>OY987187.1:4445704-4878204 GCA_963920625.1 Dinocampus coccinellae | reverse complement strand
TATTTTTTTTTCCCCCCCTTCTGCGTTACCGACTGGGTCACGACCCTGACCTTCGGTCGGCCAGTGAATTCGTGCGATCTCACTCTCGTTTCTCTTTTCCCTTCTGTTTTGTGCCCACGTCTCACGGCGGCCGTCTTATCAGGTGTCCTGGTTACCGGCTCGACCTTCGACTTTACTTCTTGAAGGACCAATGGAAGTTATTCATTCGCTAAATTCGACCCTTTTATTACTTTGCGCATTGTATATATAAATGTATATAACTGGGAGTTTCACTTTCATGTGATACGAGTAGTCACTTTTTATATCATCATTCTTGGATTACTCCGTGTTCTTCAATCTATTCATCCCACAACTTCGAATCATAAATTGTCTATGGAATATTATCTTTTTCTTTTTTTTTTATATTTATACGATTCACTCAGAGATGTTCTTTTATTGCATAAAATTTTGATATCATGTTCGTCTATGATATTTATCGCTGACACTCAATTTTTAGTACAGTCTAATAACGATGTTACTCGTTGCCGATCATTTTATTTCCAACGTCGTAAGTACAATTCTTTTCGTCCATGTAAAAAATAAATAAGATGAAGTAAAGAAAAAAAGAGATAGCAACGTATGAAGAAATTTTTATATTGATTTAAAATATGTTTTTTAAATGTTTCCTTTTTCTATTTACTGTTTATTCATATACTTTTATAATTATCAACAACTAAATGTTACAATGGATCACTTTTGTGTTTTTCTTTTGAATTCTGTGAAATTAAATAGTCAAAGACGTGCGAAACATCCCAACATACAATGTCGCATGTGTTTTACAGTAAAAATAAAAAAATATATATATACATATAGAAGTATGAATCTTCATGTAAATATTCACAGAACCTCTGCATTCAACCACACAAATGTGGTCAATGATAGTGTCGGGGTCATCACAGGGGCTATCGTCGTTTCGTCAAACTTAACATTACTCAGTGGAGAGTGTTCACATGTATATATATGTGTGTGTATAATAACTCGTGTCTTTGGTAAATTCAAAGAACTCACTGTATTCATTTTATATGTTACTCTGTGTTTTCCCTTACATTCTTTTATCATTATTTCAACGAAAAAAAACAAACAAAAAAAAACGAGTGTTTATGAAAACGAAGAGACTTCTAGCAAATGAAGAAAAGGAGTGAGATTGCGATCATTTATACTGAAGAATATATCCATTCTAATTTTTATTTTTTATGTACATAGATATATATTTTTTCAATTTTTTTTCATCGATATTTTACTGGAAAATACAGTAAATGCGTTTTTCATGTTCGATAGAGCACAGAGTTGCCATTTGAGCAGAGATGAAATTTAACATTTTATATGGTCGGTCTAGCACTAAGAAAAAAAAAAAATAATAATAATACAAAAAAAAAAAGATAAATAGAAAAAAAAAACCCAATATCGATATCAGAAATGCCCAATGATGACAAAGATGGCAATATACTTTCTCTGAGTTGTATGACGGTCTGTAGTAGATGCTCGAGTTTAATTTTATTCCCCAGTGGTACAAGTGTATCATAGGCGAATGCTGGATATGGGACCAGAAAGATCGAAATGGAGCAATGGGATTGGAGGTGGTCGGCGATGAACTCTTATTACCTCTCTTTTATTTATCTAGTATGATATGATGGCATATGATGATCGAAATTCAACGATAATATTTTTTTTATACGTAAATACATGTCGGTAAAAAAAAAAAAAAAAAAAAAAAAAACATGAGTGTCCCTCATTGTAACAAAATTTTTTACTTAGGAATGAGGAATGAAGAAAAAAAGAAAAAATTCAATTAACCCGACAGATCATAAGCATATGTGCAAGATAATATATACTCTTTTTCTCATTATGTATGAAATAAAAAAAAAAAAAAAAAGTCTTACGATCGTTCTATCCAATAGAACATATTCCATGGATGATATAGACACCCGTGATTTTCAATGCGAAGAGCACAAGGGAAAAATGTTACGTGAATTTACGTTGGTCTCGATATTAAAATACGAATGAAATTTACGAGCGATTTACTAACAGCTGCTTTTTTTTCGTAACGTGAGGAAACGTAATTTTACTTTTTTTTTTCTTCTTCTCTCTTCTCCCTTCTCAATTTTTTTTTCTTGTTCATGCGCAAAACCCTCTTTGAATATAGGCTACAGTTAGTTTCACAAGTGTCATGAAAAAAAAAAATAGGTTTATAAAAACAACAGCTGAAGAAAATTCAATCTTGATATTTGTCGTGTAAATTTGTATCACTTATATTTATTTATTTATTTAACTTTCGGATTTTTTTTTGTATCAAGTAAATATTTTTGAATCAATTTAATAGTTCTTAGCTAGTGATTCTTTATCGACATAAGGATTCGTTGATCTTGATATAATAAAACAATATGTACCTGTCGTCATATGTCTCACTCTCATTTTTTTCCATTTACTGTATCTATTTTTTTTACTCTCGCTCTATCTCTCTGTTCAATATCCAATTTCGATATATCGCTATTTCGACATTTCGTGGCGTCAATCGTTACGTACGGTGGCTTATCAAAGTAGTATCCAATAGAAGAATCGATATCACAAGCATGCGCCTGTAAATTCACAATATACATGTGTGTTTGGATATATCTATTTAACTATCTATTCCTCTTGTCTCTTGTTGTATCGCACAATACGTTTATCGATATTATCAATAACTGGATGCAACGACAACCACATATTCTTTATATTTTGTAAAATTTACCATTATTCTTACTTGTAACACTATTTATTCATTAATTTTTTTCTTCTATCAATATAAATAACATGATATCGATTTATCTAACCGTCGTATATCTGTCCTATCATGACATTAAATACAATAATTTTTTTCTCATTCTCTCTATGTACGAATATATTATATATATATAAGTCTTATATGGTAATATTATAATTATGTGGAATTATAGCATACAAAAGTTTGAGAAATCGTTTATACAGACTAAAGCCCATGTGGATATTCAAAATAATGTTAATAACATGTAATTAGTGAAATTGTTAAAGGTCATATGGTGTATAATTGTCGGGTAATATTTCCAACGTAAATTTAATATTCAAAATTTACAAGCACATTTTCTCTGGTTAGGTTCAACGATAAATTTTCAAAGCTTACGTCCAGAGCACAGACAGTTGGTTGGTAAGAACCAAAGATATAGAAGAAGGAGGAAAAGTGAGATTATGAGAGAGATGAGTAATATATCGAGTGAGAGTAGTGTGAGGAGTAGAAAATAGCGTTTATATTACTTCAATCTTGGGTGGATTCATCCTCAGATGTTTAATTCAAATTTGAGTTTTGTGGTTGACTCTTTCGGTATCCAATTGAGAATTTGCGTCTCTGTTAAATGGAATGAGGAAAATAGTTTTGTCGAGTATATTTATATGCGTTTGATCTGTAGAAATAAATAGACTTTCAATGTGAATTTGTTGGTCGTTCAAACGTGAATACTCGTAATGCGATTGCCATGCAACATTTGTAATGTCAATGTTGCTCGTCGTAAATGTTCTCTATTGTTATATCGCTAACTACAACAATTTCATTTCTGTTTATAGCCACTATGTAAAACAGACATTTAATTAGTACTATATTTTATTATACATTCAATAATATAATTTCCAATAAAGTTCAACATTGAAATTGTTTCTATTGTTATTTCTCAACTCGATTATTAATTTGATTGAAGATAAATTCTGTTATGATTTATATCATGATGGTTGAATAGTTGTGTTAGTTTTTTTTTTTTTTATTAATTTTTTTCTTATATATCTATGTGAAATATGATTGATCAAATAGAAGACAGAAAAAACAAAAATTGAAATTTACACAAAAATTTTTTTTTAATCATAAAGAATAAAGGGTTCAGAGATTACTATTATTATTTATTTTTTTTTTGTTTTTCATCGGTTCATCCATCTCATGCTTGGCAGGTAAAACGTTCTTCGTGTCGACCTTCACTCTACCTAGAAGTTGTATATATAGCTATATATACCTGAAATGTTCTGCTTTCTTTAATCCAGTCGTCGTTGTCGAGGCTATTATTATAATTTCAGACGATGCAAATTAAATTTTAAACCGTTAATCAAAAGGTCTTATATATATATTCTTGTTAATTTTTTATCATTTCATTATAAAATATCATTCAAAAATATATAAATTTTTTATACATCAGATCGTTTGATTGAAATGCTCCTAACTAATTGCTGAATGTACCATGAGTTGCTATACATGCGGGGGAAATTAGAATCAATAATTTTCTTCGTGAAAAATATTGTGTGTCTAAAAAAAACGATTATTTCGATTAAATTTTCCATCCAATTCTAACTAAATAATATTCATAATAATTCATCTTTTTTCTCGTAAATGCAAAAAGGATAATGCGATTTTACATATGAAATGATGAAATGTTCAATTGATGGTAACGCGATTGAATGCTGTCTGCAAATGTAAACGAGTAACCAATGAAAAAGTAGCATCAAATGGGTAGAAGTTTTTTTTTTTTTTTTTTTTTTTTTTTCATTAATAACTATTTCATTAATAACTATTTATTCAAACGAAACATGTGGAAAAACAGCTTTTGAGAGTGTAGAATAAAAAATGAACATAATCAATGCTTTTGTTACATTTCTTCGGTCTCATTTCGTTCAATGTCTCTCTACATTTATGTCTTTTCACACAATGATGTCGGCGAATATTTCGTGAAAATTCAGGTAGGAAGCAAGCAGAAATTCTTTTGTGCGGTCTAAATTTCACTGTGATGCTGAAGAAAAGTTGAATGAGACAGGGAGAGAGAGAGATAGGAAAATTCTTAAAATTCGCCGACGATTCGTTTCATCGAACACCAACATTTTTCTTCTTTTCATTCTTACTTCATATGCCACCCATCCCTTGGACACCATTTCCTCTTTTCATGTTCGTCTATAAAATCTCTCCAACGATTTTTGTTTGAGCTTTTGGCTGTATGCCAAATTGGCGATACGTCCAACACATTTGTGAGAATAAAGGAGATTTCTTATTATTATTATTTTTTTTTTCTCTTCCCAAATTGCAAAGAAATTAAGGGCACCCCAATATGTGGTAATATTATACACTAACCTTGGGATATATTATATATATATAATCAAAAATATAATATTTAATTACATTACGAGCTATTTTGTGTCACTTCTGGGAACAGTCTTGGCCCAATCTATCGGTATCTGTCGAGATCCAGTCTTGTGATAGTGTGGTGGTGATACAATGTCGAGATTACAACGAAAAAAAAAAAATAATAAATAAATAAAATAAAATAAAATAATAAATAAACAAACCTCTTGAAATTTTTTACTTGTCACATATGCACAGTTGTGTATAAGAATAAGACGTCGATTTTTCGCGCCGTACGTCTGCTGCATACTTCATCAGTATCCTCGAATGATAGTCGTGCGCCCAACAGTTGAACATGTTTCTCTGGCTGTGTATGTTTGTGAATGCGTATATATCTGTACGTTGAGCGTGTACGATAATCCTCTCAAGTGTTGAAGATGCGATCGGAACGTATTCGTAACTCAAATGAATTATTCAAACGATCTACGGCGTCCGTTTACTGATGCCCAGACGAAGAAATCGCAGATAAAAAAGTAAAAATGAAAAGAAAAATGGATGCGAGTAAAAACGAAAAAAAAAAAAAAAAAAAAACCTGGTAATCATAATAAATAAACAAAATGAAATATAAGGAATAATAAATAAAATAAGATGAAATAACGAAAAGGAAATGCAAAGGGGAAAGAAAACATTGGTTATGCTTCGTGAGCTTTTTCACTACTGGACTCGCATGAAATTGTAATTTCTTCGAAACCCAGGGAGACTTCAAGTATATCGTAGAGTCGATTTATTTTATTGACTGCTGGGTGTGAATAGAAAATCACCATATGCACCGAGATCTGCAATTCGTATATACTAGAAATGAAATGAAAAGAAATGGGAAAAGATACAACATGAGAAATAGAGTTTTTGGATCTTATGAAATATTTCTGGTACCTGTATATGTGTTTAATATTTTATTCTTCTATTTTCCACTGTACTTTTATATTTGTTGTGTTGAAAAGAGTTTTACTCTTTGTACACATCGTATATTCGTCTTGCAAAATTTATTAAAATTTTAAATAAGCAACTATTTTTTGGTTGCATAGACTACACAAATATTTCTCAAATTTTTTATTTTTCACATAAAATATATATATATATGTATATGTATAATGAAAATGAAAGAAAACAAAAAATTATTTTTTCCGTTGAGAAATAATTGTGTGACAAAAAATTTAGTAGTATTTCAAAGAAACTATCAGCCAATTTATGTCTAATTGTATTTCCATGCAGACATAGACGAATAATTTATGATACAGCTATTTTTATACATACGTCACGTCACAATCGATTCGTATATTCGATGAATTATAAGTTGTTTCACATTCGTTTCACTTAAATATTCAACTCATCAAGTTAAATCAAGGATATTTTAATTAGAATAGAACACGATTGTGCATTTTAATTATTCAAATATTGTCATATCACTTGAAATAATTGAATGACATAAAGGTGAATTAAAGATGAAAAATAGAAAGAATAAGGATGAAAGATAGAACTCAAGAAATTCTAGAGAACAAAAAATGACATAAGGATGAAAGAAGACATCGATAATTGAATTGACCTTTGTCATACAGTGATGAGAGCTTTTTTTATTCTATTACTATTATTGTTATTATTATTATTTTTTCGAGTGTTCAAGCAATGTGTCGTCATTGTGCCCGTGTTGATCACATTGCGACACCAGAAGCTGATGAATTGTCCAAGCTGTGCGCGCAACTACAGTATATATCTTGTTATAATAAAAGCTTCGATTGAATCGTCTTAATTATTTAATTGTCAGATTTTTATAATTATTAGGAAAAATATTATTAAATGATTAATTAGAAATCGATTTGATTAGGAATTATCTGTGATTCTAATACTGTGGTTTTGTCTCCAATAGCATGTGGAAGTTGCTCAAGACCACTAACAAAGCTAATTGAGCATGACAACTCTATTATATAGTTATGTATATTTATATATAATATTGTTTTTTTCGTCTCGATTCTATTTATTCTCATTTTTATTTCATATATTCTGTTTTTTTTTTTTTTTTTTTTTTTTCTACATTAAACTAGAATGAATATGATTATTGTCTCAGTTTCTCGTTTTGATGGAAAGAAACGAAAGTAGGAGAAAAAATAAGACAGTCCACTGTCGGAATATAAGTATATATATATATATACGTATTTTTCATTTAAAATATTGCAATGTCTTTTTTTCGTATTCTTTATTCTTTATCCCTCTATAACTGTACATATGTATGATATCTGGGTCATGATATTTCTTCATTCTTATTCCTGATTGTATTCGTGGAAAATAGAAAGAAAGAAAAAAAAAAAAAAAAAAAAAACGATAGAGAGAAAGAATGAAAATGGAAATGAAAATGCTTCAATTATTGAAGATTTCGTCGATTTTTTTTTTTTTTTTTTTTTTTCCTTCAACATGAGTATATTTTTTTGATATATTCATTAGGTAACTGTGGAATACGATTACAGTATGAGTAATAAATTAAATTACTAATGCAATAAAACGGAAACAAAAAAAAACATCGTTTATTTATTGAGCTACTAGTGAGTACGATTTGAAATTGAAATATCCCACGAGAATATAACATAACAAGAGAGGGAGCGAGATAACGAGAATGAGTAGTATGAAGCGGCCATTTTCCATGTGAGCAAGTGACGAATTACGCTCAATTAAGCTCACATCAACTCTATTCTAAATGTTTCATCGTTGCATCCTCCATCTCTCCTATCTTTGTCATACACGCGCATCGATTCACGCCACCGTGCGATCGCTCACCGGCCGTTGGGTGGCGTTGATGGTTTTTGATTGGCCGGAAGTGACGTCACGGCCCACATCATTCAAACTCGCATGTTTTTCACTCCGTATCGTGCCACGCACTACTGAACTTTATGTTTCGAATCCATACACAATATCCACACATATAAATTCTCATTTGTGCACATAAGATTAATTTACTTCATATAGTGTCTTGTAGTTTATCATCTTGGGAGGAAAAAAAAAAAAAAAAATCAGCTTAATATTTTCTTCACATACTCAATGTATAAATGCGCGGTAGTATTTATAAGATAAAGTTTATGATTTTTTTTTTTTCCCTCTATTCTTATATTTCTTCATTCTTTTATTATTATTTTTCTTTTTTTTTTTTTCTATGGTAAGTATAAGTAAGATAAAAATGACTATTTGATGATGGTATGGGGGAAGAGCGCGGTATATTCTTTGTATGTTGAGAATATATGGCGCAGTGCCAAAACACCGTCCCTTCTATTTCGCCTAAGGCGGATCTCTTCACGTTTTACTCTGGGTATTATATACTACCTCATGTGCAAAAACCAGTTCCTAAACAACTAAAAGTGCTACTGTCAGTTCCAAAAGCATTTATATTGAATTGTTTCTAAGAATGTATGAACAATATATATTATTTTTATTTTCTTCTACATCATGCCATTATTGCTATTCCAATTATTATTTTTGTTTTGTACTGCAATGATAGACTATGTTCATGTTATATTTTTTTTTAAAAAGCCAAGGAATACGCATACAATCCGAACGACAAAAGGGGACTGATCTCATTTTCATCCTTTATGGTTATTATTTTTTCTCTTCATTCGTTTTTTTATTTATTAATTTTTTTTTTTTGTTGGATGCTTTCGTTGTTTTGCAGTAATTAGAACGCAACGAAGCGCTCGACTATTACACTCTGGTCCAGTCCACGAGTCCCGATGAGTCACCCCTTTACACAGACACAAAGAGTACAGACCGGTTAGCAGCATATTATGCGCACCCTCTCTCGTTCTCTCTTTTGACCATATCTCTCTCTTGGGACACGCTTCACGTGTATGTATATATATCTCTTTCACTATAGGATCCCTGAGGCGATGCGTTTTAGCTTTTGAATGCGAGTAGCTAACAATGCACAACAGGGTTTCTCATTTTTTCATTTTTTATTTTTTATTTGTTCATTTCTTGTCCGGTAATATAATGTTAATACGGAAATATTGCCATTCACGTAATTGTACATAGAATACATTTTTAGCAACTATATATACGTGGGAATATGAGAGAAAGAAAAAAGCAAAATTAGATTTGATGATCGGCTGGGTATAAGAGTGGGTTTTTTAGTGAATGGGAAATGGAATCGAGTGATCGTTATGTAAATTGCCAACAGAATGAGAATCTGCTGAATCCGTTAGAGAATTTTCAACCCCTTCGCTTTGTTAAATTTGGTATCGAACATGCGGGATAATTTTATTTATTTATTTTTTCTCTTTTTTAACTTAATCGAATAAAAATATTCTTTAATATTTGTTAATAAAAAAATTACATGCTTGGGAATAAAAATAAAGAACAAATTAAAATAAGTCAATTAATTTCATTATTTTTTATTTTTTATTTTTTATTTTTGTTTTCGTTTTCTTTTCATCTTGCGGTGTGATTAATCATAAAGGTCGATTTATACACTAAATTTTTCACTATTGTACCACTTACGAGCTGGTACACAGATAGACTACACGGTGTGTGAGTATCCGGGGTAAAACCACGCTCGGCATAATGACAAGCGCCTATAAAAGCCCATGTGCACGTGAACTCGTAATACACATTAGACTTCTCTTTTTTTTTCTCCCCGTTTTCCAGCTCCTATGTATCGTGCGGCACGCGAAGACGACAACACATCGGCAAATATTTGAAAATAATACACAGTGCACTGATACATACATATTTATAAAATGGTAAATTTGATCGGTTATAAACGTTCGTTCTTCTTTCCTTCCTTCCTTCCTATGTCTTGATATTTTTTTGGTATTTTCTGGTTTTTTTTTTTTTTTTTTTTTCCTCTGATCAATTTAGCAATCAGAGTAATGTGAGAAAAATTTTTCTTGGTGCATAACTCTCAATAATTTATTTATAAAATATTATCAAGGTTACTGGTAAAAATAAAAAATAATAATATGATGAAAAGAAAAAAATTTTTACTATGATGAGAATGAACGATACTCTCATAGCGACTTGATATAATCAATACACATTATTAATTTCATTTTGTTGGCGTTTCACTGCTATAAGAATGGTGGTAGTGGTTGAATTCTATTCAGTTATTCACCCCCTTTTACCTCTATTAAATATTCACAGATTTCCACTCGGTTCAATTCACAGAATGAAAATCCATCCAAGTTTTCTCATTATTATCGGATGAAGAGGAGAGAAAACAGAAAAAAAATTTAAAAAGTTGCAAGACGATAGTGGGAAGTAAAAGAAAGTGTGCAAAATGTATGGGTTACTTAATATAGCGGTGCAGTGGTCGAAGCGAGATGAAGTCTTTAACACTCTTGGCACGCTCCTCATGTACGCATACTCCCCCTCCCCCTTCCCGCTACATTTCTTATTTTCTCTCTCTATATCGAACTCTCTGATGGTGGTTGAATTAGTTTCCCCGATCAATTCGTATATATAATACTCCATACTTTCAGAAAGTTGTTGGAAACCCCTCGTACTATTTCTTACCAAATTACGTCTCCCTATTCAACCACCGTCTTGGGAGCTATCGTAAATAGTTAATTGTCCTTACAAAGTACAGAAAGCGAAAATGCGGCAAGCAGGAGGGGCGATGTAGAATTGAAGAGAAAGATGTCTTAAAAGTTAGGGAGGAAAGGAAAGTGAAAGAGGAGGATAGAAATGAATGGTGTACTTTCATCTGTCGAAATAGTTGGTGAAATGAGAATAAAGGAGATGGAGATGAAGTTTCTGCTGCATATACTGGAATTCTCATATGTATCGAACTTTACGCTTTTAGAGAATCAAAAACGAGCTCATAGGCAATTTATTATTACTATATTATTCCAATTTTCAAGTTTCATTCTCAACACTTTCACATAAATAACAAACGTGCTTGACAAACTTTTAGCTATTCTTTTAAAATAATGAATATCCATTATTATAATGGAACTGTTAAATTTTATTAATTTACTTTTCCCATGTAGATATATTAAATCAAGCTCTGCATATGTTCATGCAACTATCATGGTTTAGTTAATTAGAGAAAAAAAAAAATCGAATATTAATTATGAAATATTTATATTATGGAGACATTATGTTTATTCATTAATTAAATTGACACAAAGTAAATATGATATATATAATAAATTTTAAGCATCAAAAATAAAAATAAAAACCATGCAACAGGAAAAAGTATATTAATTTTCATGATTGATCCAATTTCTATCTAGCATTAATATTAATAATAGTAACGATATAAAAAATTCATTGCATATTGAGTAATTTTTCGGGTGATATTCATGTGTCGTAATTATTTCAATTGTCAGTCATTTATTTTAATTCGAATGAAAATGTTCATTTTTTTTTATTTTACGTGAAACGAATTCAATCGCGAAAATCGAAATTAATTTGATTTAGATGTGCTAATGTTTCAATTTTTATTATTGTGTGCATTGCATTTATCCACGTTCATCATTAAATATTTAATATTTTTGAAATGTCTAATCAAATGATATGGATTTAATTAATTAAATAGTGGCTATGGCTATTTTAATTTTACATCTCAGTTATTAATAGATTTATAAATTAGTTTGACAAGGCATTTGCCACATTCATCTCGCAATTGATAAAACTCACGTCATCGTTGTTCTGATTCTAAAGCTGTACCCTACAATATATTAGAGAGTACTGAATATAAGTGCAACAGGGAGACATGGGGTTGAAGTTGGTAGAGCAAGACGTGAGTGGAAGGTTGGACGTTCACTGTACGAATAAGATCTGTTTGAGCATCAGGCCATCCATTAATACGAATTAGGATATTTAGCTCGAAGTGGTAGCAATACAAGCGTGAGAACTGCTCACAAACGAAGAAGAACGACACTAAGTGCAATTGTAGTTGTGGTGGGGGTTGGTAAAGAAGGTTGAGGAGTGTTAGACGTAAGATTACCTGTTCGGTTGCTTCCCAGTTTAACCCAACGCGACGTAGACGCCGTTAATTCGATTCACCACCGCCTCTAGAATTTCATCCTCGAATAATTTTGGAACGCACCCGCGAGAATTCCCACCCTCAATATCTCCTCGCAACAATCTATTCTTATTGCCGTCGAGTAATTCAGTTAGCGCTTTCGTGCCATCTACTACGAAACAACTTTAATCAAATCAATTGTATGATTAATGTGTCATATTGCAATTGATGGATTTTATGGGTTGAATTCGTCTGAGTATTGTTGTAAAATGATGTTAATGTATAGATGGATAAGAAGGAAGAAATTTTATTTAAATTGGGAGAGCAAGGAGATGAAAATGCGATGTCATGAATAAATGAGGTCAATCGAAACATCATTAATGAATCTGAAAGATTCTTCGTGTCGTGTTGAGCTTCTATCATGAAGTGATGACTTGATTAATATTATTTTAGGTTTCTTACTCTTCACATAACATGTATTTCTGCATAATTGCATTAATTAATTGATGGTGCAATGCGTTTACCGTCTATTAAGATTGAGAAATATTTTTTTTTGTAATTTATGATTTGAAAGTTGATAAAGAGAGAGAGAGTTAGCGTTGTAAAAATACATAGTATGAACAAGGATTTGAAAATTAGATTAAATAAATTTTACTGCGTCTAGTTTTCTACGTCTTTCAAGTAAAATTTGACTTTATTTTATTATTATTATTACTATTTTTTCCTATTCATTTTTGCATAGTTAATTCGACACTTGTAATGATCTTGAAAAGTAGCGAAGATGTTATATTTTTTCTACTCAGAACGTCTTCATCTTATCTAGCATTCACTTAATTTTTCGTATTTATACATAAAAATTATATGCAGTTCGCGTCTGTTTTTATATTCACGACTTTTAACTCAATACAACATTAGTAACGGAGGTAGGGAAAGTGAAGGGAATGAAGTGAGGAAGACGATTGAAGTGATTTTCACACCGGCTTTTTATTGCCAAGAATTTTCGTTGTGAGACTTGTATTTAAATCGCGCGCATACTTTGGGTATGGTTATAGTCTCCTTTATGAGAGTAAGAAGGGAGTGAGTGAAGTGAAACACGGCAATGAATGCATTTTTGTTTCATCATTTTATTATTTTTATTCATATATATATACAACATATGATAATCAGGCAAATTTTTTTTTTTACCCTTTTTGAACACAATAATGTTAATTTCTGTAACATTCGTTGACGTATTGTTTCCGCATTTACTTATTTACACTCGCAGTCGTTGATTATCTTAGACTAAATTAGCAATTAAATGAGAATTAATTATTCGACAACTACTACTTTATCTCTGTATTCATTTCTCACTTTTATATAGTTTTTTTATTTGAAATTTATTGCTTTGCATTATAACTATTTTATTATTGTCATGATGTAAATACTAATTATTAAAAGAAAAACTAATAAAAATTTTAATATCAATTTATTCATATGAAATATATTTTATCATATAGATAGATGGTATATTTCATTTTGAAATTTATACTGTTCATAATTTTGTTTCATCAAGACATATTACATGTATCTCTAAAATTCCTTTTTCGTGTTGTTTTATCGTCATCTTAAAAGCCAAGCTACTCTTGTCTTGACTCATTCTGCACTCCAATTCCCCTCCGAGGATTATTTTTTCTAGCCTCTTAAAATACCATTCAAAAGTCTTGAGAGTTAATTATTTCATCTGAGTGTTTAAATTAAACTACTTTGATGTTATTTAATTATTCTTAGTAAAATAATACTGAAATGTTTGATGTTATATCAATAATATTTAAAATGAGTTGGTAAAAATATATGACACACGATGGTATTGACTCCAGGCGATAATCATCTACAGCGATTATCTAATTCAAAATAGTATATGGCTTGAAAACAGTTGAGCTGAAAGTTGTGGAATGAAGTAGAGTAGCAAAGAGGGTAGATAGGAAGAGAAAAAACCCCAGGGGGTCTGCGACTTTAACACTGCGTGTTGCCACTTATCAAAAGAACGATTTAGAGTGTACAGATTAGAGAAGCCGTTGGGTACTCATTATGATTCCGAGATGGCTTTTCCCGCTGCCACTCTTATCCCCTTCATGAAAGAATACGGGTACATTCACAGAGTAGAATGGTGTATATTACTATATGTTGTGATATAACACATAGCCTATTTCACATTTGAGTGAGTAGCAGTGAGACTTCCCCACATCAGCACCCTCACGTTTCTCCAGTCAATGGAGAATTGCCAAACGTTCCAGATTCATGCTTAGCGGCAAAAACTGGATTCTTCTTCTTCTTCTTTTTTTCTTTCTTTCTTTCTTTTTTCCCATCCAGAATTGGCAAAGGTTTGATGCAGACTGCATGTGCTCCTCGCGATGTCGATCCATTATATTTTCTCAAGCCATCGAGATTTATTTACAGAAATATATATATATATATATATATGTAATATATGTTTTTTCGTATAATCCATGAGTTCTTCAAATACTTCATTTAGATGCAAACGTTTTCTTCAGGTGATAAAAATTATTTATACTACGTCTTACGCATGGATAAAGAAAATAAGAGAAAAAAAAACCTACATCCACACACATCTCGATATTTGAAAATATTATCCCACTTTATAATATATATATATATTTAATTATTTAATTCTATTATTATCATTTATTTATTTATTTTTAGCACGTGGTGCAGACAGGGATGGCTGCGCCTTACGGTGGGGGTGTCTTTCCACCCCCTGTTAATGGGGTTACCGGGGTTGTAGGGGCAACTGGCGGTGCTGGTGAGGTTAAACCGCCTCCGTCAGTCCCTGTCAAAGAGGAAACTGCGGGGAATCAACAACAACCAACCGCAGGTGGACCCCAAGTACAATCAACGCAAGTTGCACCACATCAAACTACCCCTGGAACACCAGCCGCCACAAGTTTCAGTCCACCACCTCCACCCAATGGTGTAGATCAGCAGGCAATCGTGAGTACACATATTCATCTATATGTATTCATAATTAATTTCGTTAATTATAATATTATTTTTAATATAAATTTATTATTTAATCATGGGGATTTTTATTTATTTGATGGGATTGTATGCAAAAGTGGAATTGCAAATAGATGTTTACTACTTATGGCCTGTTGAATTATACATTGAATTTTTCTCTCTCTCTCCCCCCCCCCCCCCTTTTTTTTTTCTCACATGTACATAGTCGGTTATTTGGTATAAAAAATCCACGGCAAGGATAAATATACTATGCTAATTCGCCTGATTTAGATATGCATGCTAAATAAATTTTGTGCCAAAAGAGGGAGCGAAATGCATGTAGAAAAATATTGTGTATGAAGGCCAGGAAATATTAGTGGTACCCGAGCGACCTGGATGTTACAAGATCACTGGCGGTGCTGATGAATACAAACGAACGTGTTTGTGAAAGTGGGCGTGGCTTTTGAGGGTTGGATTTATTTTTTAAGATAACACTCATTTTTAAATTTCTATTCTAAATTTATTATTATTTCACTATTAAATTTTTTTTTTATATTTTCTAATGTTCACTTGTTTTATTATAAATTTTCATTGGTGGATAATGTAAGTTTTTTGGCTTAATTAAAAATGACGGTGAAAAAAAAAAAAAAAAATAATAATAATAATAATAATAATAAGAAATGTAGTGTAAAGGATGCCATTTCCCTCCTTCTCAATTGTGAAGGATAGAAAAAACATGAGAGCAAGTGAAAGAAATAGTCGGTGTATACGTACTCCTTCGTGGAACATTTCTATACTTCTCATTCTAATCACGTAATGCCATAGAAACACTCATCGTGTTGTTGTCCGCTTTATGGGACGACCAACATGACATGAAAGGAAGGATATGTTATGGTCGAAAAAAATTACTCGTGAATGGAAAAAGAAATAAAAAAAGAAAAAATATAAATTGCGAAAATGTATGTGAAAAGAGACGACGGTGAAAGTCATGGTGATAAATATTTGACGACGCAATCAGCGTATTCCCTTGCGGGTATATATTCTCGGTTTTGAAGAAACATATATACATACATATTCTCACATTTTGATGAATTTTATTATACTATTCTCTCGCATTGGAATATTGATGGCCGAATATGCTACTCATGCTACCTGAAATCCATTATTGAATATTTTTACAATATGTAATTTCCTGTTGCTTTTAAATTTTATCACTTTTTGTTTTTCTTTCACCCGAACAATCTGACATTTTTTGCAGCCTCCAAAGAGGTCGGCAAATTTTAGTATAGTCCTATGGGCATTTGTGAAATTATCGCCGAATATTTTTTTGCTTCTAATTTTCATTTTTGTTTGGTAATAAAGTTTCATAACCATCCATAACTCTGTCCTGCGTTTAAATATTTAATTGAATTTTTGTACCAAGTAATTTTCATATATCTATAGTGGTAAATTTATATAATTTTTATTTTCTCTACATTACTGGATATCTCAATTTTTTGTCTCTCAGTTTTATGTTTTTGCTCTCTGTCTACGTTTTTATTTCTCCGTCATAATTTCAGGTGGAATAATTTTCTTCATTCCCTAATTGCAACATCAGAGCTAGATCTCGTGAACTCCCAAGAAATATTTCCACAGACTGAACTTTGGTTTTGGTAAATTTCAGAATTATCCTCTCTGTGTTAATAATTTTCCAAGATATGTTGAACAATTCTTTTTTTCAAGTTTTATTTTTTTATATTTCATCATATCTTCCAATTTACTATCTTCGTTTATTTGCATCTCTTGCTCCCCCCTCCCCCCCCCCCCCCTTTTTTTTTATATAATCCCAGAAAATTTTTCTTTCTGCCAGGATGTAACCCCAGAATTTTTTTTTTTTCTTTTTCCTTACAAACTTTTTATTTCAAATAATGTTTTCAGGCTTCCTGGGGATTTTAAAAAAATGGAAAAAGAAAAATACACTGAGAGAAAAAAAAATTGAAACGACCCATTACATTTTTCTTTTAGTCTTTCGGGTTTGCTCAAACTTTGTTTCAATTTATTGTGATTTTTTAAAAATTTTTTACAATTAGTTATTTATGATTTATGAGGATTCACGGAGAGTAGTAGACAGAGAATGATAGGGACGGGAACAGAAAAGGGCGTGTGCAAGAAGACACGAGGGAATGAGAAATATACGAATGCGCAGTTGAATACGTAAAGCGATTCTGCTGTGAATGTTCATATAAACTTCTTGACTGTATGTGTTTCTACACGTTGTTGTATGGCATTGTATGGCATTCGATGCCTCGTGAAGGCAAGCAATTCTCCTTAGAGGTGATCGGAAACGAGACAACTGCGTTAGAATATCAAGCAGTACATTGATACCTTTCTCTTTATGCTATCTGAATGTTAAGTCACATCGATTGATGATCGGCACTTGTTTTACCACGTTATGGACTGAACGATTGAGGGATTAATATCAATTGGTGAGTGTAGGATGTCGAACGTTCGATTCGACTGTTAGCAATTTCATTATTCGAATTCTACAACAATACAGTGGTGGGAGAATTATTGAATTCCATCTATATTGGATGTGGTGATATGAATAATCCAAGAGAACTATAAACAGCAATCAATTTGATTTGTTCAATATTAATTTGAGTGATTCTACAAATAAATGGAAAAAAAAACCGATATTATTTCAATTATATTGTATATTTACGAATGATTCAATAATAAATTATGAAACGAATAGATAAATTATTTTTTTTCCTCAAATCAATTTGATTCTTTTCTTCTTTATTTTCTTTATTTTTTTTATTTTCATTATTTTCATTATTTTCATTATTTATTTATTATTTTTCTTCCCCTCTGTATTTTCGGTGCTGCAGTCAGAGGTATTTCAGGCAGCGGTGGCTGCAGCAGCGGCAGCAGCAGTGAATAGCGGAGGTCAACAACCAGCACCGACTCCAGTAGGAACCGAAACGAGTCCAGAGGGTGGCGTTGAGGGTAACAACATGGTGCCCGTTACGTCGGGTACAACGACACCGGCAACAGTAACACAGGGAACAGATCTCAAGGGTCAACCAAAGCGACTTCATGTCAGTAACATACCTTTTCGCTTTAGGGACCCTGACCTCAGGGCAATGTTTGGGGTAAGCAATTATATATATATATATATGATTATTTAGTTTTTTCTCTCATTCATCTTTGAACTTTGATTAATTAATATTATTATTATCATTTTTTTTTTCTTCATTTTCCAGCAATACGGTCCTATATTAGATGTCGAAATCATATTCAATGAACGTGGCAGCAAGGTGAGCGATCGTGATCCTATGGACACGACTTAAAAAAAAAAAGAACTAAAAAAATAAATGATATAAAATAGAAACAATATCTGTCACTTCGTTCTCAGAATGTCGATGAAATGCACAGTTGCACCAGAATTGTCCAGTTATCTACTTGTTGCAAGTTTGTGACCTATACTTGTATCAAATAGAAAGTTAGTCGTACCTTTTTGCAAGTCGTAAAGTTTATAAAAGAGAAAAGGGTAAAAGCTAACGTGAGAAGAAAGAGAAAAAGGAAGGATGGGAGGGGAAAAGAGTGTGAGAGTGAGAGCTGAAGGATGTCGATACTTAAAAAGGTCTGGACGTCGAGAAGCACTTGAGTTTATTATTATTATTATTATTTTTTTTTTTTCAAGCTCTCTCTTCCTTCTCTTCTCCACGACACACTATGTCACCGCGAGCGAGCTTTTATTGGCAAACTTTTTTTCCTCTCCTCGTTGTGACGCAACGACATTCTGAGAACGTAGATACTGTGAGGGCACCCGTAATTGTTTCGGTAACGCAGGATCGCCCGAGGCCCCAAGTTCTAACCACATCGTTAAAACTTTTGTCTATGTTATTTTTGATATTTCTTTTTCTTCTTATAGTTTTTTTTTTGTTTCCCTTCTACTTCTATTTCGCTCCCTCCCTCCTCCCTTCCTTTATTTCTTTTACTCATCCACATTCTCTTTCATCGTATCCATCTACCTCTAACCTGTCCTTTTTAACGTCATTTCCACGAAAGGTAAAGGACGTTTCGAGGGTTTCATGAAGTCGTCCGAGGGCGTCCAACTTTATTTTTGTGTATGTCCAGTCTTTTATCTTCGGGCTATCCTGCGTATGACACGTCCATATGTACATGTATATAACTTTATAGACTTATGTTTTTCAGCAATGTTGGCAACACTCGTTAAAAGCTCTGCAACGGTATAATCATCATTGAGTTAAAGTAACAGAGAACAGTAATTATATAGAGATATGAAAATACGACGACATCGATCCGTGTGCACGTGTGGTGGTGACGAATTTCAAAAGAGTTGAAAACACTCCATATATGTTAGTTTACATGTATAGGGACCTATGCATATTCGATGTCGCGACGAAAAAGGTTTTGAAATGCAAATAGCTTTCAATATGGATGACAGACAAGTCACTATGGTATACACATACATGAGTATATGCGAAGAGGAAAAGGGAGGGTAGAAAATAGGAGGAGTATAAGATCCGCAGTAATACATCTCGACGACATGCGGTATCCGGGTGAGCTTGCATATTCAGGACGTCCATTAGCCCGAGAGTGTAACGACGCGTTCGCGAGTATACTTTATCAAGTGGCCCAGCCACGTACCTCCACAGTACAATACGACTCGTGACCGATACGAAATGAAATTCAGTTGAAGCGATTTAATCACATTCGACAATGTTCATAGTGTTGTAAAAAAATGTTTTTTTTTATACTTGTATTACTATTTTTATGTTTATTTCTATTTATATTTGTATATATATATATATATATATATTCTTTTTCTCACTGTGATTTATTGTATGGATTGGGTGAAAAGGGTTATTATTATGAAAAAAGCATGACTTTTCGAGTGAAATATGTCAATGAGGATAGTGGAATTTGTGAAATTATATAGGTGAAGGATGGAATAGATAGAATAAGTAAAATAGCGAGTGGGGTGATGGCAGATCGGACGCGCTTGGGACTATTGCAGTTTGAATTCGACCTCGTCGTCGTCGTCTCATCGTCGATCGTCCGATTACGTATGAGCCTCGCACTACTTGTGGGCGTTTCATGTCGGAAGTTCGCCTCGCGTGTCACATCCGCCATCGTAACTACCAATCACGTCTCACGGGAGCCTAAATGCAAAGATATAGGTGAAGAGAATGAGGAATAAGTCAACATGGAAAGAAAATGTGAGAAAAATAGAGGTGGGGATTTTCAAAAGTAAACTCAGTGGCGGCGAATGGCCTGTCTTCCAGTTTTCTCCCTTTCTCTACTTCTATTTTCTTATATATTCCATCGACTTTATTCTCTCATACTTTTACTTTCAATGTTGGATTAATTAATTTTGCTTATAAGCAAATCGTATCTATCAAGCCACTTTCGTGATCCATATCTTTATCATCGGAATTTTCCTTCCTTAGGTAGTACATTCATCGTTTTCTTCTCTTTATATATATATGAATTTTTTTTTTTTTTTCTCGAAACTTCTTTTTTTCTGCTTCCTTCCTATGACCTCGTTTCACGTGAATTGTATTTCTCGCGTAGAGTCGTTAGGCATAATTGTTGGTCACAATGGAAGATCTTCCAGCCGGATCTTCATGAGAATTTGAACAATTTACTCGGTAATAAATTAGAGTTAGGTGATACATGTATAATAAATGCTTTCATGACGGTCTATTGGACTGAGTTTATGAGGTTTTGTGGAATATGTTTTGTGTAAATACAAAGTATATTCTTTATACAGTCAATTACATGAGGAAGTCACTCAAAATTAACAAGAAAATATAGAACGGTAATCATCACTGTATACATGGAATATATATGTATGTACTCACCAATTAACATTGATAGATTGAGTATTACTTAACTTTGTTTAGGGGATTCATCGGTATAGTGAACAGAAGCGATTGGAAAGTGAGACAGGAAATTTTATTCGACATGAGGGAAATGAACGAATATTCATTAGACATCAATTGAGCTTGAGTGTTGCCAACGTTATTTATTATTTGTTCCTGTTTCATATTTGTATTACTTTGTGGTTTTTGTGAGTGCTGAAGGATTTTAATTAAAGTGAATATCAGTGTAATTTGAAAAAAAAAAAAAAAAAAAAAATGCCGAAAAATTTTATATGATGAATATTTTTTTATATTATTCATTTTTGTTTTTTTTTGTTTTTAATATTATATTTTTTATTTCAATTATTTATGTATTTAAATATTCAAAACATGTAGATCAATAATCCTTCTGCACTTGTAAATAAATCATTTTCAGCTACCACATATTGCTTCTGCAAATACTGTACATGTTACATTGAAAAAAAAAAAAAAAAAAATTACACATCGTATTATGTATACAACACAGACATATATACACGTATATATACATATATATATATATTCTATTATCCATATTTTTTTTTCTTTCTTAATTCGTAAATCGCCAAGCTATAGTCGCAGTGACTAGTGACCTCTTCCATTGTAAAAACACTGTGCTTTATATAGCAGTAAAAAAACAGGCTGATATATATTTATATATATGTATATATATATATTATCGAAAGCTTCGTCAATGTAAATGGAATGTGGCATCCCTAATGAAGTGCAGCATTTTGGAATTAAACAAATAAAATAAAGTCCGCAAGTGGAAAAAATTTATCTTTCGTAAATGACTAAAATGACTATAGTCAGCAGACGTATATACGAGCGCATATGCCAGTCGACGTTTCGAAAGTCATAACTTTTTTAAAATTATTATTTACTTTATTATTATTATTATTATTTTTTTTTTTTTTCATTTGAAATTAATTAGAATTGTATCTAGATATATATATATAATTTTTTTAACTCTGACATGAAATGGTAAAATTATTTAATTGTTAAATTTTAATTCAGTTGTAATTTGATGAAAAATATATATATAGTTTTTTTTTTGTTTGTTTGTTTTGTTCAATGTTAAAAATAATTCAGCTTTCGGAACGATATTTTGACTGGTGGCGACACTTTATTTTACATAACGTTTGTGTCAATTATGCGCGTTATATATACATACACTCATGAATAACCAATGGTGTTAGTCCTCGTAGTTGTTAGACGAGCTGTTGCATTTTTCTAGCTAGAAAGCCTTCCGCATCTTTTACTTTTTTTATTTTTTTAATTTTTTTAATCATTTTAGCTCCCATTGGTTATATGGATGACGGTCTATCTGAAACTAATTGCACCAGATCTACTAATTTTTTTTTTTTTTTTTTTTTCATCACTCTCATATTTACGCAATCTATAATAAACATTTAAAATTTTAACTACATTTATACTCATTTTTAATATTTTCATGGGGTTGCAAATGATTATATTTAAATATTTTCTCGATCATAATGAGAAAAAAATTTTGCCAAATAAATTGATAAACGATATAAAAAACATTTTCAATGTAGCAGCTCTTAAATTGATTGATTAATCGGTTCTGTATTACACGAAAAATAAATTCAAAAATATATATTGATAAATAAAAACTATATAAAGTATACAAAAATCTTCAATTTTTTTGATTTTTTACTTAAATTTTAAATAATTACAAAAATCTCTGGTGCACAGTCAGGACCGACCGTCCTCATTTCCTATTAATGAAGAAAACCTCGGGAGATGCTGCCCATTCAATTTGATGAAACTTTTTTTTTTTTTTTTTTTTTTCAATATAAATTTTTCTTCTACTACATATATACATATTGTATTTTTATTCATTATTTTTTGAATGTTTCGTTCATTTCAAATTCACGTTGATCATATAAACAAAAGCTCATTCCAAATATCACCGTTCTCGGTGAATTAAGAAATTTCAAGGCATCTCGACGGCGGGATATTTAATGTCGTCGGGCCGTATTTATTCTATTTATATATATATGTATACCTATACATATATATATATATATTTTTTTTTTCAATTTTCATTTTTAAATATTCAAATTTCACGTAAATCAATATAAAGTGAATGAGGATAAGGAGCAAGCATGAAAAATCACTTATTATTTATCACGTATGCATCTATTACGGAATTATAATTCTTCATTTATTATTGCTAAACGATAACGCATCACATATTACACACAAAAAAAAAAAACTAGAAACATATTTAATTAAAAACAAAAAAGTAATTAACGTATAAATAATTACATATATCGTATTGTATGTAAATAGTAGACGCACGCTTAAGTTTAGGTGATGCGGGTTTTATTTGTTAACGAACGGCTAAAGTTTATAATTATTCGCTTTCATCATGTTTTTCTCTTTCTTATCACTCCACCGTATATGTTTAGATAGAATACTGGCTTTGTCTGATAAAATTATATATACGTAAATATAAATAGAATAATAAATATATGTCACTCATCTATTAATAATGAGTTTAATGATAACTTTTAAACGTTTCTGATTGGAAAAAAAAAATTAAAAAAAAAAACACTTATATGTATAAATATAAAATAATGTATTGACATACGTACGCAGAATTGATATGATTAAAAATTCATTTATATGCCAGTAGTTTTTTTTTTTTATTATTGCAATATGTCTCGTCACTTGTAAATACACGTACACATATTTATGCCAATGAATCTTTTTACGGACATGTCACGTTCGATTTCACGGATTACCGACGACATTATGATATTGCCATTAATAAAACTCATGCATAATAATAGCTGAGGGGAAATAGAAAATTATTTTTTTTTTTTTTTTTTTTTTTTACATCAAAGTTGAGTGAAATGTGGGGTCTTGAAATTTCTTTAACGAGACGGGGGTGTATGGTTATAGCTGTCGTTTTTTTTTTTTTTTTTTTTTTCGCACGATACAATTATTAATTTGAAAACATTTTATAGTAATACATACAAAATTAAATGTCTAATAAAGAATATAAATAGAACCATTAACACGTATATTTTACAGACATAAATTAACGTGATATACGTCAAGTAATAAATATTTTGTGCTCAAAAAAGCATTTCGTTTATCCACAAGTGTAATCCACTATATATATTTCCAATATTTTCACTGAAAATTTAACTGTTTTATCTTTTTATTATTTATTTATTTATTTTTGTTGTAAAGAAATGAGACAAAAAAAAAAAGTAATTTTTATAACGTTTGCAGCTTTCGGTAACTAATCTGATCATGATCTCTCTGTTGGTCTCACTCGAAATTTATATAATACGTCTTCCCCGCCTTCTTTCTTCCCTGTCATCAATCTCGACATACATAAAGTTTATAAAAGTTCTTTTTAACAAGAGAGAGGATGAGAGAAAAATAAAAATAAGAAGAATAAAATTCTTCGTCGCTTGTTCGCGTGTCGACAATCTCAAACAGTCCAGTAATAATTATCCATATCGTTGGCTACCAAAGCGTAGCGAAGGCTACACTCTGACTTTGCCTTTGTGGTTCATTATAAAGAAGGAGAAAAAAAATAAAAATAAAAAAAGAACCTTGTCGTTGTGGAGAGCTTGAGTAGAAACAAAAAAAAAATGCAACAAATTAACTTCATGATTTAAATAGAATTAAATGGTGAATTAAAAAAAAAAATTTTTTTTTCCTTTTTGAAAGTGTTTTTTTTACGACTTTCCACGTATATCGTGTCGTTTAATTCCTCTCACCAATTCCGTGACTTAATTATTATCGTGGAATAATTGTTTGTGGATCGATGGAAGTGTGCGTATTTCTAATTGCTGTAACACTATCGGTTATTTTTTGTGAAGAAAAATGGAATTGCATTCTAACGAACTAATAAAAATAAAATAATATTATACGCATTCGAGTTTATATACAGAACTGATGCTCTGAATAAGAGTTGATTCCATTCAATTCTCAAAAGATATTTCATGTTTTTTATGTAATTCCAAAGTTCAGCACTTTTTTTGTTATTATTTATTTATTTATTTATTTATTTATTGTTTAAAATACTGCTTCAAAATTTTTACTTTTTTTTTTCGTAATATGAAAATCAAACGCTAACAAAAAAGGAGAAAGAGAATAAA
This sequence comes from Dinocampus coccinellae, assembly GCA_963920625.1. NCBI lineage: Eukaryota > Metazoa > Arthropoda > Insecta > Hymenoptera > Braconidae > Dinocampus > Dinocampus coccinellae. The sequence goes on along the minus strand of OY987187.1, from coordinate 4,853,004 downwards.
TTGTAAAAAGTATTAGTACGTTTGCGAATTTGATTCATCAATATTTTTTATCGAGTCAATGTGCGGAGTAGAGGGTACACGGTAGCGAGCGGACTACCATTCGATTTTCCCTAGCAATAACGCAATTCCTACAACATCCGTGTTAGTTGTAACTGCCGTTGGCGGCCTTTCGAATCCGCCCCTACGAACTCGATTATCTTCGTATACGCTTTCGAAGCTCCTCCATTTATCTATCTATTGATCTCGTCTCTTCTACTCTCTCTCTTTTTCTTTCTTTCTTCCTCACCCTCGCCATTTTTTCCTTCTCCGAATTCTTTTTTTAACTTCCATTTCCACGGCCTCATACTTTTTTCACTTTTTTCACATCTAGCCCCTTCACCTTATTGCTAAGTACTTCATGAATATGAGCAAACCTCTACCAATTTATTTGAAGAAAAAAAAAAAAGCACTTATACTTTCGATATTTAACTCTAATGATTCATTGATTTAATGAACCGACTTCTTTTTTGCATTATCAATTCCCACATTCATTCTATTTTATATTGTCGTCTTTTTTTTTTCTTCTTATTTTTTAATTTAATTTTGTTTCTCATTCTTATTCTTTATTTTTTTTTCTATTTCTTTTTTCTATGTACTTAGGTATTAAAGTGCAAATAAAAAATAAAATTCTTGTGTTTTTACGCGTGGACGAATAGAAGCTTTGCTGTTTCGATAAATTCCATTTTATCATTAATTTTAAAGTATAAATTTTCTTCGCTTCGTTCGTTTTTTTTTTTTTTATTCTTTTCTTCATTACAATATTCTTCAGTAAATTTTCTTTCGTATCCATTCAACTTCAATTTCAATCAACTTGGGTAGGAATTCCATTTAATGTCACGCAAACTTTGAATTCTACTTTCACTGATTCGTCTTTGAAATACTGCGGACTTATTATTATTATTATTATCAAAAAAATTTTCTCTAATTTTCAACCTTGCATTTTATTTTCATTTTTATTCATTCTCCTACGGAGAAAATTATACCATTAAGTATATATAAAACATTTTATATGAAAATTCCAAAACATTTTTATTGTTCTGCTTGTATTTTTTCAAGTAGTAAATATATGATTTTTATATATATATATATATTTTTTTTTTTCTTATAAAAATTTTCTTTTCCTCCACGACACGGTGTAATACAATTACAAAATATTTATAACATATTTATTTATAAATATGATTATTCTAATGTCTCTTTTTTATATTACCATTTGAATTATTTGTTGCACGTGATTTGGTGCGTCTATACATACATACATTTATGTATAAACATAAAGACCGTATGAAGCTCTAGTTCGTCACGCCGATATCTCGAGTTTAAAAAAAAATAATAAATCACAAAAAAAAATGATATCTATATTACATTGTCTCTTTCATCTTATTTTATTTTCTATCAAAAATACAAAAGATGCTTGAAAATTATATCTCTTCACATTTTTATATTATTTTTAATATCTAAAGTTATATATATACATATATATACTGATATGAAATTCTTATCAACTTGGTCCAATCAAACTTGTATTTTTATTTTTATCAGCCCCTGCAGCTCCTGTCTCTTTTCTCTTTCACTGATAGCCCAAGTGTGTTTTCACCCACGTCTGACAAAAGGATAAAAAATTTGCAATGAAAACTGTAAAGCCCCCCCCCCCCCCCCCCTCTCCAATCTCCATTCTCCATTCTTTATTTTATACTCTCTCTCAATCTCTCATTCTCTCATCTCTCATCATTTTCCCTGTTGCTTTTTTTTTCATCCATTCTCTCTCTTCCTTTTCATATAAAGATTTAGTTTTTCATTTTGCGTCTTGAGCCCAACGATTTAATTATCTGTACTCACTTACCCCTTTTTTTTGTCCCCCTCTCTCCATGTGCATTCTCTCCAGACGCTCATTGTCCATGAACTGATGAGGTAATGCACGCAAGGGTGGGGACAAATGATAGAAGATGTACTCGTAGAAAGGAGGCGGAGTGAGACAAATAAAGAAACGGAACAAAAAAAAAAAGAAAAAAGAAAAAAAAAGAAGAATATAGTGAAACAATGAGAGAAACGACCAACTTTGAAGGCAAATGAATTTTTTTGTTTTTGCTTGGTCATGAACAAGACAAAAAAAAAAAGTGGAATATAATCTTGATAAACGACTGTGAACAGATAAAAAAATTTATTTTAATAAAATAATGGTAATGATAATGATGATGATGATGATGGTGATGATGATGATGATAATATTGCATAAAATTGTTTCGTTGCAATGTGATAATGATGAAATTTTATTATAGTTTTTTTTTTTACTTTTCAAATTTTAATTGTTGTTATTTGATGGCATTATTTGTGTTATTGAAAAAAAATAATAATAATAATAAAAGAAGCAAAAATACAGTAATATAATACAAGTAAAAAATAAAATAAAATAGAAATAAAAAAAATAAATATGTGTATGATAATTAATCGTGATCGTGGGCACGATCTGATTGATTTCTCGTACTCGAGATGTCGGCGGGCCGTGCCCGTCGAGCGTGGCAGAGTCTGTAAGTTGAGTTTAATGCATGTTGTTTTGTCTGTCCTTGCATGCAGGGATTCGGTTTTGTAACATTCGCGAATAGTGCCCATGCGGACCAGGCACGTGAGAGGCTACACGGCACCGTGGTTGAGGGCAGAAAGATTGAGGTGTGCATGACAACTTTCTTATACTTATATAAATATATTAAATATATATACATATATATATATATATATATATTTAATTGAAACATAAAGGAAAAGTATATATTATACTCTATACATATAATACATATAAACATATATTATTAATAATGGTAAATTATGATCTAATTTTATTTGATTGTATTTTTTTTTAAATTTTTTTATTATTAATTTTATCACGTTTATCTTCTTGTTTTACTCCACAGGTTTGAAGCACAGGCGCTTGCACGGGTTTTACGTGCACGCGTCCTTGCTTGTATGTATTTATTATATATAATTATAATTATATTGTTAAATAATTTTCATACTCAATAAACAAGAAATATTTACGACTCCATTGACAATCATGATAATTGTCATGATGATGATTATACTATTTTATATATATGTAATTTTTTTTTTTTTTTTCTTGGAAATTAATTAAATTTAAATTATATCGAATGAAATTTAATCATAAAATTGATTTGCCATGAGTCGGAAATTTTTCTTGTTGCACAACTCCCCTCGATGTTGTCGACACAAATACCAATGAATATAATTTGAAATTTTTAAACAAGTCAACTCAATGAAAAATATTATAAAAAATTTCATAAAAAATTTATTTGATTTATACCCATGATAGTGGAGCTATCAGTCGACCTCATCGTTGCACTCGCGCAGAGGGAGTTGGGTGAGAGTAATATTGTAGTGCAATAAAAACTGAAGTCATAGATAACAGAAAAAAAAATTATATATATATTCTGAAAAAAAAAAAAGAAAAAAAAAAAGACCCAAGTATTCTCAGAGGACACTGGAGGTTTTGACTATGGGTGTTGCACGCGCACTCACAAAACCAACTAACGAAATAATTCTCGTCTATACGATTTATAAAAACCTCTTGTGTTGTCCCTTGTAGAGCTTCTCGCGAGGGCGTTGTGATTATGCGAGGAAAATAACGAAACTGACAAAAAGCGAGAGAGAGAGAGAGAGAGAGAAAAAAAAAAGAGAAAGGAAAATAAGAAGTGATAAAATTTTTCAAAAGGAGAAATTATAAGAAAGTATATAACAAAAAAAAAAAAGAAAAAAAATGAGAGAAAAAAAATCTTATACAAAAAATTAATAAGAGCGAGGGAGCGAGCGAGCGAGTCACTTTACAAATGAAAAAGTGACAATAAGAAAGTTAAATTGATTATCTCTCTCGTGATGCTCATATTGAAATGAAAGTTTAATCGGGCAAAGACTCGGACACTGAGTTGATTGGTCCTTCATCTCACGTCCAAAGTGTGTCCTTAAAAGGTAAGAAACCAAATTGCGAATCGCCAAACAAAAATCGATTAAGCCGAAAAAAAAAAAAAAAACATAATAAAAAATAACAAATAAATATGTCGAACGGCAGAAAAAAAAAAAAGTAAAGCAATGCAAAAATAAAATGAATTGATTGTACGTAATAAAAGTGTAAATTTTAGACTCGCACTGCCCGCTCTCTCACGAAATTCACACGTAAATCATTTTCAAGGGTGCATTATCTATTTTTTTTTTTTTTTTTTAATTATCTTTTTACTAAAAATTAATTAACTTTTTTTTCCATTTTAATTCACGTTATTAAATTAATCAGCTTTTTTAGAATTCAATTAATTATATAATTTTTATCAGTCAACTTAACGTATTTAATTTTTTCCTTCGTTTTTTTCCCCTCGTTTTTTTTTTTTTTTTTTTTTTTTTTTTTTTTTTTTGGTACTATTTGATATGTATTTAACTCAAATTCTGGCACTCGCGTTACGCTTATTTAAATCTTCTCCTCCCTTTGACTTTTATTCTCCTCACCTGAGCTTGGAGGTAAATTATGAACAATTAACGTCACGTGAAAGGGAAGCACATGTATAACACATAAAATATATACATATATATATATAGTTGAGTCGCATTTAAGTGGCAGACTTTAACGTGTTGGTAGATTTGCGGTTGTGATTAACTCTCTCTCGCGCATCCAATTATTATTATTTATATTTGTTCTATTTTGTTTTATTTAACTGTACACAATATATATATATATAAAATTATTTCTCGTAAGGAATTTTGAACACGCATGTGGGCACGAGGTCAGATGTCCTTGCACTCAAAATGCAAGATCATGGTAAGGGGAACTCATAGATGATAATCATAAATTCTCCACCCCCAATATATTAAATTAAAAGCAATATCCGTTAAGGAAAAATGATAAATTTTTTTTTTTTTTTTTATTATTTTTAGTATTACGAAAACTCGTCAATGGATTTTTCATCATAATAATTATTCATTATTTATTCATTATTCCCCTTGTAGAATTTAAAATTATCAGGTCATTTATATTTTTGTTTATATTTGTTTTTTATATGTATAATATATTTGTATATTAATTTATATAGTTTTATTCAATGACGAATAGAAAGTTTCGAATGACTCATGCTCTATCATCCTCCCCTTATATTCATTTGAATAAATCAAGCATATTTTCAGAGCAATTAAATACAATAAATATCATTTCATTATTCATTCCTAATGATTTGCATCTCTTTGCTCCGATAATATTTTCGGTTGGAGAAAGAAAAAAAATAATACATAAATAAAACCGTGTCATTTATTTTTCCTTCCCTCCAATTAATCGATTTTTCCTATTATCCCGCTTTGTGCTGCCGCACGTACACCCGGTTTAACGTCAGAGTTGATGTCTATCGTGTCACACATCAAATTTGAAATTCAAACTTGAGGGAAAAGAAAAGCGGAAGTATAAAAAAAAATTGAAAAAAAAAAAAAAAAAAAAGGGAACTACCAGTCGGGATATCTGAAATAAAGTAACAACAGAAAATCTCGATTAATCGAGTCGGCTCGGCCCGTTGAATATCATTTCTCTGGTGCGCTGTCGTGCTTGAATCACAAATTTTCCTATCTATAAAAACTTCTCTCTATTCACGTTGTACACTATATATATGAATAGTTCTGTATAAAAGTCCAGATTATTCGCTCAATTCACAAAGCTTTCGAATTCATCCCATGGAACAACTACCGAATATAATGAAAAAAAAAAAAAAAAAAATATATATATAATTCCATGGTTGCATGTACATGAATGAAAAGTGTAGAGAGACTGAGAATGAATGCGATAATGGTATTTGTTGATGATGGGTAGATTGAACACCAAGTCATCGTTACATATGTTCATCGAGTTTTTTTTTTTTTCATGTTTCTATGTATAATAGTTTACCACACAAACTGACATGCGTGACCTGTGACAAAGCGGGAAAATGAATAACACGCGTACTGCATAATATTCATTCTCTCTTTCTACCACTATCCTAATGAATGTTCTTTGTCCAATTTTTTTTTTCCTGCTCCTCTTGTGATTTTCATCCGGATGTATTTTCACCGACGAAAGCACGAGTTTTCACTCATTAATTTTCAGAAAAATTCATTTTATAGATTAAATAATTAGCCCCGATGAACGATGGGAAAAAAATACAAAAAATATTTTATAACGACATAAAAATATATTCAAGACTTTTTTTATTTTTTCATTTTTTTTTTTGTTTTTTTTTTTTTTTTTCAATGGGAAAAATCGATTGCAAAAATAGATGAATTTATTCTTGACGACCTAAATAGCGATAAAGCTCCAATTCTCGTTTGAATTATAGAGGCGAAAATGCATAGGCTTGGAAAGTGACAGTTGACAAGCGGGGTGACCTGAAAAACACGTGTGAGAAAGGGGTAGTGTCGTAAAAGTTTATCGTTAGTGTTTCAGGTTATACGAGTAAATTCACTCCTTGGCGCTATGTCACAAATCATTCACCGTCATGACCCACCGGAAAAAGTCACCATGAAAATCATTTAATCCGGAATAAAGATAACGACGGTTAACTCAAAGTAAAACGGGTGCTTTTTTTGTTTAGGGCTAGCTACTTTTTTTTTTCTCTCGACAAGTCTGTGCGACACAAGAAAAAAAAAAAAATTATTTTCTAGTTAGAATAGCGAGGGATAGTTTAGATCGATGTAAAGGTGTTTCGAGGTCGTGCGGAGCAAATTGTGGGATACATCTTTTATTTGCAGAGTTAACTTCCTTCTCTTCATTTTTGTCTCTATCTCCTCTACGCTTACTTTTTTTATCCCCATTCTATACAATCGTACCGAAGCCTTATGGCCAACCTCCGTGGTTCTAAGCACCTCATCGTACGTGCCTGGCTCTTTCAATATCTCAACTAACTTCACTCCCTGAGCCTCATCATCTATTACTACTATTCGCTCTCTTTGCTATACATCCGACCCTCACCGCAGTTGGTCCACTTTACTCGACCCACACGCGCTTGCCTCACTCTCGAGTTTTCAGCTTAGCAAGTCAGATTAATGCAGATTCGCGACTCTCCGCACCCTTTTCCTCATTCTCTTTACCTTGTCATTCCGTGCAACTCATTTACCCTCTCTTCACTGCCCAACCCTTTACATATATATATATATAGAAGTTTACCCGTAAAATTTGCCAAGTTTCTACCCATCTACCTGTCATCTCAAATTGTAGTTTTGAAACTTCCAAATTTTTCAAGTACCAAATAAATAAATATAAATCCAGTTCAATACTTTTGATATTATTTTTCTTTTGACAATAAATAAAAATTTTTGAATAAAAAAATTTACACAAATATTTTCAGTATTAACTAGTGAACAAAAAAAATATTTCGGCTTAATTTATTTCTTTTATTACATAATGTGAATGAGTATTTTGTTGAATATTTATTTAATCAAAATAATATCTTTCATTTTGTTTCATTTTTTTTTTTCTTCCATTGGTCGGATAATTTATTTGTTCATCACTCTTGTGCACATAACCACGAATATATATTTGTATTCTATTATTTGTCATTGAAAATGAGAGACCGAATATAAACTATTCCAAAAGCAAGAGACAAAGAAATTAATTTATCGCAATTCTGTTTATTCATTCGAAATTATTTACATTTTTCACTGTGTTCATCTCTGTTGCTATTCATCCATTCTCTCATTCTCTTCCCTCGTCATTACTGTATATCATTCGTTAGTGCAGGTATATTTCAAAAACTGAAAGGCCTCTCTTATATGTTTCATTCTCCTTTGACTCTGTTTTTCTTCCTATTGCATCCAACCTATAAAGTTTGATTCCTTTTATTTCCAAAAAAAAAAAAAATCATATCGTTTGCAAAGAGACGATGCATATCTTTATATAATAATACATACAACTCAAGTGTTGTTTCCCAAAGTTACTTCATTTTCTACTACTGGGTAAATAAAAGTCGAATCAAATATATATATTTTTTTTTTGTTTTTTTTTGTTTTTTTTTTTTTTACAACCATTATCTTGCATTGAGTACGAGGACACTAGAAAATAGTTAGTAGTCTTTGCGGTAGAATTAAAAACAATAAAATTGTGAAACGTGACATGCAATAAACTTTTTTATTTATTTATCCATTTTTTTATTTGTTGCAATGATCAGAATTGATATAAATTTTTTCATTCTATTGTATTTGAATTACTTTATCATATGTGTATAAAATACACGGTTTCAATTATTACTCATCTCATTGTTTGTTTCCATATCACGTTTCACTTTCTTCTCGTTCGGTGGACACACGTGCAAAATGCATTTCCCATTGAATTAATTTTTTTTTTATTATTTTTTTTTTTTTTTTTTATTCGTTAAATTTATTTTCTGATAATTTACTGGGAAGATATATATATTTTTTTTTATTTTTATTTTTATTTTTTATAAATATAATAAGATACTGTCAATTATTGCTTGAAAAACTCGAGTTTATCTCTTGAGAAATTAATTGAAGAGGACGAGCAAAGGAGAGGAACCAAAAAAAAAAGGAATAATCAATTGCAATAAATACGTGATGAAAGGATAAAAAAAAAAAAGAAAAAGGAAAAAGTACTTGCCTGAGTGGGAAAAAAAAAATTGGGAATGCATTTTTACCGTGGAAATTACGGATGCCATCGAACGACGAGTTTGAACGTACAAAAGAAAGAAAGAAAGAAAGAGAGAGAGAGAGAAGAGGAAAAGCGAATGAATGTAGCGGCATCGACTGTAGCCTTCGACTTCAAAGGGATCGATCGCCACTTTGAGATTAATCGAATTTGTGTCGGCCCTTCGTCGACTATCGTCGCTCTTAATTGAGCTCCATCTCTCACCCTATCTTGATACTTTGTGATTCAGTTCAAGAATGATGAGAAAGGGAGAGAAAAAACGAATTTTTCAGAGGCCACAGGAATGATTTCCTCGAGTTGCTTGTGCAAGCTCCACTAGCTTGATTCATTTCAATTTGCAAAAGTAAAAGAAAATAAAAAAGAATGAAAAAGTTCGGAGGCCTTTGATCACCTGTGACGTCGGAAGTGCGCGGTCGAGTTGACGCTTATTCGCAATGGAGAGGGAAAAAAAAAAGAATGCATTATTATTATCAGATTTCTTGGATTTCTAGTGATTAAATTTTGATGATATTGAAAAAAAAATAAATGAATAAATAAATAAAATGTATTTATTAAATGTATGTAGTATATTATAAGAATTATAATTCATATATAGTTGATATTTAATCACATGAAATATAAGAAATGTTTGCCATGTCTCGTGTCACTTATACAAATAATATATTTATTTTATTGGTTTAATTGGAATTATTTAATTAATCATGTATTATTGAGTAGTGTATATAAAAAGTAATTGAATCTTGACACGAGGTAAAAAGCAAATAGGTATATAATTAAGTTTAAAATTAAATTTCTAATTTTATTTTCAATGTGCACAATCACATTATTGGTATTTATCGCAATTATATATTTACACATTCCACCACTGTCAATATAATAATTAAAATTAGTTGGCAAATATAATGTTATTGTGCATTTTTATGATGAAATTTTTGAACTCGTGCGTATATATAAAGTTAATTAAATTAAGAAAAAGTTTAAAAGCAAATGTAAAAAAAAAAAAAATTTGTCAAGTAGAATTTTACGTGCGAGTTCATCAGTTGAGATGTTTATAAAAATAACACGTAATTATTGTACTAATATAATTTTTATTAACATCGACAGGTGAACAATGCAACGGCGAGAGTGCAGACAAAAAAACCACCGACAGTGCCCAATGGTAAAATAATTATTAATTATTACAAAATTAAACATTTCAACACCTTCACGTTTGAATATTTCCATAATTGAGTTTAAGTTTAAAGATTTTTTTTTTTTTTTTTTGTGTTCTATCGTTACTTTGTATAATCACGCGTACAGGCTTTTTTGTTTCAATCATTTGTGTAACGTGACCCACACTTAGTTTTCACAAAGTCTGTCCGCTGCACTAATCTCGTTTTAATCTGCTTTTAATTGTGTCGGCATTTCAACGCTTACTTAATCCGCATTAGTGAGTCAGTTACGCGTTTCGTCGTATTTATTTTTTTTTCTCATCTGTCTCTTCATTCTCTTTATTGACGAATTATTCAATTGCATCTATCACTTTGAAAATTAAAAAAAAATTTTTTTTTTTTTTTTTTTAATAAATGAAAATCAAATAAATTTTGTTGTGGCATTTTTTTTTTTCCTTTTATTTCAAAACTAAATCACCAGTATTTGTTGCAATGAAAAATTATGAATCAATAAAAAATCAATAGTATGTCATCGCAATACAAGCATATATGGACGTCAGAGTATAACGAACACGACAAGGTTGATTGGGATGCGGTTATAAATAAGACTCGACCGATGTGGACAATAACGATCGGTTGGCTGTGTCTGTGCCAAGCGTTTCCCAACGACCTAACCAACGCTCGCCATATCTCATCGCTTTACCATCTCTGTTGCACCTCTGTAGTCACTGTTTGAGCCAAACGCTTCTAATTATAACCAAATTCATACGACCGCATTCTCACTGATCGACTCATCCCAAGTCTCAGCAGTACATCCATCAAATTCCCCTTTCCTCTCGGCTTCCCACATTCATATAACACCAGAATTCTCTCTCACTCACTCACTCACTCACTCACTCACTCACTCACTCATTCTCATTCTCATTCTCATTCTCATTATAATCCATAGCCTCTTGCGAACTTCATGCTCATGTTTCGTCCAAACACATCATCATCACTTCCGCTTTGCTAAATCAAGACATTATATTTCGTCACGCTACATTTTCTCATTGGCCCATTTTAAATTATTCAACAATTATATAAGAATATAACTAAATTACTTCCTTGAATTTATTCAATCGTCTGATAATTCATTCAGTTTTATTATTACTTTTTTATCCTATACTTATATTTCATTCATAATTTTTCATATATTAAATTGTAAGAAATTCATTGAATAGAATATCAAAAATTTCTCATACACACACACACACACATATATATATATATTTAATTTCACAGTAAAATATTGCTTTCACTATCATTTAGATGAAAGCGCTGGCCCGGTAGATCTTTTAAGCTCCTTTTCGAGAGTATAAACAAAAGAGAGAAAAAAAAAAAAAAAAAAAAAAACGAAGAGGCAAACGTAACCCGCGATAAAGTTTGCCGCGTTCGAACGACACCTCGTTTGTCAACATCTCGTAGCGATCCTTTTACGAGGGGCGTTGTTACTCTGTGAGTTTACTGTTTACGATCCACCCACTACCACGTACATGGTACAATCTTTCTTTCTCTCTTGTCCTTTTCATTCCCTCTCGCCCAATTCACCATCTAAACTTATTTTTTTCTTTTATGTCACGTCCTTCATGTTGGAATAAATGAAAGACAAAGGGAGAAAAGTATGGAAAAGAGATGAAACATTCGGTACAATTGAACGCAGATATTTTTCCATAATTTCCTCTGTCACACATTTTTTATTCGTTCAAATTTATTACTACTATTGTTTTCGCTTCGTGAAAAATATTCTTTTGATTTTTTTTTTTTTTTTTTCTTTTTTCTCAGTGTTGCTTTTTTACAATTATCATCAAATTATTTTTCTTGAAAAACAATAAATAATTATTTTTCACTCGATATTCTATTGCCGTTTTTTTTTTTTTTTTTTTTTTCAACAATTCATTTTATAGTTATTTAGTGTTGGCGTATAAATGATTAATGATTATATAGATGCAATTATTCATCAGTATAAAATTGGAAATTCTGATCGTTGGCAGTTAAAATGAAAAATTTATACGAGATCAATAACAAGCGAGGTGTGCATAGGGTGCATTACACTCTCACTCTAACACACATTTTTTTCATCTTGTCTCAAGGTGGCGCTCGACTTTATTTATTTTTTCTTTTTTTTTTCTCAAGAGAGAAGTAAAAAAACAGTAAAGAAGAATAGTGAGTGAGAAAAAGAAGAAATATACCCAAGGGAGTCTCATAGAGGCAATGGCCTTAGGGTTGGGTATATCTTGGAAAATTTATCACATTCCTTTTGTTTCCCGTCGGATTTTATTGGCGTAAGAGAAAACAGTTGTGGAACAGGTTTTGCTGGGCAGCAATATCAGCTGTAGTTGTAATAGAAACAAAAACAACCAGTTGTAATAGTAGAAAAAATAGTTCTACTAGTAGTAGTCATAATAATCGAAGTAGTAGTGATTCAGAGTTGGTCAAACAACATGTCACGTTTCGTGGGCGCAATTTCTACTTCACTTTCTATACACAAGAGCATCTTCTCTACCACTATAAACTTTTTCGTACTGCTTCTTTATTTTCTTCGGGAAAAGATCTTTCATCTTTCAACTCACCATTATCCTTCTCCCCCCCCCCCCCCCGCGCTTTTTTTATTTCTTGATCTTTGTTCACCTGAAACACCTCTATGGAATTGGTGAAAGGGATGCATTGCAAGTAACATTGATTTTATAAAGTTCTTCATAGGAACGTAAGCTGAAAAAAAAAAAAAAAAAAAAAAAAAAGAATAAAACTTGATGAAAAAAAAAAAAAAAGACAATTTTGAGTTAGGCAGTAGTGAGTGCTTTTGTGAAAAGTTAAGATCGATAGTGAGCGTGAAAAGAAGTAAAACGTGTGTTTATACGTTTATATTTATTTTAATCCATTTTTTTTTATTATTTTTTTATTTTTCCTCTTTTTCCTCTCAATTCTTACTCCATCCGGAACTCAATACCCTCATCTTTCATTCCGCTTACTTTACTTCAACTTTTCATGAGTCCAAGCATAAGACGCCATTAGCCAGTTTTATATATATAGAAGGATTGTCGCATAGCCGCAACTTCTACATTAATATTTTATTCAACGCTGTAGTGCTCATTAACGGTATCAACACTTGAATAACGTTCTACGAGTAGCATAAATATATATGTCCATGGACGAATATATATATATATATATATATATATATGGATGTGGATTCATTCTCTTTCCACATATATATTCTTTCATGTGTAATACTTTACTCACGTTTCTCGTCCTTTTCGTTGGCGCTATCTTGTGTGTGTATGCACACGGCCAGTATTATATTTGCTAGTTCGTTGGGTGTGAAATGTTCAACTCTTGTGTCATAACCAAAAACAATTTTCACCCGTTCAACACCGAAAAAAATGTCGACAATGAATTTATTTTGAGAAAATCACATTGTACACATTGTCTGACAAAATAGCGTGAAGTTAAATCACTAACAAAGGAGAAAATATAAATGTATATTTAAATAATTCCTTATGAGTTACCTAACATTTAAACTTCATTGTGTACTAGTGAAATTTTGATGGTGCCATTAAATAGAGTAGACTAGTGCCCACAAGAAAATCGATATAAAAGCTTTTATTTAAGCTCCGCCGTTTGGGATAAGCTCATTTTACTTATTTTTCACTACCATTTTCTTGTGGACTATATATGTTAAAAAAAAAAAAATACATCAACCTTGTTGAAAATTAATCGCGTCTTGTCACAATTCACTGTATATACTTCATTTCTCACACTCGTCGGTTTTTTTATTTGCGCTATGTTTATTATTTCTCAAGATAGTTGACAGTAGTGGCTTTTATTCTTTCAAACAGCCAACACTTTGTTCAATGGCCATTTAAAAACTTTTTCCTTATTTTTCTCAAATCGTATTTGCAAAAAATTCGTATGAATTTGTCAAGAACTCAAATCATCTAATTCATTCATTCATTTATTTGTATATTATTTATTATTACTATTATTATTATTATTTAAATTTAACTCTCAATTGATTTTCTCACAAATTTATTTTTTGTATAATTTCTTGTATGCTTTTCTTCAATGTCGTTTACAAATATACTAAATGTGGATTCACAAGGTGAGATAAAGTTCGCTTCGCACGCGACAGTTCGATCAATCCTCTCACGAATTTTCTGTTTGCACGCAGAGTTAGAAAATCGTTTCTCGTTATCAGCACGAGAAAAAAAAAAGTATCTCTCACCACTCAGCATTGCATAAATGCAATTTCAACATTTTTTAAGATGTCTCCGTAACCTCAACTTTTCTTCTATTTTTTGTTTTTTTTTTTTTCGTTTTCGTTATTTTTTTTTTCTTTTGGAAAATTCATTTGAATTGGGCGGGGTGGAATTGTAAAGTAGGATGAAGCTACAGTACACAATCAATTCCAAAATTTTCCAAGCTTGCATTTTATACAGTTAAAAATCCACTGACGGTGGTGGAACAAACGAATAAAAATAAAATAAATAACAAAGTTTAATTCGAGTCTAAACTTTTTTCTTAAATATTTTATACTCCTCACTAACTAATGAAGTCACGATCAATTTCTCTCGTTCCCTGACATTTAACTTTATCCAGAACTTTCATTATTTTCCCTCGGGAATTTAACTTCATTTGCCATTTTCTTTCCATTTAAAAAAATTTTTTTTTCTGCCAATGTTCATTGTGTAATCCATACTATTCATTCGTTAGACCATTTATTCCAAGTCTTTTGAAAAACTCACTAGACAAGAGACTGAGAAAGTAGCAAACGCGCGAAATAAAATGAAGATAACCAATAATGATGAAAGATAAAAAGAATGTCAATAATTTGTTATTAATGAGAAATTCCATTCGACTTGGGACGGCCATATACATCATCGAAAACTCAATAGTGATTACTTCCTGAGTCCTGATATATCATCCATTCCACAATTACAAATTCGTCAATTCTATTTGCCGGGTATAGACGGCGTAATTCCAGCCAATTTATCCAACTAATCGACAATATGATAGCAGCACCCATGCTACATCGTCCCGACCAATCATACAAGATTGTAATAACACCCCGATTAAATTCCTTATTGATTAACTCGCTACCGAGATATTGACCGGAAGTTAATTTTCACATTGAAAATTGACTTCAATGTTTCTCAATATTTTTCGATTATATTCAAACTTGAAGTGTTGAATGTTTTTGTTTTTTGTTTTTGTTTTTGTTCCAAAGAGTTTTTTTCTATTTTTATGATGAATAATGAATTATTTGTATTGATTTCAGTGTGTGTCCAATGGCCAGAGGGTAGGTGCATCCATGATGTGCCTGAAGAGGCACTCTTCACTCTTTACTCCGAGATACGAGAAAACTGCCAGGGCTTCTCTTGAGTGCAAACCAGAGGCAACGACCAAATGAGACAACGACAGATAAACTTTTTTAGTGCAAGATCTTTTCTTCTTCCCCCTTCCGCTCGTACAGCGGTTTAAGTTCATACACACAGTTTCGTCCTCATTTCGCCAAACGAGAAAAATAAAAGTTCTCATCAAACGTTAAAGTCGTGATACCGAGAAACTTATCGCGAATTGTGAGGAAGATACGCAGTTCCCAAGAGCCGCCACACCACCACGACCAAGCCATAAAACAAAAAACAAAAAATTCCAAAACAAAAAAATATGAACCAAGAATAACAAAAAGTACGAAAAATTGTTTTGCGTAATACAGTGAATGTAAGAGAGAAGAATAATTTTTTTAGTTTTACAAAAATATCGATTGCACTTTGAAAATGGATGGCGAACGTCAGACAATCTTTTCCTCTCATCTATCCTCATCCTCAATTAAACCTCGTAATTTATTTTTCATTCGTTCTCTAAATTTTTTTCTCCCGGTGTTATATTATTATTATTTTTTTTTTATTGCCCCTCACTGAGCAAATGGAAAATCTCGTTTTTGTGTGTCTGGCGTTCGACGTTCGTGTCTTAGTGTATGTGGATGCGTGTTCCCCGGTCTAACACTGGCCTGGTAGAAGGTCATCGACGCGAATATTTAAATGCCACTACGACACTCCCTGCAGTCAAGGTGGGTCTAATTTAGTTACAATATTAACAGACAAAAGTATTGACAGTAAACAAACATGAAAAAATTTAAGAGCGTATATCATCGGGCTACGGTGATGAACAATTATCTTTTATTTTTCCTTTACTTTCATCATTTTTATATTTCATGTTGAATATTTCTTTCGTTATTTTCCATCCAAACGGTCGCAGGCTCCTCTCTTATAATTTATTTTATTTTTTTTTTTCCATATCTTTCATGACCTTCCGTATCCTTCCTGTGGAACAGAAACGAATTATATTCATTTTTTTTCTTCATAAGCGATGACCCGAGAGCTTGGTCGGTGCTAGGCCGAGAAAAGTGTGATCTTTTCTTTGAACAAAAATTTATAAAATAAGAAAAGTGAAATTAAAAAACAAAACAAAAAACAATGGGTCCAAAAGATTTGCCGTCAATGCGGACGTTATATTCATGTGGTATTTCTCTGGATTTATTTTTTTTCTTTACGAAATGGAATTTTACTATCGCAATGTGAATACATGTGTTAATATATATATATATATTTCTTTGTTTTTTATATTATCAGTGATAGCTAGATATATTGTTCATGGAGAAGCCACAAAATGACCGAAGCGTTGGCAAAAATATTGACAATTTAGGTTTAGTAAAACGATTACAGGGTAGTAGTTTAACATCCAATAGACTCGATCCGTTCACAATTTGAGACTGTAGATATTTTACACTTTGTTAATAGTTTTATGACAAAGCATTCCAATGCGTTTACCGTGCGAATTTTTTATACTTTTTTAAAAAAAATTTTTTATTCATTTTTTTTTTTTTTTTTTTTTTTTTTTATCTTATAAAGCTCAATATGTAGGATTTGACTTAAATAAATTTCTATGACTGAATATAGTTCTGGAGAACGAAAATATATATTACAAATAAAAAAGGCATACAGGGTATAAAATCATTTACTGAGAACTGTCAAGTATTCACGAAATATAGATATATAATATATTCATATATAAATAGAGTTTTTTTTTTTTTATGGAATAAAATAGAATATATGCGATTTTACAGGTGTATTATGATAAATTTGAATTTCTCTCATTCTCAAGAGTAGGAAATAAATCTTCCAACATTTTTTTGTTATTATTTCTCATTCAGTACCATTATAGTATATGTTTGTGTTAGTGTAAAATATATTATTGTGAAGTGTACACACGTTGAATCATTGTGAATCACAAAATTCGCATTATAGAATGGGATACATTTTATATTATTCAAAGATTGTGATATCAATGTTATTATTGATTTTTTTTTTTTTTTTTTTATTTACAAAGAAAAAACTGAATTTCTTACGAAATATAAAGTATCTAACGAGACAAAAATTCAACTTACAGGGTCATTTATGTTATTTCCACGATAGAATTATTCACATAAGAGTTATATAATTTTTTATCCAGCCAATAATCATTATTTTTATTTATTTATTTATATATATATATATTTTTTTTTTTTTTTTTGATAACTAGACCAAGAATACATTGATATGAGGGTGATGTTGAAAATAATAATGATAATAATAATAAAATTGCAATAAATACAGTGAGAGGAAGACA
This sequence comes from Dinocampus coccinellae, assembly GCA_963920625.1. Classification (NCBI taxonomy): domain Eukaryota; kingdom Metazoa; phylum Arthropoda; class Insecta; order Hymenoptera; family Braconidae; genus Dinocampus; species Dinocampus coccinellae. The sequence goes on along the minus strand of OY987187.1, from coordinate 4,835,439 downwards.
CAGATATAGCCAAAAGAGTAAAGAGGAAATTAAACAAGGTACTCGTGAATGTTAGTGGAAAAGACTAGAGAGATACTGTTATAAATGAGCGAACATTCAGGATAATAGTTAGACAGGAAAGAATGAAGGAAAGAGAGAGACAGACAGAGTGTGAGAGATATAAAATAAAATAGTACTATAGTATGTTTTGGTTTATTTGCGTGGACACTCTGGTACCTGACGGTATACACGAGAGAAGAGTGAACCTGCCGTTAGTGGTGCTTTTGCATCAAAGTCTTTTTTTTGTTTAAAACAAAAATGTCCAACGGTCTTTCACTTTTTCTCATCTTCTCTGATTCTCGTCTCTCCCTTTCTTTCTCTCTCCCACATTCGTTCACCTTTTTTTTTTGTTTTTTTTTTTTGTTTTTTTTAAATCGTGTATTTCTGGTAGCAAGGCGATAAGGCGAGTATATTAAAGTATAGAACATAAAATATAAAAAAAAATTTAGATTTAAAAAAATAATAAACGTAAAACGCTTTTGTCAAAAAGAAAAGAAAAAAGAGATTGACGGTCGACTATAGCTTCTAACGGTATTAATATATAAATAAATAATATATATGTATATATATATATTTACACAAAGAAAAAAAACTATGTACGCATCAAAGCGTAGATTTAAGACGATAAATTGTTTTATACATCCGTATAATAATAATAATATTAATGAAATAAAAAAGAAAGAATCAATAAAGAGATCCTGCATTAAATATAGCATGGATCATTATTTGAAACATATAAATCGAATAAAAAAAAATAAATATAAAAAACAGCAATATAGATATATATAGATATATATATGGATGTTTGTACATTAAAGTTAAAAGTATATACACATATGAATTAAGTTGAAAAATCGACAGTATCAGTTGTACCATATATATGTGTATATATATCTGTGTATAAGTATATAGGATATGAATTCAACACAAGCATGTTACTGCATCGTCAGTCAGTGTTGGTGTGCTACACTTGCTCAGATCTTTCAGCGAATGCATTCTCTATTTTATATACGTCTCTCCCTCTCTCTTTCTTTGTATCTCTATCTATCTATCTATATCATACATCCATACGCACACAAATATTTATACTTTATTTATTGTTGGTTGATTTCTTTTCATTCACACTATTCTGATATTATATATATTTATTGCATATATACATCTATCATTCATTTTTCTCAATCCATTTCTCTTGGGAAGTACACCCATGTGACCGAATTTTTCTATGGCTATGAAAGAATGACACGTAAAACTGAAGTGACTTTACTATACCCCAGAGACAAGCAAAAAAGGAAAACAAATGAGGACATGGTGGAAGGCAGACGAGTAGATCCTGGAATCATAAATGAAAGATTCGAAATTGAAACGAAAGATCTTGGATGCATTAAAGAAGAAAAAATACAAGTTGAGCCTAGATGAAGATGTATTGGCGTAAACGTTTCTAGGATAAAAATTATGGAGGACATGATGGAGATGTCTTACTGAACCACCAGGAACTCTTTAACCAGAAAGACATCACGTTATTTTTCGAATTTTCTCAAACTCTCTTCATCCTATCATTTTTCTTACTTTTTTTTCTCTCTTCTTATACACATAACGACTTCTATCTACCACGATTACGTTCGCGTCTGTTGATTTTCAGTAGTTTTCCATTAGTTACTCTTGGAAAACGATATCGCTGTCGTAAAATCATGGGAAACCCTTTTTCATCGAATATTATTATATCACTTGATTCAATTCATATTCTTCTCTTTACATTTCTTCAATTTATTCCTTTTTTCTTCTTTTTTTCTTTGTCATTCAATTTATCTCGATACCTCTATTTTTTTTTTTTTTTTTTTTTTTTTTTTTTTTCGTTTACTCGTTGAAAATTAAGACATGTGTCACAATCGCATCACAATCGCATCACAAATATCTGTTTGAGTGTTAGAGAGACGGAGGGACATGAAAAAATAAATAGACAGAAAATTATACATATATAAATTATATATATTGTGGGAGTATGAGAATGGTAAAAAGAATGCTGTATTCAATCATTGATCATCACCCTGATGGCTGCAGACACTTGCGATACCGTCGCACATAGCTTTTGTTTTTAATTTAATCGTAATTATTACCAGAACGAATTGATTCGCCTATAGTAGTTAGCCTAGGGCTCTCTATCCAATGGTAACGCATGAGGTATTTTTCGTACATAATAATTCGTAATATTTATCATTTTTATCGTAATTTAATGATTATTAACGTTTATTGCGATCAAACTACCACATATCTTCCTTTTTAGTTTCCCTGATCAATTTCCTCATTTCAATTATTTCAATTATTTTACAAAATAAATTACATCGATATTTTATTATTCTTTTTGTGTAATTGTTTCCATATGATAAATTTATTCCCGTTTATTTTAAATTCTTCAGTTATTCCCGTACTCAGTTCCAATTGTTTTTTTTTCTCGCTCTCTCCTCTTACTCCCCATATTTGTCTCTATTTTCTGTCAACGTTCCATATATCATGTATTCCTGGAGCCCGTTCGATCATCCGATTAATATTCGATTGGCATTTTATTGACTGCAACTACTGTTAATATTGAATCACGCCATTATTGAATTGAATTGACTTGAGATTGATTGAACACTTGTTACTATTTATTCACTTAATTAATTTTATTATTTGTTATTACCATATATACATAATTTTGTTACATTAAACAAAAAAAAATTTTTTTTATTTTTCTTTAAATCTTAATTCTTGAACGATTGTTTTTTTTTTGTTTTTTTTTTTATTATTCTCAGTTTCTCTATTTATATTTATGTATAGATTTTATTTTTAATATTACATAATAATCACGGTAATGCGCCACATTCACTGGTTGATGACTGTCTCGTTGACAAAGGCCCGTACCTTGCCTGTGGTTGTGCTTGGTTGTGGTTGGAGCGGTTTTGGGAGAGAATTTTTAATTGCTTTTTAATATTATTACCTTTTTTAATTTGCACGTCTCATGTCGTGGCCTTGGCTTGCCTTCATATGAGATTCACCTGTGAATATATTATATATACATATACATATATATATACATATATACTCGATTAGCGTTATTTTATTATAATTTTTTCACTTTTGTCTGTCTGCCGTTGATTTATGAATTTAATTTTAATTTTCAATAGTCATATTTATATATTACAAATACGTATGTATATATATATATATATATATATAACTATATTTATACATATACATATATATACATATATATATATTTTTTTATTTTATTTCTTTTTTTTCCTATTTGGATAAATTTCTACGTAATTGTTTAAAATAATTTGCAACGGCAGACAAAAAGTAATTCGTAATTTTTTGGAACTTGTTAATTTTTATTGAATTAATGTTTAATGATCGTGGCACGGTGTGTTAGTTGGCGAGAGAAATGGCCGGACGAGGTTGCTGCATGCTCCAAGTGCCGCCTTATTAGTGGTAACTAATTAATTCGTCGGCCGCAAGTCATTCGCACTTCACTCCTACATCACCACTACCATATCCCCTATATGTGCCCTACCATCCCCCCCCCCCCCCCCCCCTCCTTTCCATTCTCCCTTCATTACACAAACACAATCTCATCCCGAATAAATTTACAAACATGAACATATTAATACACACACACACACACACACACACACACACAAACGATATGCATTTATACAATTACATATTAATAACAACAAGTAGTTTAACGATAATGACTTGTATAGAGAGGAAAAAACAAACAGACGTGAAAAGTTTGTGTGCATGAAAATGAAAGAGAGAAAGGGGATAATTGCGAAAGACTTTATGTGGACGTGTATATTGTGGGTCTTGTACTTTATACACACACGATTTACCATTTCCCTTGGCATCCCATAAAATAATTAGTCACTTTGCAGTGCGTAGAGTTAATTAGTTACCGCTGAGCGCGCAAGCACAAATTATCAAATATATAATCACTTTTTAGTTGAATAAAAAAAGAAAAAATTCAAACGATACTGAATTGGTAGAGGGATGAGAAGATTTAGGAAAAAATTACAATGATACATTGATAACAAATAAATCCCCCTTCCCCTCTAAACGCTTTATAATCAAACTTTTCCTAACTTTCATCTACTATATATAGAGTAAGACTTCTTGATTACCTTCTTCAACTGTAATCCAAACCTCGTTCCTCAGTTATTTGTGGGTATTAATGTTGCTAACTGATAAAATCATGTATCCTGAGAGAACGAACTTCAGAATTTCCTTTATATTATTCCAAAATTCACAATTTCAATTAATCATTGTGATTACATAGATATATAATACACATAATAATGCAGAAATTTATATTTTTCTGGTACTATTTTTTTTTTTTTATTTATTCATTTATTATTATTGTTTTTTTTTTTTCGTTTTTTTTTTTTCAATGTCACTTAACTGAGAATTTTTGGTTGAGTGAACGTTTGGGTGAGAAGACGTGGGGTCGACAGTCGAATTTACCTTGGAATACCAAACGAAGTAGAATAACCAACGAAAAATCATCCTTTCTTTCCTTCAGGAATGTCTTGTAATTCATTATATTGCATGATAAAATATGAAATAATGGGGAAAGAAGAAAAACAAAACATGAATGTATATTTCTTCCAATTATTATTGTTAATATCAGTGATGACTTCTATATGTGTACACATTCTAGTCGATTAGAAAAAAAAAATATTTTTTTTCCTCAGGATTAACGAATATTCTGGTACATGTTTCACCTCTCAGTCAATCTATCTCTATCACGATTGACACTACTGTTCCCCTCGAGAGAATTCTCACCTTCCAGTTACCATTACTTTCGATCACTCCTTCATTTTTTTTTTTGTTTTTTTTTTTTTTTTTCATATTCGTGCTCTCCACTGGGTAAGATCCTCATCCCATACAGAATTTCCGATGTGCCAACGCTTTTACAGATGCCTCATAGTTACGACCATTTCCCAATGGACTATATAGCTCTCCTTTTTTCTCTTGCTCTTTTACTCTTATACTCGATACGACATCGACCTCTTTTGCTCCCACTTACCTTCCATCTCTTGTATACGGATATAACAAATTATTAATCCCTCAACGAATCAATGATGTCAGGATTAATATTTATGACTCAATTTTATATCTCGTTATTTGTTTTTTATTTTTCATTCGAGTTTACACTCAATGTATTGCGATTATTTGCCATTATTTACCTCTCTCAATTTTATTTTTATTGTCAAATTGAATTTATCGTGGTAATTTACTCGAGGTGTCAATTGAATTTATTGAGTTTCACTAATTTTGTATTCAAGAGTGTGTTTATGTAAAGTCTCTTCAATCATTAAAAAGGCCTTCAGTGAATTTCGATTTTTTGCAGACAAAACAGCCACAACAATAAAGAAAGAAATAAAAAAGAAGATACTGGGCGAAAAAAAGAAAAAGAAGGGCGACAGTGGATCAGTAAACTAACTAAACAGTGGACGAAATACAATTATTCATTATTCAAATCTAAAAACAAAAAAAGATAAATCCTTGTCTATTTTTTATCCCCCAGAAAAATTTGCATCAAAGATAGCAGTAAATAATTAGCAAAGTACAAAATAAAAAAGCATAAATTAAACAATGTGATTTATAACCGAGTGAGATAATATTTTCAATCAGTTACACAGTTATTGCGTTAGAAAAAAAAATAATAATAAATAAATTGCAATATATAGAGGAAGGTAAATGGGAATGCGAACCGAGTATTTAGACTCATCACACTATCCTTTACACACAGGCACTGATAACTTAGTCGCTATATCAACGAAAATATGAGTGTGTATGCATGCAAAGTCTGTTCGTTGCCTTCTGAAAACGCGAGTAGACGGGTAAAAGACACCGGGGTGAGGAAGTGGCGAGGGAAAGTGAAAGAGTGAGAGTGAAGTCGCGTATCGGAAAAAATAATACAGAGAAAGAAGTACAGAGGAATGATGAGGGGTGAATGGAGAGAAAGAGGGGATGAAAGTGGTCCAGGGATGGCTGGTAGCGGCGGCATTTATTGATCGCTCTGAGCAACCCTGCCACCAATCCCCTTCTTCACCCCTTCTTCACCCCGACGGACTCTTCATTCCTCCCTTGTCCCACTACCCCTCTCTCTTTGCGTCTATTTTCCCACCATGTCAAAATTTTCCAAGCCTCCTATATCACCACTTCTATTTCGCTCCCTCTCATCATTCTATCATTTTCCTATTCTAACTCGCTTTTACTCACTCTTACACACTACAGTTCAATCATATTAATTACTTGCAGCACCCTCTAGCCCACTACTATCGCCTCTTGACACTTCGCATATACATTTAGTCAATCACCCTTAGCTCACATTCTTCCCTTCACTACCATCATATTACTACTATCGTTTCTCCCACCATTTACCACTACCTACACTACCTACAGTACTGTCACCATCATCATCGACCACTTCCAAATATCTGATCCCCTTTCTCATTGTTGAGAGACAGCTCTGACACTTAATCGATCCCTAGACAAAATGTTATCCTACCAATTATCTCATAAGTGTATCAGTGGTTTGTGACAGCCACAGTTCTCATTTATTTCATTCACTCTCTCAATTTGAAATATATATATATATATATATAAACAAAATACCCACATATAAAGTTTTAATTATTTTGTGAATGATATAAGTATCGTATTTGAAAAAGAAAAAAAAAAAGTAAAGTAGAGGTAAAGGATTATATGCAGCGACCGTCACGCCACACTAACGCCCGTTCTTTGGCCGATGACAAGATTGAATTGTAATTTTAGAGAATGTGACTAATCTTTTTGACAGGATACAGGTTACCAGCTATGCCCTGGAGTTGGCTGGGTGCGGTCACACCATCGGCAGCCGCAGTGACACCATCTCCTGCAGCTACACCCCTTGTTCTCGCACCAAGAGCAGCGGCGAGACGGAGGTACCGATCTTATGCAATCTGCAATTCCCCCTGTCATTGATAAACACCTAACTGATAAAGAACATACAACTCATTCCATCTTCACTTCAATAAATTGTCCCGTCTCTCAATCTATTTCTCTGTACCATCTTCGTATTCTTCTAATAATTGTTCACGTCACCATATGAACATTTTATCCTTTGTCCTTTTTACAAATATTCTTCTAACACTTCATTCCCAGTCAATTGTAAAAATATATTTATTTATTTAGAAAATGTGTGTCGCTAACATTCATTATTTAATAATTTACGTATAAAAACATAATTTTATATCTTCATTTTTACGATTATTAACCACTGTCCAATCGAATCACCTGCACGATTCCATAGGATTAACATTTAATTTCATTTGAGAATCATTGATTGTTGCATCATCGCGCATTTAGTTGAAATATATTTTACTTAACATTTTCAATCACGGTATATTAATGAAGCACACGCACAAACGTGATTTAATGGGCAAGTTTTAATTATTGATTGTTGTATATTTCTCATGTCAAAAAGAAGCGCATTTTTAAGCGTTGGCATGATCAAGTTCCTATCCGTTATTTCTCATTAATTCCAAATCTAATCATTCAACGTTCACAAATTGATATGGTCAATGGTTGTCATTGACATGAATCATAGATGTCAATTTCGTTATATTTGTTATTGTAATAACTCACTTCTTGGAATGTGCCTGTTATGTTAACGCAAGTTTATAATCTCGTATTTTTTATATAGTACCACAGATGTCAAAAAGAATAATTCTGACAAAAAAAAATAATAATAATTTCACTCACTCTTTCTACTCATTTGTAGAAGTTTTTCATTTAATCGATGAGATTGCCTTTTTATTTCTGTGTTTGTTAACTCTCATTAATTTTGCAATAAACAATCAAGAGATGAGAGTCTACACACACACACACACACACACACACACACACACACACACACACACACACACACACACACACACACACACAACTACAAAGGTAGGCAGTGAGAAATTTTCCTATTTTCATTTGAAGTAGATTCTTCGATTTTTACATTATCATTCATTTTTATTTTCAATAAATTATTCGTAAATCTAACACATACAAAATTATCAAATATGGATATGAATCAGAATGAAGATGGAAATAATATAATTTATGCAAAACGAACGTAATTGTCATTTTATCTGCGTTGGTATTTTTTTTCTTACTATTCTTCAAGCTTTTCACAATTTGCCTTGAAAATTCGACCTTTACGGAATCCTATACTATCTGGCAAGTTTGATTATCACTTGTTCAAGTACGTATTAGGAATCATTGAAAATATCGAATTTAACCTCAGCTTTTCCTCAGGGAACGTCTTTTGGTCAAGTGCATTTCACGACTAACTTCAAAAAGATTGAGTTGTCCTCATGGGACGTCCATTGACCTCCTTTATTATTTTTGGTTTTGTTTTATTTTGTTGTTGTTGTTGTTTTTTTTTTTTTTCTCTTCCATTCTCTGGGCAAATGTTTACGGTCTCAGGAGATCTCACATTAAACTCGATAATGCCATCGTTGAAAACTCAATCATTTCATTAAAAAAAATATATCAGTGTATCATATTCACTTGGGTCAAATAGTCTTGAAATTATTTCCAAGGTATCCCCAGATGTTTGAAATTCTCAGACTGCACACGGCTGATTGGCCCAGCATAAAATCGATAAATGCTTGGCAGTCGCGTTGAATAAAAAAAAAAACGCGCCCATCAGCGTTTTTCTTCTTTTATTTTTTATTCTCATTTTTTTTTCTCATCTCCGTCTTCTTCTATATGATCGGTTTTCCCCCAACAGTTCGACATCTTTATTTTTACCTGAAAATAATGATAATGACGTGTCACCGTATATATGCACAAATGTTTATTTTTATTTGAATTAAAATTTCTCACGGTATTTTTCGGGCAAAAATCTTCATTGTTTTTCATCTCATACAACTAGTTCAACTAGATCAAACTACTATGATGTTATTACTTTATACCTAGAAACCAACTTGAAATAAGAACATACATGTATATATGTGTATATCCCCACTATCACCAACTACCTCTTGCGTAAAGTCACAAACTCGTCACGACATACTGTCTCGCGTCTCTTATCTATTTTTGGAGAATCTTCTACTATTCCACAGAAAATGTAGTGAGGGCTTTGCTATCAAGGTAGTAGTAGTTGTACATAAGCTGGGACAAACTAGTCGAAACTCTCAACGAAGTTTTCGTGTCTCTTCAATGTCTCTTGTAGCTCGCCTTTTACTTGCCTCATCAAATAGCGCGCTGTGAATCCCTCCCTTCCCCTATTCGCCCTTTATCTATCAGACTCTTTATCTCGTACACTCGAGCTTCCTTCCTACCTCTATACATATCGAGATCTTTTGCTTCCTCTTTATTATAAGTCCCGAAGGACCACTTTATATTTCTTCAAATCTTCTTGCGTATAGCAATAGTACACTTATCATTTTTCAGCTTCACTCATCAATCTCTATATCTCATGTTGATTATACTCAGTGAAATGTGGTGAAATTGTGTTGATCAGCGGTACTTCTCTCGCCGCTGCAACTAGTGTTGATACTAATGTTTGTATAAAAACGTAACAATAATAATAATGATCATGGTGATGATATAAATATTGGTGGTGCTGTTGCTGCTGCCGATGACAACGAGCCAACAGGGCTGGCAAAGAGGATTCTCGTATTCTGTCATTTTGATCACAAATGACATCGCTACATCACTACAAGGTAGGCCGTTTGTGGCATGTTATTGTTGCAGCTGCAGCCCTACGTGGTGTTGCTATTCAACGTGGACGTGTTGGACCAGCAGCAAGAGCGGCATTTCCAGCTGGTGCTGCTGCATTAGCACTTGCTCGTAATCCAGGGCCACTTGCTGCAGCAGCCGCTGCAACGGCACTTCATCCTTTTGCACCAGCGTAAGTCAATTAACATGCACGATTATTTTATATAAAAAATAATCCAAATGCCTGTAATTTTATTTTGCACTCAATTATATTATTAATTATTTTTATTTTTAATCGTCTTATATGTTTATCATATTTAATTATCATACACGAGTGAAATTTATTTATACATATATATTTATGTGTTAGAGAATATTATGAGAAGGAGAAACAATTAAATACAAGACTTTCAATTTCATTTACTACATTCTACCGATCATTTAATCCCACCTAGTTCACGATAATCCCACTATTGAATATTCATTTGTCGTGATTCTCACTCTATATTTTCCTTTTCATCTCAATTAATAATACTAAATTCAACAGTTGTCCTCATTTTTATCTTATATTTCTATATATATATATATATTTGTCTATTTTTATAATAGTTTTTTTATTTTCCAGTGTATACTATGACCCCTTTTTGGCAGCACATGCAGCGACACAAGATCCAAATTATAGGCTGCAGGTAAGACTAAATATTGTTTTTCGTAATATCATGGTTTGAGGCTCAAGGGGATTATTTATTTTAAAGGTTAAAAAATACAGAGTTGAGTGAAATAAAATTTTCATCCATACTTTTGATCCTCTTGTGCATTAAGCATTAATATTAAATTTCCATTATACTGAAGTGCGATGAGAAAAGTGAAATTAAATGAATGAAAACAATGCTGAAAATACAGCTGGAATGGCCGCAAGCATCAGCCGATGTTAGTTAACACATTTCTTTTACAATTCCATTATTTCTTTACTCATTTCATTTATTTTTCATTATATACATGATCGTTTATGTTTGTTATTTTTATTTGCGGTACGAAAATGCCTTTTGCATAGTGATTACTTGAAATGAATACAATGAAAAATATATTTATAATTGGATTACATGCGTTGCGTTATCATATCTACCAATCTATCAATCATATAATAAAATAATACAATGTTTTTCTCTCTGTCTGTCTGATATTCACATTGAAAATTACTCCACCAAACTATATATTAATTTATTATGAATTGTCCGCACAAAATCGCACGATATAACATATACATCCACTTAAGTTTATATCGATCGAAATTTTTTATTTCATTCTATTCGTACATTCTATTATCTCTCATTTCCATTTTTCATATACAAACAGTGTTTTCATATTTAATATATATATATATATTAAATTGATGTATATTTATCTGACTGCGTAATCAAAGAATCAAATATGAATAAAGCGAAATATTTATATTTATTTTTTTTTTTTTTTATTATTATTTTTTTTTCGATGTAAATGATTAGAACTATATTTGAAAAAAAAATGTTTATTACCATTAAGGTACTGTGTTACGTATGGGGGTTAGAATTTTTTTTTCAGAATTGCCGTTTGTGTTTCAGGCTAAAGCGCCCGCTCTGGAGGTAGGAATAACGGTCTCCCCGTTAACCTTTTTTACTATTTTCTTATTCACTACTTTTTCTTTTTTCTGTCTTCTATTCTTTTTTTTTTTTTTTTTTTTTTTTTTTGTTTTGTTTTGTTCTTTACTTCTTATTCTTCAACGTATTTTAAATCATTTTATCCTATCCTGTCTATTTCATTTGCCACTTCCTTTCATTTCACTTGTTATTCGCATTCATGAGAGGACAAACCAGTGTATCGAGGACTTTAAAGAGACTCATAATAAATAAAATAATTATAAAAAAATTTTCTTTTTCACTTTTCTCCTATTTTCAAAACCTTTGAAAGTCTATGAAAGTTTTTTTTTTTTTTTTAACAAAAATGAAAGTATCTCCTTAGTCTATATCATATTCTTTTCAGAGTTCTTTTTCATTTTTTTTCTATTCACCTTTATAATTTTTCTCTCTCTCTCTCTCTCTCTCTCTCTCTCTTGAATACTCTCTTTCTTTTCTTTTATTCTACTCTTTATCCACATACATACATCTGTATATGTATATAATTTTTTTTTCTTCCCCAACTACTCATGCATTCTATTTTGACCCAGTCGTTTGGTTAACGGCGTCGCCTACCCACTTGCTGGCACTCTACTCTTTGGACAGGCGTGTTTACCTTTACATATACGTGTTAGGGAATTTAATGCGTTTGGGTTTGCGCATCTACCTCACTCTATCACAACACACAAATACATACGCACACACACACATGAGACTTAAACAACCTACTACAATCTCTCTTTGCCCTGTGTGTCTTGTTTGAATTTAGCTGTTCACCAATGTACTGCACGACTGAAACCTTTCTACTCCTATCCAACCACACACCGCTACACACACACACATACACACACACATATATATATATATATATTTAGATAGACAACTATCCACATTTGAAAACCTCATTCCAATTCACCCAGCAAACATCGCAGACACATTTACACATTAATTCGTTCTACCTACCCCCTCAAGCTTGCCTGGTGTTGTCCGAGTAGAAATAACGATATGTAAATATTATCTATATAAACGTATACTCATATACCAACATATACTATTGTATATATATGTTTATATTCGTATATTCAGTGGCATGAATCTTTAGACATACTCTTCACAGGGTGATTCAAGGTGTAATCGACGTCATTTCAAATTCATCCCTCCTACGGTTATGTATAGTAGATGCTAGGCAAAACGGGCTAGAGGGGCGTTTTGAGACACGAAGGGCGTTGTAGAAATAAAGGGAAAAGAAGAGAAGGTTGCAAGTGGTTGGGTGACGTTTGGGTGGAGTTTAAACGATACAGTCGACCAAGACAAATGGCGAGGTCGACTTCCACGGAAAACAAGGTCACGCGCGGGTTACACGTAAGCTGAGAAAACGTATTTTGCGAGAGTATTCAAAGTGTAGGAGAGTAAGGGAAAAACAAGTGAATAAAAAATAAAGGAAAGAAAATAGTGGTGGGAACAGAGAGGTAAAAAGAATCGAGAAAATAAATGCAAGTGTAGCAGCGCTTCCATCCATTGCCTCGGGTTCATTTTTTTTTTTTTTCTTCGACTTTTTTTATTTTTTATTTTTTATCTGGTGTTGTTTTCCAGAGTGTCTCTCTTGAAAAATAACAATCACTTGAAAATAATATTTTTGCGATCGATGTTTGGATGAAGAAAGATGAAGTTTTGCACGGAAGGTCTTTTTAATATTTATGTATTTGGTGAAAACTCTGTCAATTCTTATAATATATCACTTTCTTATATTTATCTCTCACCTATTTGCTTCCATTTCAATCAACTTTTTGAATTCAATTTTATCCTTCTGTATTTTGTTTCATTTATTATTATTATATTATACATATTTTTACATTGTCACCGCTGGTGATCTTCAAATAACAGTGTAAACTTTTCCACGACAGGGAAAAGTTTTTCGGCGCCAGACGTGCGCATTCTCGATCTTCTCTTTTTTTATACTGCCCTCACAACGTAAACAATTCGTCTTCTATAGATATATATATATTCATACTTTTTATTTTTCGTTCCATAGACTTGATATCCGTTTACCCAATGGAACAATGTGAAAAGTTATTAGTGGCTTTTTCCTACATCGATAGCATTGGTAAACAACCAATAGGATTTATTGCTTGTGGACTTTTGCTAACAAACAAACATGATTTGATAAAACGATGAATGAAAAAAAAAAAAAAAAAAGCAAGAGAGAAGTGGAAAAGAATGAAAAATAAACAAAACAACAGTTATCGTAAATAAATGGGGTGGGTGAATGGCAGTAAGCATAAAGCAAAATTATAATATATCACGCTAGTAGAAACACTCGTGCTTTGGCCAGCCAACATATGGATTACCAAGTGGCCGGAAAGTGTGAATGTTATATTTGTAAAAAAAATTTTTTTGTATTCTTTTAGATTTATTTTCAAGTTTTTCTTTCACATTTGCAGCGGTATTTTGTATTTATTGTACTACAGTAAATGTGTAATTCAGTTGATCTCGTGAATTAAAACAAATTGAGAATTTAATTCTACGAGTAAACAAGAATAGGAAAATGATAAAATGCAATTGCACTGAGGCGAATGACCGCGACGTAAATATGAAACACATTCGTGCGGTATGCAAGGGTGGGTTACTGGTTAAGCGGTTTTCCTTGTCCGAGATTACTTCCGATAAGCGTGTGAAACGGGTTTTGTGCGCAATAGTGAATCGCTATGTGCATTCACTATTCGTGTCTTTTTCTCTATTTAGGGGATTGGTTAAATTGCACACGGTGGGGAAAAAAAAAAAAAAACAAAAAAACAAAAAATGAATGAATGAAAAGAAGAAGAAAAAAACAAATTATTAAAGAAAACGAAAAGCTAATCCTATTAGATATATAACGAATGAATATTTTCTATCCTATTTTTACATATCTAGATAGATATTTACTATAATAAATATAAATTATAATATTTATTCAATACGGTATCAAATGTAGTGCATTAGTGAAAGTTTTGGATTTTAAGCATGTAATTAATTCCATATAATTCCAATTTCACATTGAAATAATTTCATCAATATCAATTTAATTATCTCATTAGAGCACTTTAATTATTATATTTGATACACATCATTTCTCTCGTCTGGTATCTTCACAGTAAATTTATATCTTGAATAATGAATAATTATTCTACAATAGTATTTTGAAAAGTTTCAGTTCCCTCTATGAAATACTTTCTATTCAATTACAAGGGCTTTTAGTAAATTATGAAGAGAATCTAAATTCAAACTAAATGTAACAATGTTGTATCAAAATGAAACTTTTTTGGATATAAAATAGTTTATAATATTTAGTGAAAAAACTGTAGATAATTTTAAAATTTATAAAAAAAAAAACTTTTTCTAAATTTTTTGTTTGGTTTTTTCTAATTCAAGTACTTCATGGAATTATTCATATCCTGTTAATTGTCAGTATTTTTTATTGTTATCAGTTGTTTATGATGTGAATAGGACGAGTGTGATTTATTGCTCATATTATATATTAATTATATAATATTTAAAATGATTACACTTACTCTTGAATTTGTAATGTTCTACATGATTTATTAGTTTTTTTTTTACCTTATTTACAATACAAATATATTTATATATTTATATATATTTATATGTATTTATATATGTATTTATATATTTATATATATTTATACATACGCACTACGCGAAATTAGTTGTCTTCAGAGCTTGCTTGAGCTTGCATGGCGGGTTACGGTTGTTTCAGGCAGCAGCAGCGGCGGCGGCAGCATCATCACCATTATTGAAGACACCATTGTCAACGGCCCAACAAGCAACCTATGCCGCAGCAGCAACATATACAGCTGTGGCCGCACGAGCTTATGGCGCGGCCGCAGCAGCGGCACAACCCGTCGCTGGATATGCTGCAGTTGCAGGGTGAGTTTCTAAACCACAAAATTTTTACCGCTCTGAAAATCATTGAATAATATTTTGTAAACTGTTCTAAACCACTGATTCCACTAAATTCATTTTGATTATATTCCCAGTGTCCAAAATTCCTTTTCTCAATTGTTTATTAGTGCTTTAAATCCTTTGCAGTGCGAGTAAGAGACGTGGTCGGCCACTACGTAGTCGAAAGTTCGATGATTTAACCGAATTGCCTCTCAGTAAAATCTAAATTCAAGTGTTTGTATCCACTTCCAATTCTTTAATCCATTATCATCATTATCCTCCGACTATTTTCCTTGGTTGGATTACAATTTTCATGTATGTTAACTGTCTAAAATATTTCATTTAATATTTTCAGTTATGGACGTGAGTACGCAGATCCCTACCTGGGACACAGCATTGGTCCCATGGCAAATTATGGGGTGAGTAAAATTTATTTTGGTATTAATTAAATTTTTATTATGAAGATCAAATAATAAATATATATATATATATATTTTTTTTTTTTTTTTTTTTCTCTCATCGATTGTTTCACAGGCGACAGTGTACAGAGGTGGTTACAATAGGTTCACACCATATTAAATACAATTTCGAGATCATCAATTTTCATTTTTCGTCGCTCATTCACACAAGCTGTTTCTGATCAGAGGAAATAAACAATCATCATTCATCCCCAAAACACAATGCCCCATTGAACACTCACATGAATCTTTCACAAGTATATCCTTATAGAAAGATAAAGAACGTGAGCAATACTTTGGAATAAAAAAGAAACCAGGAGCACACTAATAAATCCCAGATACTCCCACCCTTGATGATCTCAGCTGAATTTCCCAACGAGTCCCAACTTCGTGCTGCACGGAAGAAAGCATCCCCTCGAGCGACATTGATGAAGAGGATTACGAACGATAACATACCATATGTACACAACAAAGAAGATAAATACAAAAAAAAAAAAAAAAAAACAAAGAAAAAAAAACCAGGAGAATAAAACTGAATTGAATCAGACAGACGATATATGTACGAGCTGGAAGAGGCTGGACAGTAGAATATAGAGAGGTAAAATTTTAGTGAAATGATTGATGTTAAAATATTTAGTCGGTACTATATGCGACTTCCTGGATCGTTCAATTTGAAATTGACAGCTCGTTTCGCGTGGACGACAGTCATTCGTGGCTGCTGGGGGTGATGCGCCTGTGACACCGCGAGTTTTCGTTGACATTCATCAGAGAAATGAAAACTATTCGCTCGCGTGCACTTTTCACTCCATTCACGAAATGGAACATTAAATTCTATCAAAGTCTACTCACGGGCGTAAATAATAAAATATTGAAAAAAAAAAAAAAAAAAAACTAAATAATATAAGGATATAGGGAGTTAAATGATTGAGTGAGTGCAAATTCAGGGCGACAAAAAGCACTCTGTAGATGAGCACAAATTACAAAATACATATTTAAAATCACTATTCATATACAAACATATTTGTACACATTCACAAAAATACGTACAATCATACACATAAATATACACACATCTACATCTACACATATATATCAAAATCATTCGCCAAATTGTAATATAGTTGTATATCGAGATATATCGGTATTTGCTTTTTAATTGTTACATGTACAAATTAATCAAATGAAATACCGTTATTTTGTTAATTTGTAATTTCGCTGCACGACGTAACGTGTGTCACAGTGGGCCCCATCGTTACCCAAAAATCACTTGTCCATCGCGAACGCGATATTGTGGCACATAAGAGGAAATAAAATAAAATCAGTCTCGACACACTATGTGTGCGTTGCTGCTGGAAAAAAAAAAAGAAGAAAAAAATTAATTATACAAAAAAAAAAGGAAAGCAACAAATAATCATTATAAGATTATAAAAAAACTTAGGTAGCTAGTTTAACGATAAGAATTCATTCGTAAGTTGGTAGATTTCTATGCCAAATATGTGTGTAGGTCGTTTATGGATCATATGTCTAGGTACAATAGAGCATTTTAGTGTATACCAATTAAAACACGAGATGAATGGTATAAGCCAGAGAGAAACAAATAATTGAAGAAAATATAGTGGAATATATTAATTAAATGAAAGAAAGAAAAAAAAAAAAAAAGAAAAGAAATAATAATTAAAAATGAACAGAATAAGACATTTAGAATAAATGCTACCGATACTCCAAGCTGGACCGTACGTATCAGATTCTGGTAAACAGGGTCTAGTCACAACCATCTACTCTCTACCAATTAAAATCAAATTTATGTTTTATTTTATTACACTTAGTTTACTAAGTTAAGAGATTGCTTCTTCATCGTTTTCAATCAATTAAAATATTAAATCCAGACTAATTAAAATGCCTCTTTCATTGGTGTGTACGGTCTAGAATTTCTACGTGTTCTATATCTAAACATTTTTTTTTGTTTTTTTTTTCGTACAGAAGTCGAGTATCCAATAGCAAACATCGATATATTACGTACGAATACGTATATTTCGATACATTAATTAATCGTAGATTTCTCAAGGCAGATGAAAATATAAGAGTGTACCGTAATTTATTTATTTACCTAGTTGAGCGAAACCTACATGACATGTTTTGTATTCTTTTTTTCCCATGTTTATTTTTTCTATTTAGAACTAAATAAGAAATAAGTTGTATGTTCTGTCGTAAATTAAAGCATGGAATCTCAGTGAGTATTTGTATGAAAAGAAAAAAAAAAAAAAACAAAAAAAACAAAAAAAAAACAAATATGAGAATGAAAAAAGAAAACAAAACAAAAAAAAATAAACAATCACTTTCTATTTTATTATAATTTTTTTTAATGTAACAAAAAAAAATGTAAATGCGCAAATCCAGCGCTTTATGCGCCATATAATATCTCTTTGTAGATATTAATAATCATTGAGTTGGATTTTTGAACCTCTATATAGATTATTTAGGTATAATTAATTTTGCGGTGCCCATGAATGTAAAGTGAAATGAAAAAAAATTCATATGATTGTAAAAATATTAATTAAAAATTGGTACGCACATAATAAAGCGACACATGACACAAATCCCAAGTCGAAACGAGTGATATCTCTCTGTTGAAGCATTAATTAAAGTAAAAATTTATCATGTAAGTAAAAGAGCACACCAGATTTTTCGCGAATCTTTATTGTATACAAGAATGAAGAAAGCATGAACGTGCAAATAATAAAACAGTGTGTAAGTGTTGGAAATAAAGAAAAACAAAAGCTGAACAAAACAAAAAAATATACTGAAATAAATGAAGAGTCGTGTGAAATAGCCAAATATGACAAAGATATTAGGGTGCGTTAATTAGTAACGTCGTTATGTTTTAATATAATCTCGTTAGGCTAAATTAGGATAGATATTATAAAAACAAAGTAAAATCTTTTCATGAGTTTGAATCTGAGAGTGGAGAATGAATAAAAAAAGCATATACAGAGGGGGGGGAGTGTGATTGAGGGATGGCAAATAAAACGCCAACTATGTAAATAATACTGAAGAAGACCATTAGTGTCAAGCACAAATCACTAAAAAGGTGAATAAAAGTAATATAATAATGATTATATATATAAAGAGAGTTATCATACTCTGCAGACATACTCACTTCTTGTAATAGTAATTTAATGAAAAAAAAAAAAAATTACGTAGATTTGTTGTGAAAGAGAAATTTAGTGATAATGGGGAAAAATAAATGATTAAATTCAGTTGCAAATGATATATACGTATTTAAGTGAAAATATTCTAAGGTCATATTGAAACTTAAGTATGAATGTGCTTTATTCTTCATTATCTGAATTCAACATGGTATTCAATGTTGTTTTCAGATGAAAATAAGAAAAAAAGAATTCTATATGAATCCCAATTGTCGCATAACCGATAGATTTTCTCTCAACAAATTTACGTGATCTGTTTATTTGTACTCGCGAATATTTTTTACACAACATGATGCCACAACACATACACATACATACACACAAATGGCTAATTATTATATTTCACAGAATTAAAATATGGTCATTGGGAAATAAACAAGCAAAAAAAAAATATCAACAATAAGGAACATTGCAAAATCATGGAAGAATCCTAAATCCTGTATATTGTATACTGTAATTACAATTTATACTATTCGTGATTATTACCTCTACTGGTAGGTTAATACTAAATAGAAGCTAGATTAATAATTCAAGCTCAAAATAATTTGGGGACTTTAAATCGCGAATAGACTTTTTACCCTACAAACAATTTCCCTCAACACTCCCCGCCCTCAATTATATTATTGAGTTATATTATTTTTTTGTTGTCACCTGCACAATAACTTTTTCATAAAGCATCAAGAAAGCAAAAAGTCTTGCGTCACACACTCATGAAAAGTCAAACATAATTTGCGAACAGGCCTATATTGCGTGAATTAAACGTGAAAATTCTTCATAGTAATCGTGTGGCCTCTCGCATACTTCGATCACATCTATTATTATCTATGACTCCTCAATTATTACCGTCGAATTTTGAGGGTAATAAGCAGATCAATTTAGACTTGTTTGATATGCAATGTAAAATATTCTCAATCATACGCACCGATGAAAAAAAAAATTAAAAAAAAAAACAAACAAATAATTAATATTTAACTTTGATGAATTTTTAATGAACGAAAAAAAAAAAATTAATAATAATAATGATAAATGAATAAAAATGAGTAGGCAATCAATATGATTACTACGTAATGGCGCATCTTTTATGAGCAACATATCCTAGTGTATGAGTGAAGGGTATTACCTGATGATCTTAGCACGTATCATTGTAATAATTCGGTAATGTAATTTCGTCGCGAGAGTACGAATCCATGTCCTTATATTTTTCATCATAATTGTTTATTCTTTATTGCGACTTTTTTGTATAAAAATATTAAATGTCATCTGGATCCATGAGATTGCCAGTGTCCTCTCATAAACTTAGTCATGTTTTGTTCGTTTTTTATTGTACCTTCTTTACAATTGTTTTTGTTATTGTTTTTTTTTTTTTTTTTTTTTTTTTTTTTTTTTCATGTATTTTTGAAAATGCCATAAATTTATTTTCTCAATGGAATGAAAATGTTCATAAACCCAGAAAAGGAAGAGAATGGTGAAAATTAACAAGAAAGCGACAAAGCGACAGTACGAGTGAGATATTTCATGACATTAGAGGTGTTTATATATAAACACTTTAATACATTATAAAATTATGAATACATGTATAAAGACAAAGTAATGAGTGTATTTACAAAAATAGATCTTAAAAAAAAAAAAAAAGTCTTTTATTATTAATAACAATAAACTCATTAATCGCGCACTTTATTTGTATATCAAGTAATGAAAAATTATCTTACAATACAGTAAACAGTAAAATGAAATCAATATTTATTATAAATTTTTTTTTTCACTTATCGCGACGTAAATTAATACTGAACAAAAATTAACTGGACAAAATATTCATGAAAATTCGTATAAATTATTGATAGAACCTTTCTTATGTTAGATAAACAAAAACGAAATTTGAAAATGAAAATGAATTTTACAAAAAATAATCATAATGAATATACAAAAACATCAGAATTAATATAGATCTCAATTATATTTGAAGATAATAAAAATGATAAAGAAATGATTAATTTAATTGCACAGGTGTTTTGGCGCATGACACCTCTATTATCATCTGATTTAATGAATTTTGTAAATTTGGACCAGTTATTAGGTTCTCACTACTCCCATAGCAACTTCTTATGGTGTATTTTCTCTGTATATTGTCAATGTTTATTATTAAATATTTTTCAAATAATATTGAATTTATCTGAATATTATTTATTGTTTACATAAATATATAATTAACAATTTTTATCATGGAGTCTAGAGTCACTATTATTTTTATATACAACATGTATGTGTGCATGCTTATAATTTACCAACCAAAAGTTTCTTTATCAACCGAGTGCGAGAGTGTTGATAGAGAATGAATCTTCTTTACAACTCTACTCTCGATAATCAACTCTATGCTTCTTCGCACTAAGTCACGCATGCGTTGAAATTTCGTTGAACTATAAGAGTGATTTCAGGTCAAATTTCTCAGTACACTTTAATATTTATTTCGCGCTATATTGTTTTTATACAAGTGAATCAAGACGAAAAACAAAAAAAAAAAAACAAAAAAAAATACAGTACAGTATATATAATTCAACAGAATTATTAGGTTAATCTGTTGTTATTTTGTATCAATTTTTTTTTTTTTTAATTTTAACCGTGTTAAGTTAATGTTGGCAATTGGTGATGTCCTCTTACACGTTTGGACAAAAGATATTTACTCCTACACCGCCACAAAAAGGCAGTTTTCCTCTAGATCATGAGGGTTTTTGTAAAATTTCTATGATCAACTATATGCGTTGCCTTCACGAGTCTAATAACAATAACTCATTGTGTAGAGATGTTGCGAAGGAATATCTCGGATGTCGGATGGACAACAACCTCATGACTCGTGAGGAATGGTCAAAATTGGGATTTCCCGAAAACAACAAAAAATCTACGACGTAACAATCGTAAATTTACAATAATTGAATAAATATCAAATATCAATTGGTCACGTAGCTACTTCTGCTTCGATAAAATAGCTGAAAAAAAAAAAAAAATCAATTACTTTATATCATAAGAAAAATTAATATATTTCATCAAAAAACTATAATTAATACAATATCGTTGAGGATCAATATATCTCGAAAATTCAATAATTAATATAATTTGTAACAAGTTGAAGATAACTGGCGTCCAATGATTGTAGTTTAGATTGTAAGGTTATGTTGTAGTTGAAACCTTGTAGATTATCCCATGTTTATGAATAATACGTCAATAATTATAGTAATGAATTTGTAGTTAATACATGGTAAATTAAAAAAAGTTAAATATTAATCGCCAATATAAAATTTTGAAACATTAACAATACTTGAGCTCACTTAAAAATTAAAACAAAATATCAAAAAGTTTCATCTACGTTATAATGAAATCTCTTTCTCCACTTTAGTTATATTTATATAAATTTTCATTGCATTGAATAATACATTTTATTTTTCATGATATAAAGAAAAAACGATATCGTGGATTTTTGTATACAATTTCAAATTAGTCGGAACAAACGATTACTGCAACAAATGTTATCGCGTTTATATAAATAACTTGCTATTTATTAATATTGAAATAGTTTAAAAATTTAATTTTAAATTTATCAGCGACGATCGTACAAAATACGCTTAAAAAATAGACATTGATAGAAAAGTGCGCTTATTATATCGTTCATTATAAAATCAAGACAATGGCAATGAGAAAAAAAGTTCTGTTGGGTTGTACTGGCAGTGTGGCGACAATAAAGTTACCACTTTTATGCGAAAAATTATGGGAACATAATGTTGATGTGCGAGTCGTTGTGACTGAAAGAGCAAAGCATTTTCTTAAGGAAGCTGAACTGCCACCAGGAACACAAATACTCTCAGATACAGTAGAGTGGGCTGCATGGCAAGATCGTGGTGATCCGATTTTACACATTGATTTAGTTAAATGGGCAGATTTATTTCTCATTGCACCTTTGGATGCTAATACTTTGGGTAAACTTGCATCTGGGATATGTGATAATATATTGACGTGTGTTGCAAGAGCTTGGGATCCATTGAAACCACTATTATTTTGTCCTGCTATGAATACCAAAATGTGGGAACATCCAGTTACAGCACCCCAAGTAAATCAATTTCAATTTTTTTATATAATAAATCAATAAGTAATAATTTTCATGTATTCATTTTTTTTCCAATTGTAGATTGCGCTACTGAAGTCTTGGGGATACAAAGAAATAAGTTGCATTACGAAGACTCTCATGTGCGGTGATACTGGTGTTGGTGCAATGGCAGAGGTCGACATAATTGTTCAAGCTACACTTAGATCTCTCAATCCATGGGATCCCTATTCACCACCGCAATTACGCCACTAATGTTGTTGAAACTGCTTAATATGCAAGGGTATATTAATTTATTAAAATCTGTACGTTATAGTGAATAAAATCTACGAGTCTTTTTTCTTTTCCAATCATTTTTTTTTTTTCACTTTTATTTTTGACAAAAATGTAAATTTACGTGAAATCGATAAATGGATAAAATAATCAATGCAATAGTTTTGCTTTTTTATATTGCATGATTATTACAATTAAGTATTTACAAATTAAAAGATATGCAGTAAAAAATTACTGAATAATTTTCAACTCCATAGCATTTGTTTAAAAGGCATATAATTGGTTAAACATTTTTTTATCTTCAATAATGAAATATTGTTGCTGGTCATTTCACGTATAAAATAATTCTTTCCATAGCAGCACCATTTTTTTTTTTTTTTTAAATTAGTTTTTTCTTTATACAATTTTACAATCTACTTGAAAAAATCCAAAGAAAAACAAAATTAAAAAGATCAATAATATAAAGATATTTAAATATGTAATAAAAAATAAAAATTTCAATATAAATGAATTCCATAATAAAAATCGATTCTCACTATTACTGTTAGTTTGAGTTCCATCGGGTTTCATGCAAACTGAATTGGCCATTTCAACATTTTGTTTATGTAGTAACAAATTTTTATGCCTCAATTCTTCTTGGATAGTATTAACTATTGATTGATAACGTTTGCGGTCGTTCAGTGCAATTTCTTTTACACTACTTAATGATTTCTCAAGAGTTTCAATATACTCATGAGATGTTCCAAGTTCTTTGGAAATTTTCACTATGTCACGAAGTAGATCAGAATTATCTTTCATCAATTGCTCTCGACTCTAAATAAACATAAAAATAAAATGATTT
The DNA here is from genome assembly GCA_963920625.1 of Dinocampus coccinellae. Lineage (NCBI taxonomy): Eukaryota > Metazoa > Arthropoda > Insecta > Hymenoptera > Braconidae > Dinocampus > Dinocampus coccinellae. The sequence continues at coordinate 4,811,197 of OY987187.1, read as the reverse complement.
ATCAAAAAGTTTTTACTGTGATATTCGTAGCATTAAAGTAAAAAAAAAAAATTGAACCTTTGACAGTTGATCAAGATCAGTTTGAAGTTCAGAAATTTTCTTCAAGAACATATTGTTATTTGCTTCATTCTCATCCGTAATGCTAGTTTTTTTTATTTTCACTTGAAGATTTTCAATTAAATTTTTACGAAGATTGTGAAGTATTTGTAATTCTTTTGCTATTAAATTGTCTAATTTGTTCAAATCTTTTCGCGTTTTTTCACGTTTCTCATTCAATAAAAGATATTTTTTCAATTCAACTGAGTTTTTAATCTCTTTATTATTCAACTTTTCATAATAACTTTTCAATCGTTGATACGCCCAAATTAATTTTCGATTCGAATCTTTGAGTTGATTAATATATTCGTCTTTTGCTGATATATCGTCTTGAAGTGCAACAATTTGACGCTGATGAATATCACTCAAGATATCTATCTGTTTTTCAAGACCAATATGCATTTTTTTTGCAGATTCTTTTGGATTGGCATTTTTTCTATTACTAGCTACTACTTGAATTTGTTTAGTTGTTTTTAATTCAGAAAAGTCATCTTGTATTGATTCAATACCTACTGCTGTCATGGATTTTGAAAATACTTGCATATGAGCATCATTCTGAGAAATTGATAAATGACCTTGACCATACTTATTCTCATATTTCGATATCTGAAAATATTTTTGATGTAATTTTAACATTATTTTTCTATTGTAATTCTTTGAGATGAAGAAAAAATAATAACATACCTTTTTGAAGTCATTTTTATATAAATGTAAATTTTGATAACGTTCTACCAAATTTTTTACATCAGACTTCATTTTCTTACCATAAAACTTACTAATAATTGTAAGCAACTCTTCTGACTTTTCACAAATTTTGGATATAATTTCAAACTAAATCAAATATTTTCATTAAAAATTAAATTTTCAAATATTTAAATATAGAAAAAATCTTATGGTAAGAAAAAAAAAAATATATATTTACATTTAAATATTCATTTCGACTGATGGCAACACCAAATACAGCAAGATCTTTCAATAAATTTCCCAAAATTTCAATATTTAACCGACGTTCATGAGTTGATAAATTGTACAATTGATCAAATTCTGGCATTGAGGCATTGAATATATTTCTGTTGTTAAAATTTTTATCAGTTAGTTCGCGATTTCTGATTTTAGAACTGGCAATAGGTGATTTTTTATCATAATTCATAATACGGTTAGCGAATATAGGAAGGCATTTTCTTCCTCTTTTATTAGCATCGTCAATTTTATCATTGATAATGATCCTTTCTTGCTGTGATGATACATAACTTCTATAAGCTCTACTAATCGATTCTTTTTCTTTTTTTTCATATTTATTTTCATTCCATTGGTAAAATCTTTCACGTTCTTGTTTCAATTTTTGACGTTCTGTTTTTGGTATAGCAGAAAATATCTTAGGAAAAAATGGTATAATTGTTTTTTTTTCATCTTCAGTTGTTGTTTCTTCACTAAGTGAATTGGTGATGACATCGAGTTCTTCAATTAAACTAACTTGTTCTCGTGGACTCACAATTTCACCTTGTCGCCAACGTAACAATTCTAATTGGAGTTGCACGAGTTTATCTTTTAATTGTGCGACTTTTTTTTTCTCACGTTCGTAACGACGGTTCAAATCTTCTACTGTTAATTCTTCATTAATACTAACACTATTTTTTATTGTTTTTACACGTTTACCAAAATGTAATGTTGACCTTGTTTCTGATTCATTAGTACTTGCTGGTGAACAACAAATAATAATTGTAGTTTTCGCATTTCCACCGAGAGATTCTTGTAATACACGAGTTAACTTTGAATCTCGATATGGAATGTGAGTTTTATTGCCATCGGCTAAACCAGATATGACATTTCCCAAAGCTGACAGAGATTTATTTATATTTTTTGCTTCACCTAAAACTGTTCCTTCGGCACCAGTCTTTGAAACTTTCTCAAAACCCGCCAAATCAACTAAATATAATTTTCCTGATAGTTTTTTTTGAGTTTGCAAATTTTTTTGTTCAACATTAATTAAAAATATTGAATGTGAGCGTGAACTATGTTCGTTCATACTCGTAACTATTATGTGTCGATTTGATTTACCCTCTTCAATTATTTCAAATACTTCTTCTGGAGTAGATACAAACCGTTCAGTGGTACCTTTGACAAATGGAATATGATTTTTATCCTCATGAACATGTAAATTTGCTTTTTTCACTGTAAAATAAAAATATTAATGAAATAATATTTATCTCAAAAAATTTATAAAATTAATTTTATCTTGAAAATAATTTTTTTTTTTTTTTTTTTTTTTCACTACCGTCAAGTAAATCTCTGACTCTATTCATATAAATTTCATAATATGAAACTTTAATCTGAAACTCCACATCTTCTTCCATACTATAGATATGATTGAAAATATCATTACAGATTCTTGGAATAATTCCCTGTTTTTTAGGATCGCCGATGATACCCTCCATTGTATGCGTTTTACCTACGATATTTTATCAAATTTTAATAAAAAAAAATATATATATATGTATGTTGAACAAAGAAATATTTTTTTCTTTCTTCATCTGAGATTACCTGATGAGGTTTGTCCGTACGCAAATATTGTACCATTATATCCAGAAAGTACATCAGTGACAATTGATTTAGCAGCTTCATTATACACTTTGTCTTGTGATGTACTGGGTTTAAACACTTTGTCGTAAAAATATTCTTTTCCCTAAAATAAGTAGTAAAAAAAATATGGATTTATGGGTTTTTTTTTTTTTTTTTTGTCTACTCATTTCAAGTAAAGTGAATACTACTGTCTAATTAATTCAAACGAAACACTCGTCAAAAAAAAAATATCTCATTATTTTTTTTTCACTTGGTTTCGTGCTAAATTGAATGGAAATAATAATTGTAAACTAGCAAAATCACAGTATCGAAAATAACAAAAAAATTATCACACACCGTCAGATATATATTTTGATTTTTACAATATTATTGGAAAATTTTCATGAGCGAAACTGAATTTGTTTGATGATAAATGTTGTATAAAATAAAATAATTGAAATGTATTCTTGTTCAAGTAATATAAAGTAAAATATTTATTTATATATTATAAAAAAACTCACTCCGATGGAGACACAATTTTCATTATCACTTGTAGGAAAATTCACGATAAATTTAGAACCAATTTTTTTTTCTAAATTATTAAGAGGGCGAAATCTACATATTACTTTGATGTTATTCTCAACTACAATTGTTCGATTCTTCAGTGTGTTATCCATTTTCTTACGATTTCCGTTGTGCACTATTCAAAATGTAAACACTTAGGATACTAAAAGTAATATCTCAGGGGAATATTATCGAAGTTTTCAAATAGTTAAGGCCATTAATTATCTTCATGATATATAACCATCAGGTATAAAAATCCCCTCTACCGGGTCATAATAATCCCGCTCTAACAATTGGGTATACAGTATTTATAAACGTTGGAAATACTTTGTGGATTAGTTTACTGTACCAGGTAATGAATGGAAAACTTATTGAATTATTTTCTTAAATTGTCTAAGGAAATGTGAGTTGAAACATTTTCAATTTTCATAGTCGTTTTGTTTTCGTTACTATAAAACTGATTGACTACGTATGGTATTGACATATTTTATTAATACATACGTGTGAAATATAACAAACTAATAAATTCACACGTACACTTAAAATTTTTATGGCTTATGTATAAATTGTATAGTGTATGCTGATATTATTAAATATATAATTTGGAATTTCATCCAATAAATTAAAGTGAATTCTAAAATAATATTTATTAATGCGTAAATTAAACAAAAATTTCAAACTATGTTAATTAATTTGATATTTAATTTTAGAAAATGAAAAAAAAAAAAAAAAAAACAAAAAACAAAATAACAAAAAACAAAAAAATTATTAAGAATGAAATACTTATAAATGCAGTAAGCATAAAGTTATTCATTTTTATTTCGCATTACAATTGTTTATGAATGATATACAAAATACTTCTTATAATATCATTCAATTAAATGTTATTTTTCACATATATGATGAAATTCTTCAAAAACGCTTTTCTTATTTCTAACAGATGTTCATGTTTATAATTTTGCAAGAAAAAAAAGTCACTTATATATTTCAATAAAATTTTGCACATAAACTTTATACTGAGATATTATAGAATTGCTTTATATTTTTGGATTTTTTCATGAAAGTTTATAAAAATGTGATTAAATTTATTATACAATACAATATAATGTATACGTATAAAATCGAAAAAAGAGTGAAAACACTCTTTAATTATTATTTATATTATATATATAGATTTAAAAAAAAAAAATTTTCTTTTCATATAAATGTATATTCATATTTATAAATATCATGGACTGAGACGATCACTTCCGTTTCCCATGTTATTGTTTTTACTAGTAGTTTGTTTTTATATTTAGATATCACAGTTTACAAAACTGATGCACAATTAAGTGCTCGAAAATAATAGTATACCGTCCGCTGTTTTATATATTCATTTATTTACGTGTTTATTTATTTATTTATTTATTTATTTAGTTGTATTTTTTTTTTTTTTTTTTTTTTTTTTTTAAGTAAATTTTTTCAACTCACCACATGGGACGGAAGTTATTATTACTACAATATTGTATAATTTAATTAAGTTAAATTTCGGCAGAATGGAGTTGTGAACTTGCGCACTTTTTTTTCCTTTCATATTCATTTATAAAATCTCATTGAGATATAGAAAAAAATAAGTGATTGATGCGAGCACAGAGATATAACAAAATGATAGAATTTACGGACGTATCTCACTTTGGCAGTGAAAGTTTCCAATCTTTTGGGTATTTTAATTAAGTTGAGAGGCACAATAGGATTTTTACTCTCTATAAATCCCATTTTAATCAGATATAACGTCGATTGTCTTTTTGATTGGCCATCGCAATTTCGTACAAAATTAATCAACTAGGTTATTCTCATTGTAAGTGCAATGAAAAGCGAAATGATAAAAGACAGAACAAATGCCGGCCTGTCTGCCGCACTCTGGACAATCTTGGCTCGTCGTTCTGGAGAATCTACGTCATTTGTTTCCATTTCTGGCGGACAGCCCATCCAAAATGGTGCAGATGGTTTTGGCTTCTCGTGGGCCACTTTCATTCTCATATCATTGAATTCCCAAAAGCCTTTACCCTTGAAGAAATATGTTTTACCTAAACAGATATTATTTATCATTAATTTTTTTTTTCGTCACAATTATCTTATAAAAATAATAATTTACCATTTTTCCATTGAAATACAGCATCAATATTATAATCAACTCCTGCAAACATGCTCATATCTCTTGGATAATCTAATTCCACATAATTTACTGTTTCATCAAACCTGTAAATGCAAAAATTACATTTTAATTAATTCTCAATATACAATTCAATATTAATATCGCGAAAAACATTTTCCAACTATCTCAAATACTTGATAAATCCTTGCGAGAAAAAAATCTTACCTCCAATACATTGTGCCGCTAAAGAAATAAGTTTTGCTATTATATCCCCACACCATAGCAGCGTCAATCTTTTCAAGACTCTCAGGTAGTCCAAGAGTTTTGAGTGAACGTGGATATCCAGGCTCGAGTTTGTGTGCATTGAATACATAATAATTTCGTCCAATGAATACTACAATTTTTCTATCAAGCCTTTCATACACTGCATCAACATGATCAATATCCTCTGGAAGATTAAATAGTCGAATTATTTCAACAGGATAACCCTCATAAGGCCCTTGATCTCCCACTCGCCACAAATACTGTAAATTCAAATATTTACATTCACTTTTTTTTTTTTTCTCAACACAACATTTTATCATCAAATGAATCACAATAAAATAAGAATGAAATCTTACTCGACCCTTAAATATGAATATTTCTCGTCGTATATGAGTAATAGCATCATAACTAGTGTCACACTTATCAGGAATGTCATTTCTGGGTGGTGGAGTCCAGCGGTGTCTAGGTCTGTGAACTGTTGGTGGAACATTTGTCGTAGTAGTTGTCGTGGTATATATTGGATGATGCCGATGAGGCTTCTTTGGTCGTTCTGTCCACACAGGTCTCTCTGGTTGTTCGCTTCTGTAGTCTGGTTTGTAGGGATAACGATCCTGTGGTCTGTTTACTGGCCTCTCACGTTCATCAGGATATGTATTAGGTCTTGTAGGCCGATATGGTCGTCGTGATGGTCGCGTTCGCGGTGCTCTAGTGGTGGTGGTAGTAGTAGTGGTTGTTGCTGAAGGAGTGAATGGACCACCCGGTAAATTTGCCCATAGTCTATCCTCTGGTGCGCCTAAAAATTAAAAATAAAGCAAAATAAATGAATGAATTCCTTCAAACACGACATATAAATAATTTTCAGTATTACTCTACTGTATCAGTAAAGGAATTTTTTTTTATTGGTTTTTTTTTTCTTCATTATCAACCAAATTAAATTTCTCACAATTTAAAAATTAAATATCCTTGAGTTTAGTGATAAAAGATACGGAAAATGTATGAACGGAGGTAAAGCGAAATGTGATGATGAACCATAGCGCCGCAAATTGCTTCAAGGAAGCAAAGAAGATTATATAACGGTAGTATGAAAGGACAAAAAGACCATTTATTTCGTTGGCTTGGCGTGGATTCGTCTGTTAACTGAAATCACCTGGATTAAATCGTCATAAAGTACGAATGTTGGCTTAAAGGAAAAGCAAAGTAATAAAGAGAAGAGGGTCAGTAGAAGGATAATAATGCATGAGTGTAAGTAGAGGAAGAAAAAAGTGGAAGAAGAGTGAAACTGGTAAAGAGAAAAAAAAAAAAAAAAAAAAAAATGTGACTGCACCAAGAATAATAGTATTCTCTTGGGGAAACATTGGACGAAGTTCTGAGAGTAACAACATCAAGAGATGAAAGAGAGATATTTCTCCGGAGATAATATGAAATAATCGTGAATGATCTGATTTTTTTTTTGTTCTGTGTTCTCTGTTGATAATAATAAGTTTTTTTTTTTTTTTTTTTTTTTTTTTTCTTGAAATTAACATTGGCTATAAATTCATCAGTGAATTGAATAAAACACAGTTGTAGCAAAGTAAAAATAATGATATAATTGGATGATTCATTTTAAAAATTAAATAAAAATCACGAATTTCGATTGGACTTGACGCTGAAAAACACCATGGAGTATATTCACATAGGAGATAGTATCCTGGTAGAAGTTAAGCCAGAAGTTCAGTTTAAGTGGTTGCAATTGTGGTGAAACTAATCGTAAACCACACTCAGTTGTAGATGTGCACGTTCTAGACCACATCTATTACACTCTCGACTTTATACACTCATTGCTTCAATGGAGTTAAACTTTTTGTACGAAAAAAGTAAAATAGAAAAAAAAAAAAAAAAAAGAAAAAAAGTGACATTGCCTGGCAAGAATTACACAGGACTCAGGTGCACTTGAATTTCCAGTCTCGTTTCTAATTCTACGTGGAAGATGGGAGAGTTTCCACACAAACGACTTGGGTAGATACGCTTGGGAGGCGTATGAATGTCAAGATAAAACAGTAGACACATAACAAAAAGCACATATACGTATATGTGTGTGTATAAAAATATACAGAAATGAAAGTAGTAAGCAAGCGGCTACTCCACGTGAATTCTTGATGTCCACCAGGAATGTGATATCATTTTTTATGTGACCCGGAAAAAGGGCGGAAAAAAAAAAAAATAAATAAATAAATAAATGTAGTGTGAGAACATGTGATGCAATGAGACAAGAAACGAGGGACAAAAAACCATACAATAATAACATATAGCTACACGTAACTGAACATATCCAAGTATAACATCAGGCTAACATTGTATATATAAACTCATTTGTATTTTTTATAAACAAAAAAACAAAAAAACAAAAAAAAAAAATACGAAAAATGAATTTTTTTTCCATTATTTCAATATTGTATTCGTTGTATAAATATATTTGCAATATTTACGGTGCGTACATCAATGTGCTCAGTGGTAAATAAATGTAATATACGTGATATAAAGGAAAAAAAATTGAAGAAAAAAATAAAATAATAATAATAATAATAATAATAATAATAATAATAATACTAGTGCCAACGAGTGGATGAAATCAATGGAGAGTGGTGAATTTGTGTACAGAGAAAATAGAAAGAACGGGAACACGAAGGAAATGAGGCGAAGCGACGACAGGAAGACGATGAAAAAGTGGAAATTATACAGAGTGAAGGAAACGAAGGAAACATTCTCGTCTTTGTGCGGAAGCGATGCCACGATTTTAAGTAACCAACGGATGTGCAAGAAAGAAAGCAACACAGCGATAAAGTTGGGTGGTTGACGCCGGTTAAATAATTACCCGGAGTCGTTTAATGAAAAACGAAGCCTCAGGTCTGTAAATTCTGGTCCACGCTTCTATCTAATGTCTCTCCCCGTCTCTCTATCTTCCAATTTTTTTATTCTATTTTTTATTTTCATGCATTTTTTTCTCTGATCTCGACTACTTATATTCACGTACTGGTGAGTATACTTAAAAGCCTAGGGGTTACACACGAACGACGAACTCGTTTCGACACTAGATCGTTGGGATGTTCCAAGTGGAATGCAAAGTAATGGCGCAATAACGTTTCGTTATCCTCCAGAGCTCACAAATTGCTTTGTGTCTTCTAGTTTTCTATAATTTTTTTTTTTTTTTTTTTTTTTCTTTCCTTTCCTGTAGAGAACAACTGGATTGCTCAAAAGAAAATTAAATGAACATGAAAAAGAATATCTTACATTTGTGACTGATAAGATGAATATAATACAGTTATATGAAGAATATAATGAATTCAGGGAGAGTCATCATTTGGATTATAAATATAAAAATGATAATATTGATGAAAGGAAAAGGTTAAAGAGATAAAATGAATTTAAACAAAATAAGGACTGTAATTTAGCATAGTGATATCCCAAGAAAGCGATAAATTGTAATACGAGTATCTACTTCAAAGCATAATAAAATTATCTCTCACTTGTCATATAGTTTTTTTTTTTTTTAATTTTTTTTTTTCACTCTCTATTGGACACGTTGCTGAGGTAAAATGAGTTATTGCCCTAGAGCCATTTGATATGAAAGTCTGTCCTGAATAAAATCAACAAAAGTAAATATATCATTTTTCACTATTTCATATTTTCTTTTATTATTATGATTTTATTTTTTTGTTATGTCTCATTTCGAACTCTATTATCATTACAAACGTCATGACGTGCATCATTTTATGCTCATCACATCCAATTACGTAATATTTCATCGTTAATCTATCCGGAGAAATATCGTGCATGAAATTATAAATAAATGAAAGTCGATTATACTTTACTAATAATATTTTATTAAAATATTCTATCTTCTTTTTATCAGTAAAAAGTTGGAGGAGCACATCACGCATTTATTACCAACAAATAAAGCTAATATCAACGGTTGAATAATTTACAATGAAATATCTATTGTCCAATCTTCCTCCTATCGCGTCTCTTTAGCAAAAATAAATTGGGGCAGCTATTCACAATAGAATTGAAAGATGTGACACAATCATAGTCACGTTATCATCAAAACTATACGCGGCTCAACCCAAAACTGAGTAAATATTGTTTGAATGATGGAATTGATGAGACAAAGAGGGAGAGAACAATATGGATGGGACACGTTTATATATTGTCCGACTATCGATCGACACACACCACTAGCTATATCATTTGTAAAGTTCATGGGTAAAGAACATGTATGCGATACATATATGCATAGAGATAGAACTTGGTCATTTAATGCCTCGACACTGCAAAACTTATGGTACCAATGCGGCGCTATATCAAATGAATTGGTCGTTGATGCGTAGTGTGAGGAAGCAGAACAACTGTAATGAATTTAGTGTGGCTCATGACCATTTGTCTCCTTCATTTTACACAATGTAGAATCCCGATGCGAGTTATTGCAATATTGAAACGGGAACAATAGGACGACACTACAACCAAGCACCATTCGATGCATCGACTCTCTTCATGAGAAGCCACCCAACACCTTGATAGTTGGGTAGAAAATTATGTTCTACTGTTTCTACTTACCGTACATCTGTTGAATTCCATTTCTGTCGTCCTCTGGTAACTTATAATTTTGCGAAATCCCTTGATACCATGGATACATTAAAGCACCACGTACAGAACTGTGTGCAAGACCTAAGGAATGACCAAATTCATGGGCTGCCACTGCAAATAAGCTTGTGCCTAGAATGAATTTGAAAAATAAATATTTTAAATTGTAATTTATGTAATATTTTAAAAGTATCATATTGAAAATAAAAATATATTACAATTTGTGAGTTTGATAAATATTGAAAGTAAACATTGCAGATGAATGGAGTTTTTTCTTATTGACATTGCATCATATTTTCTTATTTATTCGTTCACTTGATTTCAATACACCAACGAAATATATGCTATGCGTTTTATATTCATCAATATATATTTCCTATTATTAAGCTGCATCGATTGTACATTGTTGAAGATAATTCAATAACGAATTTTTTGGAATCCGCGTTCAAAATTTTCGTATTACGAAGTACCTCTAGGATTTCAAAGTATTTTATTCTTTTTTATTTTCTCTTCTCCTGCACTTTTTGTATCTTTCTTGCTGCCAACTCTTGTACAAGTTTGCGTATATGCACAAATACACACACACACACACACACATGCACAGATTCGCTAGTGTATTTGCTTCTTCGCTTATCGCTCACAGTCTAACGAACCATATCATGCTTGTCCGACCTCGCGTGCTGAATTTTTTTGTTTTTTTTTTTTGTTTCAAGCAATTGCTTCGTGAATTGCTACGCTGAATCCTCTACTCTAATTCCACGCTCAATTCAGATGCATCTTAACCCTCTCTCTCTCTCTCTCTCTCTCTCTCTTTTTCGCCCCTTTTTCACGCTTATTCTATTTTTCTTCCTCTCATGAATTTTATTTTGCCACTGCAGGCGAGAGGTAAGTGCTACATTGTCAGGTTTCTCCCTTGGCATTTCTACTTCTGTTATCCAATAGTTTTATTTTTCCAATGTTTTCTTCTCGCATAGCTGCTTATCCCGTTGTATCCTTGCTTACTATCGTTTGATTTTATTTTTATTTTTCGCCTTCGTTTCCATTTATATTTCTTTCTCTTATTTTCACTCTACACCCTTTCTTACATATATATTTATATTTATAGGAGCAAGCAAGTTCGATGATGTTTTCTATCCTTCACATCATTTATTCGATTGAAAATTCGATACTGCTACTGCTGTCACTATTGCACGGTGCTGTTGACAGTTTATAAGTGATGGAGAGTATGGATCATCAGTGGTGGAATTGACATTCAATGAGTGAAATAATTCTTGATTAAATTGTTAGATAGATATTGTTGATAGATAAAAATATAAAAATGAATAGTTTTTACTTGTGCTAATTTTCTCTTCACAATTGTCAATATCATTATTGGACAAGTCAAGTTCATACATATTTATTGATGATTAAATATTAAACAAATAATTATATATATCCAGTGTGATAAAAAATATTTGTGAATAAAATATATAAAAATATATAAATTTATATAGTGATAATTAAATAAAATTTAATCAATAATTAATTAGTCGAACGTGAATTACTTGATGATGGTAAAGTTGTGTGTACATACATTGAAGTTGTTCGTGATACTTTTCGTAAAAGTACTTAGTAACGAAGGTACGGGCTGTGGCTTTGCGAGATCGTCGTTATTGTCGCTGTACCATAGTCTACCTAAAATCTATAACTATGTATATGACAGATACCCACCAGAGTGGGAACTTCTTAACGAGAAAACTTCTATTTGAGCCCTCGACCTAACTTTCACCCATTGGTAGAGAAGCCCAACATGTGCACACTCATATTTTTCGAATTTTTTCCATTACTACTCCTTATTTTCTCCATTCTATTCATTTTATTTTATCGTTATTTATTTATTTATTATTATTATTTTCAATTTTTTTTCACCATTTTATACTCAAATAACATTTTTGAATCTTTTTTAATTTATTTTCCATTATAAACAAGTATCATATATATATATATATAAATATATATAGATAACAAGTCAACATGAAAAAAAAAAACATTCATTAAATTAAATGAAATTCCAAGTATATTCACTCAACGTTTCATCGGATGTGCTTGTAACTCTTCATATCTACCTCTGCCTTCCTATCCCCCTCATTCTACGTCGTGTTTCGCGTCATACCGTCTTCTAACTGCTGCATTATTAATCGTTGGGTCTTGCCAGCCGTTGCGGCATAATTGCACACCGTCAAGGAGACCATGATGAGAACAACATCAAGCTGATATTTTACCATCTCATTATTCATCATTCTCAATATCTTTTGATAATTCATTAAAAGAAAAAAAAACAAAAAAAAAAAAAAGTAAAGCTTTCATGACAATATTTCCACTCAAAACACATTGACTGATGAACTAGGTATATTTATTTAATTTTAATAATATACACGTGTATAAATTCACAAGATGGTATGAAATGAATGTGGGCAAAGTGAGGAAATAGTTTGGTGAATAGGGAGAACGGAGCGTCGCACCTTACCAATTGGAGCCCGTTAATAATTCTTGAGCTTTAGCGTGCACGAAGCTCCAACACACGAGGTTACGCCTCTGTGCCCCCACGTTCCATTAGCATACATATACAGATTATATGTATATATACAACACCTGCATCCAACTTAACATATATTACCATCCTCCAACGCAATGTGTATTCACGATAGTTGTGTGTATCGTCGTTGTCGTGGTCGTGGTCGTTGTTGTTGAAGTGCAATATCTCTGTCCTTTCTTTCACTATCTCCCAACTAAATACGAGACTAACGCCCTGGCCATTATCACGCGTTATAGACCCGAGAATTGGTAATCTAGGAAAGTGTTCAACGCAACATGCATACCCTCCCTTGCGTATACAGAAGCGTACAAAATATTAATTACCTTTGTGTTATAAACACACAGAATAATTTTTTATATACGCCGTGTATATTAATTTTATATTATTCCGAAGTTGTTTTAAAATATAAATAACTCGATTCATATTATTTGTTCGGATGAAATATTGATGAATATAATCATTAGATCACAATGAAATTCCGGAAAATTAATCAGTTTAACTGCTCATAGATACACATCAATGTTCATGATGTTCATTTTCAATCATATTCCACTTCATTACAGGAAATTCCAACTATAGTTCAATCCTCTTTTACTCACAACACTCTTTCTATCTCCTCCAAAATCCGGCGAAATTTTCCTGTGTACTATCTAAAGTAATTGCATCTGTACTCAATTAACTACCGAACCAATAAACTCACGAGACTGTGGGAGGTTTTTCTTTTTCTACCGTGAACTTGAGAAATTCAGAGGACGTGAAAATGGAAATGAGTGTAATATAAGGAGCACAAAGAATGATTTAAGAATTTTCAACTCGTTTGTTAGCAAGCACTTTTTTTGTTTGTTTTCAAGTACATTTTATAATATGGAAAGAGAAAAAGAAAAAAATACTGTCCTATTTTATAAATTTAGATTTTTTAGTTGTCCCGTATGCTCATGCACGTTACATCGCTTCATGTTTGAAGTTGAAAGAACAAAAAAAAAGAAAAAAAGTGGCGATAAATGTATACGTTGCGCGGTCGCAAGCGAAACCGTATGAAAATACAATTTCAGGAACCAAACGTATTTTTTATTTTCCACTTTAAACATAAAAGTATAAAAAAATTTTTACTTTTTTTTTTCACATTTGTTAATTTCGACTACAATCCACCCAATATTTTTGACAATAAATTATTTTTATTATTAATTAAACAATGGAAAGATGATAAATTTGGCAAAATTGAAAGGTATGATAGGGATAAAATGAAGTAAAAATAAGATGTAGTGTTAATGGTAGTTGGTATATATAGAAGACAATATTCGATTTGTTGAGGTCGCTTCGGGCAAACATAGAGTTATTTATCCTGTTTGTCCTTTGAGTGGAGAAGGAAGTTGATGCTACACAAACCTTTCCACAAGAATGGAGAAGGACAAAAGGCAATAACTCGCAATTGAAAACGGTCTACTGCTACTTCACCATTTCGTCTCTTGACTAAAACTTTGAAAAAGGTTTTTTTGTTTGTTTGTTTTTTTTTTGTTTTTCTCTTTGCCTCGTACGAATAAAAAAAAATCCCCATTTTAAGGGAAAACCTAGAGTCTATGTTGTGCACTGTTGTGGAGGATATTTATCTTTTCGCCTTTGAATGTTAGAATTTTTTTTTTTTTTATCGTTCTTTTATTCTTTTTCATTTAAAACTATTCACAATGCTTTAATAAAGCTTTTGAAGAAACAAAAAATTCCTTTGCTGATATACAATTCTACGATTAGAAAAATTCTAGAGATTCATTTCATATTTTCCCTGTTTATTCTATTCACAATTATTTTTTCGAATATTTTCATTTTATCAATCATTCAATTCTCAAAAATTTTCATATATTAAACTTCGTCAATCCTTTTTTTTTCCTCTTTTTAGTTTTGTGTTGCTCATTATTTATGAGAGACTCGCAAAAATGATGGCGACGGTATTTGTGTCGTCGAATGAACTTGATAAAATTTGTGTGCGGTTTTCGTGACAGAATCGATAATCGCCCGACAGTCGTCTATTTTTTTTTTTTTTTTTTTTTTTTCCTGTTTTAAAGTGTCTTTCTTATCTTGTAGACTAAGCATTGACCCACTTGGCTCAGTGTCAAGAATACTTTTGTCGACTTCAAATTCATTCAACTTGTCTCGTCACATCGCCTCAGACGAATGACAAAGAGGAAGTGAAAAGTATCTACTGATGATGCTTCACTACCCTCATACTCTCTATGATTTTTCTCCTTCCTTTTTCATTCATTCTATTTTTTTTTTTTTTTTTTTTTTGTCCTGGCAAAATTTCCTTCCTCGTTATCACGACAATATCCATCCAAATATTCTTCTTTATTCGTGAATTTATTTTTTTATGTATTGAAATAGACAGGAATTGCGATTCAAATGTAACAAAATATATTTTCTCACTTTGTACTTTATCATTGAAATATTTTTACCAAACTTGTTTTTCTTTTGAATGTTATGGTTGTACTAACAATTATTTTAGATTTGGTGTTTAAATCATATTTATGATAAATATAGTTAGTGATTATACAATTATAAATATGATAAAATTAACAGGAAATTACCCTCTTCATTGCTATCATTATGAAGCAGCCAAATTTCTTCTTCATCAAAATGTGCATCACCACCTCGATCAAGACCAGGAAAGAATGCATGAGCGAGTATTTGACCTCTTCCATCAAATGGATATCCATCGCCGTGATATCCCCTGTGAAATAAATCAAAAAATTAATGAATTTTTATTTTATATACAATCTTCTTGGATGTAATAAACTTATTTCTCTTTATTTTATTGTATGATATACCATGTAATGATAAAATAGATTGGACATTTGGATAAATCCCACGAAATAAGACCTTGAAATATTGGCGAATTCGGTCTTCTCAACGCAATCGCGATTGGCTTGGAATTCTCACTCTATTGGCTGGTATTGTGGGTCAAGGCAGTTCAGAGGGCGACTTTAGGAGCAGGAATTACCGACGTCATCGTTCCACAGATACACGTACGACCATACTTTAAATTTAACCACAGGCCACTGAGACTTTCGTGGGAGGCCGCTGTTAAGATAATTTGCTTCATCACAGTACGTGCATTTAAATACTTTAATATTTAAATGCACGTAAAGTTTGATATCACGGTAAAATTTAATTTTTTTCTAAATCAGTTCTTTATCTCTGTTTACTCAATATTGAATTGTTTCGGATAATAATTTATATAAAAGAAGTAATAGATCGACAGATTGTCTAGTAAAATATATTTTTCAATATTGTTCAGATGCATTTCCCTCGCGATTTTTATTCCCACGACAATCGCAAATATTTTTTTTCTATTCGTATTTTCCAATAGATTTTCTATTTTCGTATCCATTCTGTTCGCTCAATATTTTATTTTTTTTTTCATTATTTTATTTATTTTTTCAACAACAACAACAACAACAACAACAACAACAATAATTTCACATACTTCCTCTTTTTTACACTCTGAAGATTGTTGAGATAGATACGATTTTTCTAGGTTCGTGTTGTACCAAAATTCACCAGGGATTTTCTGATGTAGTTTTCGATAAGGTCATTTCATTTTTTTATTCATACACATAGGAAAATTCGAAAAATTTCACTGCAATAGGAGGAAAAAAAAAAAATAAACCACCACAATTTTTTTTTTCATATCCAATTCGTATTAAATTTATTCTTTCAGCATAATAATTAATAATTATAATAACGAGATTCACACGATGGAAGAAAAATTAAATATCCTGTCACTCAGATAAAAGAAAAATTTTTTAATTAATTAATTATAATTAATAAATTTTTATATTAACAATGAGTAAATTTAGAATGAATTAGACAACGCAATGGTGGACAAATTGTAAATGTATATATGATTTTGTTATGGTTGGAACGACGATGTGTCCACGGTGTCATTTACTTTCAGCTACGTTTGACATTCGAATACAAAGACTAAATGTAAACTCTGATGACGCGATAATATAATGCGGTGAACAAGAGAGAACGGGCAAACAACTCGTGTATTGGATGACCGCATATAATTTATAATCCTGATGTTACACAGACAATGGGTGGATAATTTTATGGGAAATTGTCACTGTTGTGAGTTCATGCGTTAGTTTTGCTTCTCTATCTCTCTCATTTATATTCTTCTCTCCCCGTGTCACTATATTTTTTGATTTCACTGTATTCTTTATGACTTTCAACATTTTCACTTATTAAAATGTTTATGACTTGTTTATTCATTTATAATTTAGGAATATTTAACTCAATAAAAAGAAGAAAAAAATGTTAGTGTAGTATTTCTATGTTGAATTAAAACTTGAAGAGCCGAGTGAAAGAGAAACAAAAATAAAAATGATTAAAGCTAAAACTATATATATGTATACGTATGAGGAGAGAAAACTGAATTTACGATTCACACGTGCATTCTCAAACTAATTACAGCCCACAGTGGACGTCAATTAATTATTTTATGAAACCTTGCAAATTTTCGAGTGTAAAACGGAAAAAGATTTTTTAATTTTTTTAAATTTTATTATTAGTATTGGGGTTTTTTTTTCTTTTTTTTTTTTTCAATGTTACAATCTATATAATTTTTAAGTTTTAGTTTAATGTAAGATACAAAAAAAAAAAAGAAAAAAAAAAAAAAAAAGAATATTAAGACCGTAATGGAAATTGGAACGACAGCAGAATTGGATTTTATTGTTTCACGTATACAATGACGAAATTTTATGAGAGGATAATTTTAATGAAAATCATAAAATTACATTATATATATCGTACGTATTTTTATAATCTGATATTTTGTGTAATTAATTTTTTAATCAAGGTATGATGATGATTTTTATGAAAAATTAATATTAGGATAAGTTAAATGGTAATATGTAAAATTTATTAATTGACTTATGGAAATTGCAGTATTAATATCGTTAACACCCAACAATTTACGATTGTTGAATTGTGCAGATAAATTATTTAGAAGAATTATGAATATTTTAATATAAAGAATTTTTTTTTTGAATAGTACAAAATATAAGATTAATATATATATTTGAATTTAATTTTTTGAATATTATATCAAATATATAGGTAATAATATAAAGTGAAAAAATAAATGAATAAATGAATAAATGAAAATGAGAAAATGAGAAAATGCGGGATGAATAAACAATTAAAATTTTGATATTGCAATCGCTTGTAAATTATCGAATGTTTGTATATTTAATTTAAAATTACTTTTGTACATTCATGCATACCAATAATTCGAACGTTACTAACAGAAAAAAAAAATAATAAAAAATATATTATAACATGAACAAAAAGTGTGCAATGATACACAGCGTAGTATATAAATAAAATATAAAATTACGATTGAACAACGTTTATGTATTCCATTATTTAAATTGAGTATTCGTATATACGTAGCACAGAGATTAATTAAATATTGATTTCAAAGCAACAATGAATGTTTATTATCCGTAAAAATTAGTACAATATAATAAAACCAATGGATATATATGTGCAAAAAAAAAAAAAAAAAAAAAAAAAATCAAAAAAAAATTTGATTATCAAAAAATATTTTTATTTTGTTTGTAAATTTATTTAAAAAAATTTTTGTATATATTTTTTTTCACTTTCAATATATTAATCATAATTTTTTATCACAATAGTGTGAAAGGCTGAAATAGGTTGAATGGTGTGATGTTAACATGCATAGAAACGTCTGTTAGGGGAAAACTTTAATTCAACATTAAATTCGTTTGCAAGTATAGTACGACGTAAACCACACCAGAATTTCTAATTATACACAAATTTAATTGGTACAGAATATCAATTAATTATTTTCCTTACATTTACAGTTCGCCTATTTGATTTATCAATTATATTTAAATGTACATATGAAAAAATAAAAAAAGAAAAATGATAATAAAAAAAATGGAGAGAAAACTTTTAATTCATCATCATGATTATAATTTTCTGTTTTATATTACACAATTATTTTACCAATGACTTTTGTATGAAAATACATAATGAAGTGTACAGTATTGTGTGGTAATATTGCATAATGTACGTGACGAAAGTAAATTGTTAGCAGTATAAAATTTATACATACCGGTGGAAGTAAATGAGAATGTCAGCACGATCGCTATTAACTTCCTGAAAAGTGAGTTTTGAATTTCTCGCCCAAAGATCCAACGCACGACTCAACTCTTGTCGCACACCATATGTATCTAAACCACTTGGTTGCTCTGTTCTCAAACTGTGAAAACACACAAAAAAATTATGACAGTAAAAATCACAATCAAATTATTTTATAGAAAAAATGTACCCATTTTATTACAGTGGGTACTTATTATTATTATTATTATTTTTTTTTTTCCCTCTAAATTAATATAAATTGTTATAAATACCATATTGGTAATTTTATTCATTATTATTTGACGTCAAAAAATAAATTGGAATACGTAGAATGAGTTGCGATTTTTATGAATACTATTGTATCTATTTATTTGTAGGAAAAACAAAATTTCAATATATATTACATTGGGAATATAACGGTGTTTATATAGATATGTATCTGTGGGTTTTTTTTTTTTTTTTTTTTTTTCATTCAGATATATTGAATCAATAACTGTGTGAAAGTGTGCAAAGGCATAGCGTGAATATCACCCGCAAATATAAATAGATGCTTGATGCCGACATTTTTTCGATTGAACGCGTATACAAGATATTGTTGACAAAAAAATATTTTTTTTATTGTTTCTTGTTGAGAAATATATATATATATATATAAATGGTGAATAAATTCTCCGATATATTTTTTCACTTATGTAAAAAAAATCATGTAATATTTTTATTTTTTATTTTTACAGTACTACTGATTTAATTTTAAAAACAAAAAAATAAATAAAATGAATAGACAATGTTGATAAAATTGAAACTTTCAGTGAAATGAAAACATAAATTTGAGTTGTATAATTTAAACTAAAACGCAAACAGGAATAATAAAGTGAACAAAAATAAAGAAACAAAATATATTAGAGAAGAAAATAAAGAAGACACATGAGACAAATGTCGAATGTTCAATCGAGTACAGTAACAAAAATTCTATTACTTCATTGTGTTCTACATGTAATAGAACAACTGCAAAGTGATAAATATATACTCTTGTACATGATAAAAAATGGATGGGAGAGAATTTTTCTATGTGCTAAAAAATGAAAATAATATTATATTTGAAGGTGAGAATATTTTTATTATGCTCAACGTCGGACGCGACGATGGCGCGTTCTATATTGCGATAGAGCATTTCAAAACGACCTTGTTTCCATCGAGATTATTTTATCGCTCGCTCTTCTTCCACTTCATCCAAGATTCTTTCATAGCATACAATAAGAAAAAAACACGCACAACAAAGAAAAAATAAAGAAAAAATATCGAATAAAACGAAGAATAGGAATTGATTGAAATAAAAAAGACAGAAAAAAAAAAAATTTTTTAAATGCCACTATAAAAATACAGGTTTATTATTATTATTATTTTTTTTTTATACAGTTGAGTTTTTAATATTGAATGATCCATCTGACACCGAGTAATTCAGTTTGATTTTTATAAAATCATATAAAAAAGTTTAATATTATATTATTCCAAATTTTGTATGTGAATTAATATTATATTTATGGTACTCTACATATATATCAATATTTCCATTTTATAAAAATAGCACAGGTGTGAAATATGTATACCTACCGTTGAAAAGCTCACCCTCAACATACATTATTACGAAATGTACATATATATATATATATATATATATGAACACAGAGTAGAGCACTAACTTGATAGAGAACGAAGCGAGATGAAAAGGAAAGCACACGGGGTACTTTGGATGAGCGATGCCGTAAATCACCAAGCGAGTGCGCAGCACAGTCGGTGCTCTTGTTGAACCCCCTGTGGCGACGCCTCGTTACTCTTGCACGAATATTTCCAAGCTCTCCACTGTATACCACTACTCTCATCTCACTCCCTATTGTCTAATCTACCGTTTTCACATCTCTTTCTTCCTTTCTATTTCTTTTTTCTTTCCTTCACTCTATTCAACAACAAACATACTCGGTTGTTTACCACTAAAATATCTCTATTGAATGACAAAAATCCCGCTCAGTTTCTAACAAATATGCGCACACAATATCAATAGTAAATATTTCTTGATCATCTATTTTATTATTAATAAAAAAAAATATTGATATTATTGAAAATTACATTTTGTGATAATTTTGAAAAAAAAAAAAATTCTTTTTTTTTTTTACAATTTTCATTGTACGTATATTTTGAAAATTAGTGTTTCAGTTTGTGTGATCGATCTGTCAGACTTGATGGTGTTGATTTATTAACATTTTTAGAAAATTTATTGACATATGGGGAAATATGGTCTGGTGTCTAAACCGAATGAGACCCAATGCGACAGAAATAGAAGTGAGTATATCACACATATAAACATATTTACATATATATATATATATATATGTCTATGTTGTATGGGTAGTTGAGGTGGTTTGAGATTACCAAGTGACATGGTGCCAATGCTTTCAAGAGTCTCTCTGTCGGTGGTCGTTATGTATTCGTATATATCGTGTAGAACACAAACAACAAGAGCGTGTCAAGCCTCTCTCGATCAATCCGAGAACAAGTGGGATATAGGATTCATCAGACAGTAGTGGCGCCGTAGGAATACGAACGGCCAAGCGTGTTGGTGACACTGTTGACGCTAAAGAGCTTGAAGAGCACGCCCGATTGACAATCTATATACCAGTGTATAACTGGAGTTTATATTGTTATCGAAACAAAATATGTATTCAAAAAAATTTAATATGAAATTAAATATAAAAATTATTAAAAAAATTTCATTGGAATTCTATCAATAATAATATTATTTTTGTTTGTTTGTTTGTTTGTTTGTTTATTATAATAATATACTTGAATATGTTACTGTATCATGATAATTTCGGTATGTGTGTAGTGTAGTTATAAAAGAATAAATATAATAATTAGTATGGGGATGTGTGTGAGAAAAATTATAGAATATATGAATATTTATATGATAATGTTGATGGTAATCTCAATTTTATAAATCATATCCCCTTTTTCATGCGATTAAACAATAAGCAAATATTTGCCCAAAATATATATCATCCATTCAATTTTTTTTATTATTCAAGTGAAATTTTTCTTTTCAATTATTTAATTTTGATTGTAATTGATGATATGCAATGAAACAATATGGGACAAGTGTCACACTAATTCCCTCTTGTCATTATCAAAATGATAATGAGCGAGTCTCGAGAGGACTTAAGATAGACCAAGAGTAAATATATGGATATAGGAGAATATGCACAATGTATTTGTGATTGGCAACATGACCGTGAATTAATTAATTATGTCATCCAATATTTCATTACATTATAAGTATACACGCAAGTAAAATATGCCAACTCACGTGTTTGGACTTAACTGCACTTTCATTGACGACGACATCGTCGTGCTACCTACCACTACTTCTCTCATCGTTTTCAATTAGGTAAACGAATAAAACAAAAAAAACAAAAAAAAAATTCTATACAGATAAATTATCTTACGTGATAATATTATATCAATGATATTTGTGTAATGATGAAATTTCATTTTTTTCTAATTAAAATAATAAATTAATTTCCTATTTTAATCAATACAATTCGAAAAATAATATAAAAAAAAAAAAAAAAATTAAAAAAATAGAAATCTCATTTTCATCATCAATTTCCATTCTGAATTTAATTTATTTACTCTATGTATTTATTCAAGTGATGTGAAAAATACCGTTGGTATATATATTGCAATGTTTGCATTCAAAAGAACGTAACGTGGTAGGAGAGTGTGCATACAGAATGTTAATTTGTTGAGATAAGAACTTTTCGTATAGGTCATGTTGAATGATGAAAATAAAAAGGAAAAAACAAAAAAAAAATCGTATTTATTTAGCAGTTTGTGAGAGTGATAGTGGCTGTAAGTGAGAGAGAATGTGCGAGAAGAGTCGCTTTGCGTTTTCGTTATCGGCACCAAGCGGATATGCAAATTGTGTATGGATCGATGAATCGTTTGTAGGGGGGCATTTGCGTTCTCATGTATCACACGGATATCCGAGTTTCTATTCCCAATATTTCCACAGCTCACGCCTTTTTATTTCACAACAATATATATAACTACTCCCAATCTATCTACACGTCACTTTGATGTAATACCAAAGTGCTATAAAATTGGAATAAACAAAAAAAAAAAAATATTATTCTCTCACGGTTCTTTTTAAATTATAATATTAAAGAGATTAAATGCATTCGTTGTACCAAAAGATTATAAAAAAAAATGTAGGGAATATATTTAACTTCGTTGAGAGTTTCCATGCGCGTATAATTTAGAAATCACACAAACTTTCAGTTGAATTTTTACTAACACACACACACACACACACACACACACCCAGCACACATGCTTGCTCGTGCATATATATACACTATTTACAAATTTTATTTCTCATGCGTACACGCTTCAGTAGATTGTGCTCCTTCGTCGTTGATTCTCTCTCTGTTACTCTATCTTTCAACTGTATATACAGGGACAGAACGGTCTGGCCTTGTTTGCCCATATCTACTGAATTCTCCTCATGCCGCACATCCTTCTCGTATCGTTGCTTTCCTCCTTCTCTGTGTACACTATAATATGATTTATACCCATACGGTATGTGTGTGTGTGTGTGTGTGTGTGCGGGTGGGTGTACACGTGCAACAGACGCAAAAGCATGAGCTGGGCCTGCCACATGTTGTGAAAATTTACATATGTAACTTTACCTTGTTGCAACGTCAATGTAACTTTGTTATATTAGGGTCATATATATATATATAATATTAATTTTTTGTTTCTTATTTGATTATTCTTTTAGAGTATATTATTGAAATAAGAGCAAAGAAAAATGAATGAAAAACAAAAAATAATAATAATGAAAAAAATTTCATTATATTATATTTTTCAAGTATTTAAAAATATTTAATAATTAAACTAATAATTTTATTGTATAATTCTGAAAGAAAAAAAAATAAAAAAAATATATATATATATATATATACAATCGTATGTTCTATAATTTTCATGAGAGATATTTCATGAAGAAGAAAATGGCATGACATAAAAAGTGGGAAAATATCTTTGTGGTTTTTACGATACAGAGAAGAAGAGAAAGAGAAAGAGAGAGTTATCTGAGGATTGTTGAACCTGCTATACAGTCTTATGTGACTTTTCTCGTGCTTGCCAATTCGGGTATTTCTCAACTGTAGAATACAGCGAAAAGTACAGCCATGAAGGCAGATAATATACGATAGAACGAGAATAAAGCCATCATTGCATTGTCGAGAGGAGAGACTGCGTTTTCCAACCATGCCAGAACGCCTTAATGACTCACTCTTTTCTCAGATATAAAACGTGTTTTTATTCTCACTCTATTCCCATCCTTATACACTTTGGTATGTTTTTTTTTTTCTTTTTCCATCTTGATACAAGAAAAAAAGAAAAACAAAGAAATGAGATAATTTTTATACTATTCAACAAAAAATGTATTCGAATTTTTACATCATATAATTTTATTTCTGGATATTTATAAAAAAGCAAGTAGAAATATTACATCATCATGAGTAATAAATGTCGAGTGGAATGAAAAACAAAAAAAAAATAATAATTATGAAATATTTACGGACGGAATTTTTCGAGAAAAAGGATAATAATAATAATAATAATAATAAATATCCAGAAAAAATTTAAATTACATAAATATTTTTTTCCCATTATTGATTGATTTAGTTATTTATTTATTTATTTATTTATTATTATTATTATTATACTTTTTTTCGGATGATGCGATGACGAAATTTATATTGGGGTTGTTATACACACAGAAGTGCAAAACTTTTTATAGATAATCTCCCGAATGAAAGTGTTGACAAATGACATGAAGATTCTCGGTTGGGCAAGCTTAGCCCAAGTTCATACCTGGTATGTAGTAGAATTTTGCTCAGATCACATTCACCCTACGTCTGGGCTCGACCTCACCCTCTGGGCGTTTACGGCTCGTTGCGCAACGGTAGTTAAACCCATCCCAGATCTCACTAGAATTCCTCTCGCCTTCAGCGTTAATATACGACGAGAGATAGAGGTCGTGCAGATTTGGTTGAAATTCGTGTGAGCAATTTTACCCGTGTCGTCGTATCTTAATTTCACCTAATCTTTTTCAAACACCGATGACATGTGTCAACATTTTGACCATAAATAAAAAAAAAATCCTCAAAGATCATTTAAAGTAAAATACTCTATTCAGTGTAGGAATATTGATATTGATGATTATAAAAAAAGTTTGTGATACAGTCGTATTATTATTGTTATTATATTTTTTTAATGAAATTTAAAAAAATTTCGACGAGGATGGGATTCGAACCCACGCGTGCAGAGCACATTGGATTAGCAGTCCAACGCCTTAACCACTCGGCCACCTCGTCATGTAAATAATTTTTGTATTTAAAAAAAAAAATTGATATTTTACAAAAATTTATATAAATATAAATGGAGAAATACTCGATAAAAAATACAAAATAAATATGAAATTGTCCCTTAATAAATTCAACTTTCATACATATCATTTATTATTTTTTTTTTTTACTTCAACGATAAATCGAATAAAATAGCCTCAGGCTATCAATGTATTTATAGTTTTTCGAAGAAAATAATAATAATAATGGATTCTTTGTAGCACCCATTATCCGTGATTTTCAATTCCCAAGAGAAAATTCTATGAAAATTGGACGTTTTCGTGTATCGTCTTGGAAGACACAGAACTAGGGAGTAAAAGTTATGGCGGGCCTTTGATATCGATTTCACGTTTTGCAGGAGGTGGCTGCTCTTTAGGATTGAATTTCGACTTGCCGTTATATCAGTTTGGCACACTGACACTGACAAAAGTGCAGAATTTTTTCCCATACACCAGAATCTTTTATTTTTATTTTCCACTTTTTGATTATTTACCATAAAGAATTTTTTATCGTCGAGTATTGATGTAGAACTATATATATCGAAATAACTATTTTATATTGAAATGAAAAAAATTTTATATCGTCCTGTATTTCATTCGCAGTATTTGTTTCATGCAATTTCTATGTTTTTTAATATCTTTATAAAAATATTTCGATCACAAAGTTATCCACAACTTGTGAATGAGAAATTTAAAAAAAAAAAATTAATCAATAAATAATAGTGAAAAAGGTCGGAATCGAATAAAAATATTATATTTAATTCGGATAAAAATTATTTTCAATTAACATTATCTCTTAATTTCTCCGAGACAATGGAGAATTATTTTAGACAAAGTTCTCGACTCGAAGCTTTATTCATCCATTGTCTTCATGTGCCTTCTAAGAATCTCCAAAGTGTTCTCAAGAGAC
This sequence comes from Dinocampus coccinellae, assembly GCA_963920625.1. Lineage (NCBI taxonomy): Eukaryota > Metazoa > Arthropoda > Insecta > Hymenoptera > Braconidae > Dinocampus > Dinocampus coccinellae. The sequence continues at coordinate 4,784,850 of OY987187.1, read as the reverse complement.
TCATAACGAATTTCTGTAGATGTATCCAGTGAAGTTTTATCCCATTTTTTTTTTATCTTTTTTTCCTTCGCCTTTGTCCTTCAATCTTTTAACCTATCTCTTTCTTTTCACACACCCGCGCATCCTCCTTCCCCCCTCACATATATATATATATATATATAGTTCTTTTTCTTACTCTCGGTCTTACTCACATATACGCGACAATACCTAGAAGGATTATGCAAATCGTTATTGCATCAGTTTCTTTTTTTATTTTACACATATATGTATGACTCTTTTAACACGTAAGAGTATATATGTACCCAATATTCGGAAGGGCATTCTCTTCTCTAAGCGAACATCAACTCGCTTATCCTTATGCGCGTGAATGTAACCCCATCAGTATTCCAAAAGTCATTCCCATAGGAAAGAAAATGATCCTGCGCGTCGGCAACATCAAGGAAATACGAATGACAAAAGAGCGAGAAAGTCGGGGTATGTACATACACTAGACCCAATGCAGTTCTAAAGATGAGCCAGGCAATTAATAATCGCGATAATATCACTGCAAATGTTTGAGATCTTTTAATGATAAAATTAATTACATAAAAATAAAAAATTCATTTTATTCGGTAATAATTTTTTTTATTATTATTATTTTTTTTTTTTTTTCATCGTATGTATGGTTGTATAAATTTTCATTAAAGCTGTAAAATATTATGAATTATTCAATAAATGAGAAATGAGAATGGGTTTTATAAAAAAAAATACAAATGTTATTGAGAAATTATTGAAGAGTGAAAATATGGAATTTCACAATCCTATGAAGTTACCAAAGTATAAAAGACGATATTGATCATACTACTACCAATAATTATTACGCAGTATTAATATGGATTGATCATCGTTGCAATATAGTCATGTCTAGTTTTATATTATCTGGGGCGCTGAGCATTTTTTAATCGTTATTTCACTGTATAATTGAAACCTATATAACTGTCAACTTTAGATTTGTATATATGCGCATATTCATCAAAACGATTTTTTTTTTATTCATTTATTTATTATTATCATTATTATTATTATTATTTTTTTAGTTTTCATTAATTACCGCATCTGCATTTGCTGTATGTAAATAGAAAATTAAAAATGCATGGATTGAAAGTAGTACAAACTACTATATAAAAATGCTATTGAATGAGTTCATTAAGAGTTAGCCATGGATAAGCCAATTAATTTTTATGTATATAGGAAAGTGGACATTTTTTTTTTTTTTTTTTCGCATGATCCTCATTCACATTTTTTACTATAATATTTTACAGCTCGTTCGTAGTTGGACGTTTTAAAAAAAAAAAATGAACGTTATAATTGAAAGTTGATTAATTATTTTTTTTTTTTTTTTTTTTCTATCTTTTATTATTTATTAGTGGGATTATCTTTTTGAAATAATTGCATTTTGTTTTGAATCCAAAATAAAAGATGGAAAAGCCATGCAACTAATTGGGAAAAAAGTAAAGGAGAAAAGAATTGTGAATGGGAGCGTAGGGAATAATAATAAATAAAAAAATTTTTTTTTTCCATTTCATAACCAAAATGTAGCAGTTTGAAAGATTCCTGGAATAATTCTGATGCGCAGGGTGTACAATAAATCTATTTACACTCACTTTCTACTATATTCTTCCTTTAACTTACGATAATATGATGCATTCTTTGGTATTAGTGGGTAATAATGGACAACGTAAATCCAGCTGTAGCCAAACACGAAAATTCCTCCATTATATACCACTCGATTTTTTTTTTTTTTTGCTAAATCGAGGGAAAAACTCGACCTCGATCCTTTTTCACCCTCTTTATACATACACACATCAGCAATGTGAGAAAAAGGAAAAAAATACAAGGAAAAAAAGAAGAAAAAAAGAAGAAAACGAAAAAAAAAAAAAAATAAAGAAAAAACTAACATTGATAATTCTAATACCAAAAGTGTCCACAACCCGGTATCCGATTTTACGATTGGTTTGAAGAGCTCGATAAAAGCTTCACTTTCGGCCTTAGCAACTTTTCTTCGATTTTCCATACCTACATATACATATCCCATAAACGTATCTGGTAGATATATATTTTTTTTCCATCTCAGAGATATAATATAAAATTTCTGAAAAAGAATTTCTTCAATATTTCCTTATTGTAATTCCGTAAAACTATTCAACAAATAACTCTTATCAAATAACGATAATATGATGATTATAAAAATTTTTTTATTTGTATTAATTTCAATTTATTTCTATGCTTCAACGCAATTTTTACTCTCCCTTATTCACAAGCTATGTAACAGTAATAAAATCAAAAATGTGAAAATATCATCGAAATATAATGACATGACGTTATCGAAAAGTAATTGGTATTTTTATTTTATATTTGCCATTCAGTGAACTGGAATATTGCGATTGACGATATAGAGCAATAAGGAATAAACAAATAATAATAAACATTGCAAGTATTTGTACATTAAATGGGATAAATGAGATATTACTTTGCCCATAAGGAAACAATGAAATTGTATGAATATACAGTATGAACAATGATTTAATGGTATTTTTATTTCTTGATGATCACATTAATATCATCAGCATACACTATTTTTATTTCGGAATAAAAATCGATTTATTTGTCAATTTTATGAGGTGAAGTAAAAATAAAATGTAATAATGTTCAATGGATAACCGTAAAAAGCTTTTTTGTATCTAGTGACAATTTATATTTATTTGTTAGTTTCTAAAAAAAAAATTTTTTAATAAATAAATTATAATAGTCAAGAAAGCTTTAATGGAATGGAAAAAATATTGAAATAAAAAAATAAAATGAATTTTCTTTGCTTCTGATTATAAAAAATAAAAAAATCAACATGCACGAAAGTCTCATGTACTTCAGAAATATAAAGAGAGCATAAACTCGTAAAAAACTCGGGATATTGCAAAAAAATTATGTGACGGGGATAAAGGATGTGTGATATACGTGAGGAAATTCTTCAATTTTTGCCCTACGCCCTTCAGCTACTTTATTTTTTTCTCACTTACTCTTTCTTTCTTTTGTATTTTATCTGTCTTGTCGTTAAGAGTCTATATTTGCGGTGGATACCTTGAAAATGGGTCAAGTGGGTTAATAGTAATGCAAGTCTTCCTAGAGACGACTAAAAACGATCACTAGAATAGCTTTGATGTTTTTCCACTGCTAGTAAAATGTCATAGTGAATTTCTCACAAGTAATTTTGATTACACCATTTAAATTACATTATACACTTTTTTTTTTTTTTTTTTTTCAACATAATTATATTTACATGGAAAGGAAAATTGATGATGATTATTTTATCGTAATAAAGAAAATATTCCTTGTGGTATAAATAAATTGAATTAATGATAAATGATTTATTTACAGGATAAAATGTCGAATGAAAATCTAATATTTGATAAAATTTTCGAAATTGACCTGTGATATCGATTATTCTTGTCAACTAATATAAACTCACATGGAGAGGTGTTTCTACCCTACGTACGTGGGAAATTGCAATTCGGAAGAAGGGCAGTAGAACGTAGTGGTAGAAAAGTTAAAGCTAAATACGAAAAAAGTTCTGGTCGAGTCTTCGTCTTTCGTACATGCGGTGGAAACTAAATAATTCCACTGGAAACGAGAGAATATCTTTTGACTTTTTTTCATCTTTTTTTTCGTTAAAAAAAAAAAATTAATAAATAAATAAATAAACCGAAAAATATTATATAAAATTATTTTGTACATGAAAATTGAAATAAAAAAACTTCATTTTATTTTCATATTTTAATTTTGGATTATTCTATAAAGAAAATTTTTATAAATATGAATTTAATTTTTGGATATTCTCATGATTTAATTTTGCGATAGCATTGAATTATATATTTGAGTATGTACATTACTGTAAAACAATGTAATTTCAAAGTATTTAAAAATAACTCGAAACGTTATAGAAATATTTTCCAACAATAAAGTAATAAGAGAAAATATTTGAATAATTAATTTACAACAAACTTAAATTGCTCAAAGTAAATAATAAATTACAGCTCCAAATATACAATTATTCTTTTTTTTTTTTTCTTTCCAAATAAATACTTGTGTAAACGCGCAATCGCATATTCATAATAATAATAAACTATTACACAATATTTTATATATCCTGTGGGGAACATTTTTTGAAGAAAAATATGAGATATATAAAAATACGTGTGTTTGAGGAATGGAATAGACACGCATTGAGAGAACCCTTCGCATATATTTTTTTTTCTGACTGATTCATATGACGCATCTACTTCATATGTCCGAAAGTAGGAATTCGTCACGCTCCCTGCATTTTTTATTCAAGTGGCTTGAAGAATGCACACATACTCGGGTACAGAGTTAAAAAAAAAAAAATAATAAATAAATAAATAAAATAAACTAACAAATAGAGACAGTAAAAAAATGGTGGCAAAGACACAGGAAAGAATTAGAGAATGTAACGAACGTGTGCGTGACCAAAAAAATTCATTTTACCGAGGGCGAGTAAGTGAATGCAATAAAAACCCAAGAGATTTATACATGACTTGCCTCAAATGCAGCTTTATGAAGTGGTTGGCGTACTGAAGAATAATTTGGTCCACCATAGGGGAACGATGAAAAACAATTTGAAGTAATGAATAAAAAATTAATGACTGAGATTTTATATATTTTATATTTCATGATTAAAATCTCGAAATTTTTTTTTTCCCTCACAGAATTTGATGTAATAATTTGTTTTTATAATTAAAAATTGATATATTTAATAACAATGTGTTGTAATATTTGAATTACAAATGCATATTATTAATGAATGAGTATTATTCAACAGGGATTTGACGTGAATGGATGTTTAGAATAAATAATAGTAATATTGTTGTGTTGTGTACATATCAGCAATTGCAGGGATAAGTCGTGCCATTTGCAAATATTACTGTAGGCTTTTGATTCTATAGAACTCATGTCAAGTTGCTCTAGGACCGACATCGCCATACAAAACTGTGAATAACAACATTAATGTACATGCTTTGCCTATTGACATTCCGCAACAACACACATAAACACGTATATGTACATGCACAGAGCCATCCCGATCGATAAATTATATACTGACGTGCCATTCATTTCTCATTGATTTATACAAATCTATACTAAACTATGTTCGTGCTGTATTGATCTATCATATCATATATTTCAACTATATTGTATCCAACCACGAAATGACGTTTGCAATTCAGTTATTTACATTTTTAAATAATTTTTTCTTGCATGAATCATTAGCAAAATAAATTTTTATAATATTCATTTATAATCCAAAATATTTGAATTGAATTTTTTTTCTTCTTTTGTTTATAAAAATTCAATAAATAAAAATACTCATGTCATTGAATTTGATGTTGATAATAAAAAAAAAAAAAAAAAAAAACACAAAGACACGAGACAAACGACGGAATGGCAATTTCGAGTATTCAATATATCCGAAACTATCAAATTGGCAATTCTGTTCGCGCTTTGATCCATCCATTTTTTCCGTTTCCCTTGTTCGTTCTATATCATTTGCTTTTTTTTTTTTTTTTTTTTCTACTTCTGTTTCATGTTATTCTATTTTATCACGTTTTGTTTTTGTTTTTTTCTTTTTTGTTTATGGACTATTTTCTATATACTGTATATTCAGTCATCAAAGTACGAGAATCACCTATATTTTTCTACTTGTCAACTAAAGCTACTTTGACAGACACTCAACCATCTATCAACACGGTTTATACATATATATATAAATGTACATACATAATATATACATGCACGTAATCACAGAATGTGTCTATATGAAATGCAGCCGTGTTGACGTCATGGCGTTAACGAGAAGGAGACCTAATATCCAATCGTCGACGCAATGCGGTTACCTACTGTAACTGATTTCGACATTCTCTCGCTATTCCATAATATCATCACTTAATTAACAATTATAGTTAATCCATTATATAGCTTATTAAGTAATTACAATTTCTAATTAATGGCGAAATAAATCGTGGATATTAGAAAAAATTTCCATAGATTTTTCTTCTGACGATTTATGTGGATTAAAAAAAGCCTCAATGAGGAAATTGAAATCCTACACAAAATTATCACATCAAATTGATATCATCAGAGATTTCATTTATTATTCATTTAAGTTCAATAGTGTGAATAATTAAATAAATTGATATTATTTTTATTCAAATAAATTATATATATATTTATATTTATGATAAATAATAAAAGAAAATACTGACATGTATATAATTTACATGTGATATGGATACATAATATATCCATGTAGGAGGAAATGAATTTCCGGACGTCTTGGTGATAATTATATATCGGAAATACATACCAACTAATATCGACGACAGCAATGTGGTCACATCCCGCGGTTAGATTGGCTTGCACCAATACATATAATTATTATATATTGAGCCTAACAAAATAGACCGTTTCAGAGTACAATCAAATACCATCGTGTTACTGAACCACGACCCATCAGAGGTGAGGTCGGTATTCCACCCACAAACTGATGGTGCGCGTTCAATCACTACAAATATTCCCAAAGAGAAATTATTGGCAATTAATGCTACAATGTAAAATAAGGTTTTGTTTATATCAATCTTTGTCGATTTACTTTAGTATTAATTCAATAAATATTTAAACAAAAAAATAAAAATAAATTATAAATATAAATTTTTTTTATATAATTTTGTTCCATTGAAAATTTTTTCGAATTAATTACCACATTATTCCATATAGTTTTTTCATTATTTTTTAAATATTTTTATATGAAATAATTTTGGCGTGGATGTTGGAATTTTTTTTTATTGATAACGACGCTGTTTGATAACTTTTTTTTTTTTTTCTCAGTTTATTACTCTGATATTTTTTATAATTTGTCAATTTTTTTGTTTAAAAAAACACTTTTTTTTTCTATAATTCTCTATTTATATACCATTTTTTTTTTTTTTTTTTTTTTTTTTCTTGTAGAAATATCAAATATTTATGTATTTCATAAATGATTGATGCATTCGAGTGATACGTGATATAAAAAAGAAAAAAAAAAGTCAATAAATGAACTAATCAGTATAAAAAAAAAAATTTTCCTATTTGGAAACAGGTGAAATAAAAAAAGAACGAAGAGTAACTCGAGAATTAAAGTATAAGAATCTTGAGAATGTATTGAATATCTTATATGCATTAATGATTTATGTCGACCAAATGTCTTATGAATAGAACGAGAAAATTCATGGAAAGGGTAAAAGTCAGAAAATGAAATTTGACAGGAAAGACGTTGTAAAGGAAAAATGTATATATGATAAAAATAACAAGAAACTACGCCGTGTATACGCAAGATTTATGTACGACCTAAATTTGCATATACAACTCTACGATGTAGTCTTGGAGAATTGCAAATGTAAAGAAAACAAACAAACAAAAAAAAAAAATATTATAATTTAAACTTTAAAAAAACTCGTGAGAAATTTTTTTCATATTTGTTTCATATTCGTTTCAGTATAAATGATGAATAGAACAAATAATTATATTTAAAATACAAAACACTACCGGAATATTTTTACAAATTGCGTGAATATAATTATATAATTATACATAAATCAAAAATAGTAGATATTATAAAATAAAATATATGATTGTGAACAAACAATAGGAGGAAAAAAAAATTACTCTTCTTTCATTTTATTGACAACTAATACATACCAATGTGTTCTTCGGAGAAAAAAAAAAAAAAAAAAATCAAAAATCTCACAAATAAAAATAAAACAAATGTCATTTATATAAATCCACTCGTTGACTTTTGTAAGAATTACCTCAATTTCTTTAGACAATATATGCACAAAATTTTTTTCTCCGGTGAAAGAATTCGAATTTCGTAGTTCCCTCTCAACTGCTGCATTTATTCTGCCTGTGCATTTCTGTATTTTCATCTTATTCCTTCTCACATCTATTTATTTTACTCACTGACACAGCGTGAGACAACTTGCCTCCAATCCTGGGCCTGTTTTATTGCTCTTTTCCACGCTGGCAAAATTGTGGAACAGCAATAGCCATTTTCTCTCGCTCTCTCTTTACTTCTTCTCTTTTTCTTCCTCTCATCCTTTTACTCCCTCTTGCAAACATCAACATTCCCTTCTGCCTTCCTGAATTTGCTTGCTTTTATTCACATAACGATTAAATTCTCGCAAAATTTATCACATCTTTCACAGTTGAAACGTAATCATTGAACATTTATTCATACATGAATTAGCCATTGGTATATTTATTAATCTACATCATTAATTTAAAATTACTCAATTAATATATTAATATCTTTGCAGTGAATTACTTTCTTTTTTTTTTTAACTTTAATTCAATTTAGAGATGAAAAATCAAATACAATCGTAGACATCTAAAATATCACTGTGATATTTTTTACAGTGATTTATTAACATAAATCATAGAGAAAATCAAATTATTTTCATAGCGGCAACAAAGAAAAAATCCAATATTATATGATGACATGAAAATACTACGTGGATGAAGAAAAATGACATTTGTGAAGTTGTCTATCTTGACACGAACACGGTGTTAAGTCGAGGAGGTAGAGGACTAGGGTGGCAATTGGTCGAAGTGGCGAAAAAAAAAAAAAAAAAAAATAGTGGAAGAGGCGAATAAAAAGACAAGAATATATATATATATATATATGTAGTAATTTGAAAAAGCAGAACGTGTGACGAAAAAGAAACGAGATGACAAGCAAGACATCACTTGACTCCACTTTATGTGATATGTGGTTGTCTGACCAAACGGGGCTGGATCTACTTTGTATACACTTTATTCTAACAACGCAAATATATTATATAATAATATAGGAATGGTGATATGCCATGGTCATTGTGATTTTTTTCCTTTCTGTGTGATCAATCGGTCGTTATTGATATGAACTTGCTCAATTAATTTGCACTCGTGACTTTTAATGTAACTTGAACGATATATATATAAATGTATATATATAAATGAATTGAGTGACCGATTTATCGTCACAGTGTCATTGATATTCATTCCACTCGTTCAATGTTTAATTGAAAAATTTTATATATTCAATCAATTAAGATAGCCATACTATATATAAATATAAACTAACATAAATCTGTAAAAAAATAAAAAATAAAATATTTATATTATTGAAGTTTATGTCTTCTAAACGTGCACATATAATTTGAAAATTTTGTTTATTTTTGAAATCTTGACGTTATAAATAAATATTCAGAGCATAACTTGGCTGAGAGTGACAGCAAGAAAAATGAAGATTCGTGAGGGACAATAAAAAAAATACAATGTCGACAAAAAAAAAAAAATAAAATAAAAAATAAATTGAAGAAAGGAAAACGAGGGGTGGACAATTTTTTCTACGTCAAGCTCGTAGGTGCCTTTTTATTATTTATTTTTTTTTTTTCAATAGCTTGTTCTGACGTCACGTCACATAAAAAATATTGCTAGCTATTATCCGCATACTACCTATTTTCAAACCGGTCTTCATTGTTTACCGTTCACCCATATTCAAGCCCGTGAATTCCACATGCGTGGGCACATGGATGAGGAACACCTAGAAATTCTATGCATCCTCAATGACTATACCAATCTACCCACCGTTTATTTTCATTCACAACCTCATTCCACTTCAGTATAGACGTGTAAATATTAGTTTTTTTCTCTCTCCTCATTCACAAAAACCTCTATAAATTATAAGTAAAAATAAATATAAATATATATTTATATTATTTCATATTTATTTTCTATCAGATCACAAATATTATAATAATATACTTCAATAGATATTCTTCAATATGCATTTCATTTTATTTTCATTGTGAAACGATGCTTGAATTTACATATATATCAATATGAATAAATATGCAGGAACTGAAGCTTAACAAAATTTATGATCCACCGACAATAAATTGACCTGATTCGAAAAGAGTTTGTAAATCTATGATAAGTTTATAAAGCTCTTTCGGTTTGATTTTTTTCTCATTTTTTCATTTTATTTTTTAATCTTTATTATTATATTCCACCCTTGAATAAAAGTCATTCTGGTTGTGTACAAGTCAAGCCCATATATAAATAGATAAATTGGGATATCTATTGAGATGTCTTAACAAGAATCACCAGTCGTTGAATCGTCGATCATGATAATCCTCGACGTCCCCTTTCGCGTAAAAGCTCACTCAATGTTTTTTCAGAGAAAAAAAAAAAAAAAAAAAAAAAATGGGATGAATATAAAAACGAAAGAAATAGAGTGTAAGCAGTTGAATGTGTGTAAGTCTCAACTAATGTACAATTCGATTGAGTGAAATAAATAACATTTGCGATCAATCCAACATAGATCAACTACTTTTTAAAAATCGATACAAGTCATCTATAGCTACGTACCCGTATATGAATAAAGAAGATTGTGAAACATCATGATATACGTTATGCAACAGCTCACGCTAGCGCATAAAAACCCATCGACATGGCACATTACATGCTATACCCACCGCTGCAGCTACACACACATATATGTATGAACGTTATAGAGGGGCATGGATAGTTATGGATCTGCAACGCAGTTACCTACTACTTGTTATTTATGGGCCAGCCTCGATATCCCGCGAGGAAAACCGATCTGAACGTTTTTCAACTCCCACTCACCATCATCATTCCTACACAACTACTATATATGTATATATATTATTTTCATGGCTATATAGATACCAGTGCATCACAACCCTTTTTTCAGAATATAGATATCATTCCCTGTGGAGTACTAAAATCGTGACGTGAATTTATGCTTCATCACATTTATGATGCAACCGATGATCTAACCATCAAAGTGGATATTTATTTATTTATATTTATATATATTTTTTTTTTTTCATTTTTTTTTCATTCGATATTCTAGAGATAAAAGTAGCAAAAAGTGGACAAAAAAAACTGAATTGGCGAAAAAAAAAATATATATATATATATATATGTATCAATTTTTATGAATAATATATAAAGAAAAAGTAAGGGAAAAAAAAAAGTTTTGTCAAAATGAAATATTGAATGGGTGGCAGATAATATACTTAGATTGAGTTTTTTTCTTTTTTCAGCAAAATGTGATTGTGATAAATTTATGGACAACAATAAAAAATATAAAAAATGTCGATTTTTTTTTATTTTTATTTTTCTATCTTTGAATTTCAGTCTCTACTACTGTTAATTTTTTTATTCATCCACATGATATATTGGTATAAAATGAACTCAATAATCAGGTCAACATATTTCCTGGCAGGCAGATGAAATAGTGTAATAAAGATTAGAAATATGAAATATATTATTGGTATAGTCGAAAACGAATGAGATTGTGTAGTAAAGTAAAAGTGAAAGTGGTGAAAAAAATAAAAAAAAAAGGAAAACTGAGTATTCAATGATGCAATATCACACGGACATTCAATTTATGACATAACTCGATATATTATTTGGAATTTATACAACGCGACCCCTGTCATTCCCTTTGCACTATATACACATACAAACATATATATATGATGTACATATAATAGGTGATAACCTCAACCACTAATCCTTCCTATACTGAATACAATATTATAAATTGGCGGATATCCAAAAGATTTTCATTTTCCGCTAGTGACCTTTACACCAATTTCACAATTTCACATCAAATAATTTACCATTATTCGTATATTATATATATATATTTCTTTATAGACATTGTCTGACGATGAAAATTGATTTTATCATTTAAATTGTCAGAGTGACAGTAGCAATCATAAAGGAAAAATCACATAATTATTTTTATGTTAAAAAATTTCAGAAATAGAAAAAAAAAATTTTTTTACACTAAATATATTAATTTATCATTTATAAAAATGAAAAATATATTAAAATACGTGAATGATTGAAATGAATAAAATGTAAATAATTGAATCTCTGTTAATTTGATTTTATTCTTCCTCTCTTTGTTTCCTCTCATTCATCATGGTACAAAAAACAAAAAAAAAAAACAATTTATTCTCAATAAAATTGGGTAAAATAAATGAAATATATATATATATATATATAATTGAATATAAATAGCACAAAAACATGAAAATATGATGGAAACCATGCAGAGTGTTTTGTAAAGGAATAAGCGGCGTGAGGTAAAAAATAAGTTAAATGAAGCACAGAAAGCTTGAGAACAGACCGACTGTGTTTTCCGGCGCCACTCTTATAGATTTGCCGCTGTACTTTCTTTCTTTTTTTCTTTTAATACAACTATCAAGCTGTGAGAAAAGATGAGGGTAAAGGTATATATAGGATGAAGAAAACGGAGTGCTGAAAGAAAAGAAGAAAGCGGTAGACGAGAGTGACTGTATTGCGTTCTACTGAAGGTTGTTCAAGTGGGGAAAAAAAAAGGATTTTCCATCTTACTCACACTTACTTTAGAATTTTTTTTCTTATACATTTTTTTTTTCTTTTTTATTTCTTGTACATATAAACATACAAACAAGTCGTTATTAATGTATATCAATTTTTTTATTATCAAGAATTACATTATAATTATAACAATAAGTGACAGGTAATAATGTTCATATACACAATTAGCAAAAATGAATTACTTGACAATTGTAGTATTAACATTCGCATTCGCTCACTCAATAAGGTTGTGGTGGCCACGAGGAAGTCCACAAAAGTAGACAAGCATCACACCCAGGTTGAGTGAGTTCACGAAAATGTCATTTTTTTTTTTTTTTTTTTTTTTTTTCACCTGGATCCATCGTATCTCATACAAGTTATATATTATTTCAATTCACATCTATTGTTAATGTACATGGAATTATTTATATATTTATACGTATACTGAAACAAAATATAAAAATAAGTGGGGCACAATAGAGACGTGAGTTTTAAATGATAATTTTCAGTGTAGAAAATAGAAGTGAATTTAGTTGTGACCTGTGTAACAGAAAGGCGAGAGCTGTGAGCTCAACGAGATAGTGTGCATATACCTCACGAATAATTTTGTGGTCGGTTTGCCACAGTGTATCTCCTTACTGTAGTCACCTCTTCTATCTCACCCTTTTCGATGAGCCATCTTATTTGTTCACACACTCTACACTGTATGCTTGTACGATGTACATATCCTTTTCATCTTTACTCACTTGAGTTTCCACGTCGCTTCATGCCATATACAAACACACTCTATATTTTATTAATAAAACGAAGGTGAGATGTGAGAAAGCTCAAGTCAGAGATGACTTACTGTACAGCATTGTACAGATATTTATTCTTTTTTGTTATTATTATATATTTTTTTATTTATTTATTTATTTATTTATTTATTTATTTATTTTTTTGTTGCGCATCCAACTAATCAACATAAGTAAGTCATGAGTTGAAAGGGAACATGGATTTTTTTTTTAGCTGTGAATATTTCAATTTTTTTTCTCCCCTTTTTTTTCATACATTTCTTTTATTTACATTGAGAGAGCTGAGGTTGTGCGAGATGTGGTTTACACTTTGCTACATCTTTTTCTCTCTGCATAATTTTTACGTTTGATTCTAGTAAGTTTTATCTATACGTGTGTTAATTCAATGGTTTTAAAATAATTTTTTTTCGTTTTTTTTTTATTTATTTTTTTTTTTTAAGATTTCACAAATTTTATATTGAATTCGGTAAATGTATAAAATATTTAATGTAATTTCAATGATGTGAAATATGGAAATATCAATGTATAAGAATGTAAGTGAAGGAGAATGAAGAGGCACGATCGAGTTTCGAACGTTGAAGAAGTTCAGTAATAGCAAATTGAGCCATCGAAGCCATAGCGTGATCGTCTAAATTTACCATTAACTTGATATGTCCTCTGTGTGTACACTGCGATATATATTTGCCAACTCATCAATATACATATTAAATTCTCCGTACTTCTGTATTATTTACACGTGGCATTCACTGCAGTTACAGTAATTAAAATTATACAAATATAAAAAAAAAAAGAAAAAAAAATTCTAATTTATTTTTACTTGTATATTATTTACACAATAATATCAAATTAATTAAAATATAATCGAGTATTTTTATAATGTAAAATTTAATCTATATATATTTTATAGTTAATCATCAATATTATCATTATAGTATTTGAAATTAAATATTCCGTCTAATTTTATGAAAATCTTGACGGAATATAAATGAACATTATGACATAATATTATGTTATTATATTGTTAATTTTTGAATTCTTCAAAAAAAATAAATATGTACAAGTTCACGCATACATTCATATTGCAGATGCATACATGTATTTATGTATATATTTAGTGAACTGGAAGAATGTGGGTAATAGAAAATATGAAATATAATATACATAGCCGCATCGTGAATTTGTTGAAATTTATTGGAAACTAACGGCCCCTGTAACATCATTTCACCCAATTTTCCAATGTATAATTGTAGAAAATGTAATTATTGATTATATAGCGCTGGTTAATCAATTATTATTGTACAATATATATAATTGAGTGTGAAAAATAATGTGGTACCATAAATTAAAGTGTATTAATTTATTTTGAAACAAAAAAATTTTTTTAATGTTATCGATCATTTTTTCAAATTCATAAACTTTAATTTATTCATTTATTTATTTTTGTCTTTCCGTGAAAATTTTCGCGAAAAAAAATATTACATTATTTGACATGGAAGGAAAAGGAAAAAAGTGTGGAAGAAAAACAAATCCTAAACAAGTTAAAACGAGAGGAAAAAGGGAATAGATACAAACAAATACCCGTGGTAATTACAGATCAGTAATGCATAATAGCTGAGATATTCAGTAATTAATTCCTCTTGTGCATGCATGCGTAGCATTGAGAATTATATAATAACCACGAGTCAACCAATAACAACAGAAACTGCAGTAAGAGAAATAATAATAATAATAATAATAGCTAATAAAAAAAAACTATAAAAAAAAATATCTTTCGGCCATGAATATAAATATATCATTACGAATAGTGAATTTGAAAAATTTTTTTTTCACCACTTAAAAATTTATATAGACATAAAATATCGTCTAGAATTGGAATTAATTTTAATATGAAATTTATTTCAATACTTATTCTCATATAAAAGTAAATCAACAAATTCAACTGAATTATTTAATTGATAAGAATTAAAATAAAAATATTAATTTTTTTCTTCTATTCTATAATTAATTATTTTATGTAATAATAAATATTATTACAGATTGATATATTTTTATTTTAATGTAAATATAACGCAGTTAAACAGTTAATACAACACAAAAAAAAACCATTCGACAATGGAATCGGAAATATCCGCGCTTGGATTATAACGTTTCCTGTTTGCGCTACTCCAAATGCAATTGCACCAGTGATGCAATTCGCTTCAAATCACACACAACACACATATTTATATATATATATATATATATGTTCGGACAAGGGATGGGGGTAGAGTAGTGAGAATATATAGGATTAAATGTACTACATTGCGTATATTATTATATAGAGAGAGAGGCCACACGATCAAAATCACTCAAGTGTTAAACCCAACCGATTTACCTCAACCGTATATTCGATAATATTTCAACCATCTTCATGCCCCCTTTACGCTCCATTCCTCAATCGTTCCATCGGATAAAAAAGTTTTTTGAAATAAAAAATTTTTCAAAATACAATGATAAATTGTATATATTGTATTTGATTTAATTGAATTTCATCGAGATATATTTCTTCAATTGAATCAAATACAAAAATTAATCAAGATAAAAATTTTTTTCTGTCAAGTCATGTATGCGTTAAGTAAATAGCACAAATGGATTTAGGTGCTAGAATAAAGGAAAAATTGTCGGACAAAGAAATTTCAATGGGTGTGAGAATGAAATGAACTCTGAAATAAACGATGTAGAAGAGTTTAATGATCATTTTGCCAACAATCCATAATTACTTTCTATCATTTATCGTGATGAAAAATAAGATTAAATGGCCATGTGAACGAAACTATGTAGAAGATGTATATATACATATATGAAAAAATATACGAGTTATCATAAGCATATTACGAGTTATTTCACTTTATTATTATTATTATTATTTTTTTTCACTCTTATACTGAGTTTCTCTCGTCTCTCACGGCTCAATAGAGCGCATATGAATAAGATCCATCCAATTTTTTCTCCTCTTCAAATTTATTTTACAATTTTTATTTTTTTAAAATTTTATTATTACTATTTTTTTTTTTTTTTTTCACTATACAACTTTTCATTATTTTCTCTCATTTTCGTCTTCGTGCATTGAAGACGAGGAGTAAAACCGTGAAGTGGAAATAAAAATTGGGAAAGGTTAGAATTTTTATTCCAACTTCATAATTAAGCACTTATTTTCACTGCTTTCCACTGGAGTACTAAATATATTTATATTTTCTATGCTATTATTTATTCTTTTTGTTTATTTATTTATTTATTTCATATAAATTCTTTTTATATCGCGAATAAAACAATGTTGTGTTAAAAATAACGCGATACATGATATCGATCAATCAATCTTATTAATCACATAATGAAATTCTATAAAATTCAAAAGTGCTTTATGTTCAACTAGGTACATAGAAATGTCACGTGTACATAAACCAAGTGGATAATAGATTCCTATTGTGATTAGGCATATATAAATTTTATTATCACTAGCGTGATAATATGATGAAATAAAATAGAGGAAAAAAAAAATGAATGAATAAATGAATGAATAAATAAATGAATAAATAAATAAATAAATAAATAAATAAAAACTAATATACAAAGTATAATTGCATGAATAATAAATATTATATAAAGTCTAGTTCAATATAAATCTATTAATTTTTAATCATAAAAGACAAAAATTATTCAACAGTAACATATAATTTATATCATTTTGAATAATTAAATGGTATATAAATAATGTAAATAAATGAATTGTGTGAACTATAAAATAATTAAATATATATATATAAAATTACTTTTTTTTTTGTTCAATATTCAACCATAAAATCATGAATATCATTATATTTTAATTCAATCAATTTGTTAAAATGAATCGAGTGAAAATGCCTGATCTTACATTGATTAAATGTCGTGTAGAAATATGAATCCAATCAAAGGAAGAGTAATGATAATGCATCTTTAGTTGTGATACTAATCGAACTAAATTGTACGCAGTGTGTAGTCAAAGGCATCATCGATGGCACTCCTGTGACCTATTAATACAAGGCGCCACATCGTATCCATAGCACTTTCTCAATTTTACTACATATTTGTGGTCACCCGCTGTCGTCTCTATCCTTAGAAATTTCATTTACTGACAAAATGTCAGCGCAAATAGAATGAAGGACAGGAGTATTTGAGATTGACAAAGATAATGTGTAAACGGATCTGAACGTGAACGTATGACAGTGAGACAAAATCGAATTAAATTAAAAGCCCTACGTCACGTCTCTGCGCCTTCACTTTATCTATTCCACTCCTTCTATATATATATATGTATATGTATGTATATGTATGATACAATACATCTAGCCATCAGCTAGAAACACGAGCTTTCAAGTAATTAGGTCGGTTTCGTGCAAAGGAAACATCACCCTTTTATCATATCTTCATTTTCAACACATATATGAAACATTTTTATTTTAATAATTTGGTTACAGCATGAAAGTAATTTTTTGTTTCACTGATGCAAAATTATTATTTTTTTTTTATCTTTTCTACTCTGAATTATATGATGAATATTATGCTGAATTATCCTTCAGATAAAAGTGATTCGTGTACTAGAAAAAAAAATTTTTTTTTTTTTTTTTTTCTCATTTCGATAAATTGCAACATGGTCTTGAATTTTCTATGACATCTATAATAAATTATATACTATATTTCTGAAAAAATAATATAAATATAATTTTTTTTGTCGAATTAGCGTGATATATTGAAATTTTGAATGATTTCAAATACTTCACTCGTCATCATTACATAACAACTGGGAAAAAAAATTTTAAAAAAATAAAAAAATCCAAACAAAAAAATACTGCACTATATATTCAAAATACGTGATTTCGTGTGATAATATAATTTGGTCGATTGCAATTTGTATTTCAATCATAATTTTAATATTATATGTGACACATAAGTTTAAAAATAAAATTGATATAATTTCGGAGAAATTTCAATATTTTATCTTCGCGTGTGTGCATTTTTATCGTCTATAACGATAGTCT
Organism: Dinocampus coccinellae; assembly: GCA_963920625.1. Taxonomy (NCBI): domain Eukaryota; kingdom Metazoa; phylum Arthropoda; class Insecta; order Hymenoptera; family Braconidae; genus Dinocampus; species Dinocampus coccinellae. The sequence continues at coordinate 4,766,495 of OY987187.1, read as the reverse complement.
TCCTAAAAAAGAAAAAAATAATAATAACGTCATAACCTCATTGATACTAACCTATTTTTTATTTTCTATTTTTTATTATGTCTTTTATTATATTCGAAATACAAAAATGCAAATATTGTCATGGCTCTCAGCCATATCCAGTTGTATATACCAATATAATATTGCTGTGCAATAAATAAATATTACAATACAATCTAAATTTCTCTGTATACATTAATATATTACTTCTTTCATTCCAAATACTCAATTTACCAAAATATAATAAACATTTTTGGAGTCAGTAAAATATACAAATATAAACAAAGAAAAAATTTAAAAAAAATATAGATATATATATCGAAATATAATTTTGTTTATCCTATAAATACACTATTAATTGTACCAATGTAATATAATAAATGAATCTAAAAAAAACATATATATTATATCAAATGATGAAAAGATATAGATAACAGTCTGAGTGGTCTCATGGCATAATGACTGGTAATAGAAATATAGCGAGTGCCAACCCAACCATATTTTACTCAGCCACTTTTAAATAACACTTAATTGCTTTAATGAAACGATTAGTAGCGATAGACGCACTTGTACATTCATCCTGCTTTCTCTGTCATTGTCGATTGTACAACACACCCAGCCACAATTCTGGGTCCACAGCTGCAATGATGAAACGACTGCTAACTAAATAGATATTATATACATTATATATATATATATATATATGAGCATCAGACGTGCATTCGAATTATGAGAAGCGAACTCGAGAGAACAATTATTATTGCTCCCATGGTGGTGGTTAAAAAGCGAATCGAGATAATTGTCACGAAAAAAAAATATGTCTTGGATAAATGATATATATCGTTCACTTCTTTTTTTTTTTTTTTCAATATTAACTATTGTATATTATATGAAAAATTGGATTATTTAATTATACAATTTTAATTAGATGTCATAAAAACGATAGGATTCGAATGAATATTAATGAGAATGGTGAAATAATATGGGAATTATAAAAGAGATTAAAATGAATGTATCGTGATGGTGAATATATGGAAATGTAGCGAAACATAAATTAATCTCGATAATCCAAATCGCACTCAGGTCTTTACGCTATATTCATATTCTCTTGTGCGCCCTTATTTTACACAAATATATACATATACATTTATTCATTATATATATATAGACATGAAAGTTGTGATGATATCCGTTTACCTAACTCTAAATTCAACGTTGGAATAAGCTCGCATGCATTTTAGAGAGTAAGCACTGCTACATTAAGAGCATAAGGGTAGGGTATAAGAAAGTTATAAGGAAGTGAATTCACATAGGTAGTAGTAGTAGTAGTTGCAGCAGGAAACTCAGTAAAATGTAGTAATGTATATATACTTGCTAATTTTACAAAGTCAGCAGAGGACTCGACGTGGTTAAAGAAGGAAATAAAGTAGAAAATACAGACATGAGATACGAAGAAAGAAAGATAGAGAGAAAAAAAAAATGAGACAGCAAGTGGGAGAAAAAAAAATATGAGAACAAAAACGAAAGAATAAGATGTGAAGATAACAGTGAGGGTGGAACTGAGTGAAATAATGAAGATAGGGAAGAAAAAGGGGGGAAAGCATCAGAGTTGTCGATGCGGACGAACGAACTTATCCAATGGAACGTGAGGAGGTTCGAAGATGTGAGTGTGTAGAATATATATATATATATATATCTACACGACTACTCGGCACTTGGCAAATTTCGAATGCGCGAAATCATTTGAATTGGAGGTACGCGTTACGTGACTCACTATCTGCGTCAATGCCAAAGTGAATTGAAGGAATATATAAAAGGGTACAGAGTGCGGAATATAGTTCTATACGAATCAACTGAGCGACAAAATCAACTTTTACAATTTTATACTTCAATAATATCCACTTAATTAATCTTATCTTCAATATTAATAATAAAAAAAAAATCGAGGATACTTATAAAATTATTGAAAAAATATACATTTAATTAGTTTATTTAAAAGTCAGTATCTAAATTAAATTTTGAGTGAATGAATAAATATTTATTACAGAGTGGATGAAATAATGTAAAAATTGATATCGAAAAATTCAAAATTAGTTTAAAGTTGGAAAATCACAGTTCCCAACATCCTCAGTCAAATGGCACGAAATACATTACTACTGCTCATAATTCGCCGACTTGTGAGACAGCTACATGAACCAACAGAGCAACAACAGAATAATAGTAAATGTGTGCCAGTAACTAAACTCAAGTAGTTTACGTCCGAGTCCAATATAGCACCGTATGTACCACAGACGTCACAATAATTGTGTAATAAGTTTTACACTTATACACATACAATATAAATTCATATTGTCACATATATTTCGAAGTAATTCCAATCGATAAGTGTATAAAAGTTATAATAATAAAAAAAAATTATAATATTGAAATTAATTATAATGAAAAAATATTTTACTATTAAAAATTGGTGATTTAATAATATTAGATAATTATTAATCGTGTAAATCTATACATATATTTAAATATTTCATATTATAATTACTAAATTCAATAATCAATTCCAATTTAATTCAACATTGAAGATGCAAAATAGAACAACTCGCGACCATATAAAATTTTACTTCAATCTGGAATTTTATGCGACAATTATCGGCATCATATATAATTAAAAAGACAGGTGGCTTGAAACCTTCGTTATTCCACTCCAATCGTCTCATCCTATTATTTTAATTAAAATAGACTCCGAGCATATATTTTCAACTTTTTTTTTTTTTTTTTTTTTTTTTATTTCAAACCCGTTGGGTGAACATATTTTTCTGACAACTCATAACAATCAAGGGATAAAAATAATACATTAATTATATTCCAATCAATGTGGGAAAAAAAATTTTTTTTTTCATGAAATAATTATTTTTATCTTCAATACCGTAAAACCACAGAAGAACAACAAAAAAAAAATAGTAATGGGAGGAGCAATGGAAAATTTATTCCTAAAAAATCGGCGAACAATAATAACAAAAATCTCGTGTGCATAGGTATGAAAATTTAAGAAAGAAAAAAAAAAAAAAAAGAAAAAAAAAATACCTAGAGAAAAGATACGTATATGAATGGAGAACGGTGTCGATGGTATGCAAAGCCGGTTGCTCACAAATGAAACACAAAACAGAACAAAACAAAAGAAATAGAAAATAAAAATAAATTAATTGATAGAGCAAAAGTGTGAGAATAGAAGAGAACAGTTGGAAGCTTAATATGGACTTGTTAGTGTGGATATATAGATAAAGTTACTGCAACGAATGACAAAACAAGAATGGCATAGTAAATATAAATAAATGTGAGCCTTATCCGTTTAAAAATAATTACGTAACGTATTCCACATACCTATACACTGATAAAAATCCCTATAAACGATTCTCATGTATAAAAATATAAAAAAGTATCAATATGTAAAAAAAAAAAAAAAAAAATGAAGCAAAAACAAATTGCAGATGACAAAATATTATTTCATCTTAAATAATACGTAGAGAAACGAAACAATATTTTCATACGATACTGTGATATATATAAATATCTTATATACCATATACAATATATATAAATAATGAAGATGGAGTAAATGAAAAAGAAGATATAGTATATGAATAGAAACTATTTCTATGTAAATTGTGAAGTGTTGGATTAGATATGAGATTAGAGGGAAATGCGTGTTCACTGGGCAACTCAGTCAACTAGATTGATATTATATGTGGCAGCCAAAGGGACTTCAACTATGTCTATGACTAAACATCGATATTCCTATGTATTGCGTGGTCATATACATCTGTATATTAACATATATATCTTGAGTATATTTGTATTCATCATAGAATGTGACGTATTCATGTATTATTTGAATTTATAATTAAAACCGTAAATTAAATATTTATATGATTATGATTTATTGATTTTTATTTTTTAATACGTTTAAATTTAAAAGAAAAATTATAATATGTAATGTTTTTTTTTTTTTTTTTTTTTTTTCAACTCCAAAATTTTGTATAAAATATAAAAATATTATATATTAATTAATATATAGATAAAGGGAAAAATATGAAATAAAAATTTATTAATTATTTATATTATTTCAAACTTACCATGATGTTTAATATGTAAAAATTCTTTATTGAACTTTTTTGCGTGTTTGACAACATCGGGTTAAACTTTATTTTTGGTATGTGCAAAAAGCCAATGAAATATTATGTCAAAGTGTAGAGCAATATTATATAAATGTAACGTACGAAACGATACGCGCCGGGCCACTGAAAGCAAAAGACGAAATGCGACCAATTTCTCACTCTCACCTCGGCCCTATTGTCCGTAGTGGTGGATATAATGCGCGCGCATCTCATCTCTCATTTTCCCCCTCAACTATGGAATATACGCGCCGCATTTTGTTCACGTCACTATACACATCTTTATGTTTTTTTTTTTACCATCATTTTTTGAAATACCACGCGTCTATTTCAACCGTTTTCAAGTCTCGATTTTAAAGACACTTCAAATATAACGAAAATTTTTTTGTTACAACATTTATCAATACAACGATTTCAATCAAATATTTATTATTTGTGTTTAGTAGGCGTCTCTGGGGGCGTTTTGAACTCATCTACTGTTATTATCATTTTTAATCTCGCGGGACACATCCCATCATGTATTATCGCATCTGGTTTATTTACTCTCTCGCATATTATTACACAAAACTATAAAATCCTTCGTATAGATTTTTTCTTAAACAAAGTTTATCATAGAATACCCAAGATGTTTCGTTATCAAATTACACTATATTCATCTCAATAACAACACTACAAGTATTAACTCCAGAATCTCATATATATCATAATTTTACCGGGTTTTTTTTTTTTTTTCTAATATTTTTTATTCAATAAAAAAAAACTCATGAATCAGTTGAATTAATTCAAGATGAGATGATAAAAGGGATTTGATATTCCAATCATAAATATTGCGCCGAGATTTCAATTAAAGACACAATTGATGGCACCCGTAACCAATAATAATCGAGTGCTATTGAAGTCAATTGAAGAAATGACAAAGCTTTTTATGAATATATATATATATATATATATATGTAATTTTTATTTATCGTTCAAAAAATAGATATGAAAAAATTGATCCGACCCATTGACACTACTGAGCAATGAAGTTAAAAAAAACAAAAATTTTTCAAATAAATTTTTTTTTTTGTGTGATAATTAAATATATAATAATTCGATATGATTCTTCATTTGCACAAACGCAATATGACTGATTGACAATGTACTCACGATCTATCTTTCAATTACACACGTCAAAGCATACTTGTCTGTCGTAGCAGAGCCATTGTCTACTAGTTTGTTTGTGATATACCTGCCACCCCTTGTGCATGTCCAATTTCTCTACAACTTCACCTTTCTACTTTCAATAGCCGCTCATCTCCATTGCTTTTACTGTCCCGTTCTTCTGCTCTTGAGTGTTCCTCCAGTTTTCCAACTTGATCCTCGAGCCTCAACATATCTCTATAAACACCTGACTCTACACTATAGTTATCACTCCATCATTTTCACTCCTCTGACGTCTATTATCAAGTACTTATGAGATAAAAAAATTTTATTCACTGTATAAAATAAAATGAGACAACTTTTCAACTGTCAAATTGAAATAATAAATTTTTATCAGTTTAAAAAATTTTTAATTAAATTTAAAAAATAAAATTTCAATTTATTATAATATTTTTTTTGTTCAATTATAAAATTATTAATTATTATATTGAGATATGAAATAAGTAGTTTCATTTTATATGTGAAACATACAATATCATCTATATTCTGTGATAATCAATTTTTCCGTAGGCATAGTAGAATAATATGAATTTAACTTTATGTTTACTTTATATAAAATCCACTGAATTTATTTTCTCTGCAGAGAATTATCTCTAATATATATATATATACGTATATGGAATAAAATAATTATTGAATATAATTTTTATCTGTGAATAATATTTGTTTACGGTTGAAAAATATTATAATAAAATTTCCACTAATATAATTGACATTTCAATTGTTATTATATTTCACGTATATGACACGAGTGTCATGTATTGATTCAAGACTTGACTGCTATGAAATTAATAGTCGAAAATTTATATGTATTGATATTGTAGTTTGTCAAAACTGGGGCGCTTAAATTGCTAATAACGGCTTGTGAATACAGAAGTATATTAACACATCATAATTTTCGACGTTTCGAAGTGTATCCGACTGCAACTAATCATTATAATTGATACAGCTCTAAAATCTTGAATGTGTGATTGTTCAAATTGTTAATTAATCATGAATATTATACCCAAGTTTACACGAATTTTTTAATTTTATTCAAAAGTTTTTCAAAACAATTGCTTAACATATAATTAAACAATAAAATATCATTATAATAATGAAGAATTATTACTTTAACCACACGTAAAACTCACTCGTACCTTTATTTATTTCTTTTTTTTAATTTGTGAAAATAAATGAAAGTTAAATTAAGGGAAAAGGAAAAAATATGAGAATGATGGGGGGGGCAAAAGTAACGGTGGACACACGATTCTGAAACACATTCCATATCTCACAAAACTTATCTACCTCACTTTATCTATGTTTCTTTCTTTTTTATTCTTTTATTCTTCGCCTCACCATTTTTCAACAACTTCATCCGACACACCGAAAAGTTGTGAGCGCCACAATGCGAATTTCCATCCGTCATGTTGGTCTTTTTTCATTTTCGATGGGTCAAGAAAATGTATAAAAAATATATTTATAAAAAAGTTCGTACTTTAAAATATATATAAAAACTCTAAAAATAATTATAGTAAAAAAATTTGAAAAAATTTCTGTTTTTTTTTTGTTTGTTTTTTTGTTTGTTTACAAACAGAGATATATGTGTAAAGCCTAATGTGAGAGACACAATTTTTACCTTCTCTTTATGTTTGTCAAGCGATTTTTACATGTGACCTAATAATATTTATCCTACAATAAATAATCTCAACTTCCACTCCATTTCCTTCCATGGAATACCCTCAGGCGCTTTCCGAACTTGCTCAACTATCCAACGGATCGAATCACACTCTTGATGCTCAAAATTTTTGTTTTTGTAATTTTGATCCTCATTTTTATTTTCCTTTTAGAGCTCAATTTTTTTTTTTTTTTTTTTTTTTTTTCTGAATAGACAAGTATAACATTTAAAATTATACATCCGAATCTTTTTAATGAGTTAATAATTTTCTTATTAATGGTGATTAAAGTAAGAATAAATTCAGTAATTTAATGGATCACAAAATACATAAAAATATCGAAACATTTGAGTGATACATAAAATTCAAGGACGATAAGAATTTTATGCTGCAGAAGAGACCAAATTAAAACTTATGAAGACAACATAAAATATATGAGCTCGTTCGACTGTTATATTTATTACACAAGAGCCATCCAATGCTACACCAGTGTATATAGCTCAAGAGCACCTTGATATATACATATACTTACATCTCGAAGTGATTCAATCGGAACACCGCCGCAATTTAATTTTCTTAATTAAACATCATAAGAAAAAAGAAAAACTAAATCAATAGAATTATTCAAATTAAACATAAATTATCATAATTATAATATTTTTTATTATATTGATTTATTCTTGTAAAAACAAAAAATTAAAAAAACGAAAAAAACAAAAAAAAAACAATGAAAAAATTCAATTGAAAATTTCGTAATTTTATTTTTATAGATTAAATAAATGTATTATCTTATTGTAGCTTAGTATGAAATAGATAATATAACACTAATCCAAAAGTAAATTTTATTCATTTTCTTTTTTTGTTTTTGTCTTTTTTTTTTTTTTTTTTTTTTTTTCTTTTGTTCTAATGTACTTCAAATATTCCATAAAATTATTTTTTTTCACGTTTTTTAAATGGTTGATCGGATCATATAAGCATTATGCCCGTTAGTATTCTCATCCCAACATTATATCAAGAGCTTGAATGCAGCGACGCGATCGAAACTTCGTTTTCACGAAGAACGTATATAGAAACGATAATGGGTTCACTATTACATCCCCACCTTTTCCGTCATGTAATAGGAAAAGTCGTTATATGATGATACTCTCTCTCTCTTTCTCTCTCTATTGAATGCCCAGATCGTTATGGCTGATACGTTAATAAGCTTGGCTTTGGGCTTTATATATTCTACATATATGAAAGCACAATATATGTGTATGTATTCTTCTTTGTATTTTCACTCTTTTACCTTTGTCATTATTACCCGATTGACAATGTCACGCTTTTGCGTAGACCTTTAACACAATTGTTTTTAAACAATAATCACGTATTTGTTACGATCAAAAATTCATTTCCTCTCATTCTATATTATCTGATAATTAAAACACTAATACACCACATTTTTTTTTTTTTTTAATTTACATTCTATTAATTTTAAGCATAACCACGCATATAATATCTATATCATATAAAGAAAAATAAATTTAATAAAATTTCAATGATAAAACGCAACATTTGAAAAGTTTGAATTATAAATTTGTTGATCCAAATTTATTTGTCATCCGTGAATACCACAATACAAACTATCTCTCATCCGCCCCTTTATTTCATTCACAAATGTGAAAATACAACGAACAAATAATGAATTGTGCGCAGTGGGCACCTGTCTCTCATTGGATAAAATTAATGGTGATACATTCGTCGCCATAAATTATGCCCAGGATAAATTCGAACCCAACACGTTTCGACGAAAAAATAAAAACAGCTTGGAGTGCCGTGAAAAATTATGCAGTGGAAGAAAAAAAAAACCAAGGAAAAACAAAAAAATTAATTAAAATAAAATAAACCACGTGTATTTATTTGCCAAGCTAATAAATACAATTTTGTATTCAACGAGCTCATGACTTGATTCAGATTCCAACTATAACTAAGGACTCAGCCATTTATTATTTATCGATCGAAAACCAGGAGTGTTACAAGATTTTCTCTAATTCTCTATCTCTGACCCATCTACCTTTTTATACACTATTCAACATCCGCAGTGAAATTATCTAGTTGATGTGCTATTACATATCAGGATACATATCTGTATACTTTATATATATACTGAATATATGTGGATGGCATCCGTTTTCCACGCATCAATGAAAAATTTCTCAGTAAAATGATGTGGCTTTTCTGTCCCTTCACTACTTCTACGACCTTATATTGTTGCACGGTGTGACATTTGAACTTCTTATTTGCAATATTTATTACAGTAATATGACAGTACATAAAAAATATGTAAAGTGAGTGTAAATTTGTTGATCATAAATTAGTGAGAAAAAAAAAATGATATTAATAATAAAATATTATATAATTTATTATGTTCCGCTATAAAATTTTATGATAAAAATTTATGCAAAAAATTTTTCAATGTAAATAAAAAAAAATTAAAAACAATATAAATTTTCGATTTTGACGAAATTTAGAATGAAAACCGAAGAAGGATTCAACAATGTTAGGGAAGAATGAGAATGAATGAATAAATTAAGAAAGTGGAGGTAAGAAAGGGTAAGTTATAAGTTTGTAAAATTTTATAGGAAAGCGTTCATATAGATTGATGAAAAAGTAGTGGAATGAGGTGAGAGATTCATTGAAAGAAGTGATACCGCAAAATTGACTTTTTGAACTGAGTCGCACGTTAATGCCGAGAAACGAGAAGGCAAACGAGACTTGAAAGTGGCCGCTTTTTGTTACTACGCATATATATGCAAGTCAAACGCGAACAAGTGGGTTGAAGCAATGCAAAAATATAGTAGAAAAAAAGTGAATGAAAAAAAAGGACCATAGTAGTGTGGATAAAATAGCAAACGAAAAAGTCACTAGAATATATAAGTTGAATAGGAATAGATTCACACCACTTTTATCCATGAATTTCATTTTCTATTTTATTACGCGATATCATTCATTGTTATTCTTTCAGATTAAGAAAAAAAAAAAAAAATTTCTTATTCCACATTTATTGCAGAATGATATTTCAATGTGACAGAAGACAAAAATCTAATGATTAGATACTTGGCAAGTTCATATATTTTTCTATCTCACATTCAATGGCTAAGTAAATATGATGAATGAAAAAATCATGGCAATAATAAACATCGATAAAACACGTGTACTATAATTGTCGAAACTTAAAAAGAGTGTCAAAATATTAATTGCATTAAATTTCATTCCAGTTAAAAAAAAAAATCACAATAAAATAGTGGATGATTGAACGTGTTTACACTCACAAATAAATCCTGGGTACGTGTTATACAACACGTGCAATTCAAAGGATTCAAAATATCGCCAACACTAATTGCATGATTCGAAAATGCCGTAAAAAAAAAATAATAATAATAAATAAATGAATGAGAAAAAAAAATTGAATTGCCAGAACGACTAGGTGAAAAAAAAAAACAAAAAAAAAAAACCTAGGACGAAAAAGAGAAAAAAAAGTGGATGAGAGTGAAACCAGTACCAGCTGCATTGGTATTTTATAAAGAGTAGAAGAAAAAAAAAGAAAAAAAAAATCAAAATAAAATAAAATAAAAAATAGCGCAAAACACATAATTTGCCGAGGGGCATGTGACACAGAATTTTTCGTCTCTGAATGTTTCGACCTTCAGCCCGGAAATTAGAACGCCAGTCACCCCCTTCGAATACCCTGGACTTGCTCTAGAGTCGCACTGATTGCTAAATTTTCTCATTCCCACATTTAGTTGCTTGTTTCATTCTCTCTTTTTCAGTCGTCTCCGCCTCTCACTACTTTTTACTCCTTTCTCTGCTCATATATACATTTTTTTTTGTGTTTTTTTTTATTTATTTTTAGCGGCAAATTGCGAGTCACAATGAAATTGCAGTAGAATTTTCCTCGAGTCTATAAGAACAAAGGAGAGAAAATAAATATACACGTATATCGTAATTACTGTAGGATTAAAAGCTGATGTTTTACAATAAAAGAAACAGATGAAAAAACGCATCAATGCTAACAGGAAATACACAATACGTAGAATGCCAAATGCATAAAAAATAAATATATTAAAAATACTAAATAATAAAATTGAAGAACATAATACACTCACTTTATATTTTTTTATTTCAATATTCTATAAATTTTTATATGATTATTTTTTTTTTCTTATCTTCCCTCGAGTTTATTTCACGCTACCTTGACCGCTCAGTCTGCATTTAAATCTGATTTTCCAACTGGATTCAGTTGGAAAAATAATTTAATGAAGTGAAAAAATTTTTTTTCTTCATTATTTCTTTTAAAAAAAATTTAATTTTCCTAAATTATTTAACTGTTAAAAAATATTTTTTGAATTTTTAAATTTTTTTTATTGTCATTTCAATATTGTTAATTACAGTAATTTTATGAAGACTTAAGTAGAAATGAACGAAAGAGAGCGCCACAATTCAATGTTACAGAACAGTTTACAGGCGTCTGTTTTGCCCGAGTAGTTTGTAAACGGATTTTACCCAGTGAGTAGCTACGTGACATACAAAAAATACGTATAATGTTTCATAATATTGTGTTGTTTTTGAGAGGCTCAGTTGGTAACTCGAGTGATTTTAACGCAGTAAAATTGAGCAGTAAATCCTTAATTTCGCATTGAATTTATCAGACAATCAGTAAATCCTACAATTTCGTCTTTTATTTTGCTGTCTAATTCATCGGAATTTTCTCGAAATTTTCCGCCCCAATATCGACAAAATAATGAATCCAATACATTTCCTACTCAGAAATAATTGATCGTGAAAAAAAAAAAAAAAAAAAAAAAAACAATGGAAATAAAAAATTTTCCCGAGGCAATCATAACAATAGAGGCGGAGAATATAAAAAATTGTCATCATGCATACAAATATGTATACAGTGTAAGACTAAATGAACAATCACAAGTCCCGATGAACGTCTCGAATTTCGCGTGTGGACCTTTTTAATTATTTATGAGCCGCCAGCCGTATACGGATCAATAACAACGTTCCTAAGTAACGCTAAAGAAACCTGTACCTACTCTCACCACTCACAACCGGCCCTACTTTGGACACCTTTACTATAACTATTATTATTATTATTATTATTATTATTAATTTTTTTTTTCCTTCACTTGCCCAACAAAAATTATACTCTCAATGTATCTCGATGAACTTTTTTCATAAGCTTTTATGAACAACGAGCACACGGTATACTTTTACATTCAACAACAACTTCCAATTTTATATTAAAATAATAATTTTTTCGACGTTTATTTATGTATTACATCAAAAATTGAAATATCAAATATTAATTGGAATAAAATTATTTAAAAATAAAATTGATATGCGTACGGGTTTATCAAAACTTTTCATGAGTTTATAAATACAAATTTATATATATGTGTGTATGTGCAAAATAGAATATGTGACGAAGACATAATTAAATATATGAGAATACTCTTGGAGCATGAGAGGACAACTATCGTAAAGTTTTACAGCTACAACAAAATGAGAGTGGGTGGTCGTATATTGTACATCAAGGATAAAATAAAGAAAAGAACAATAAACCCGTACGCTAGCTAGGTGCACGACATCCGTTGGCGCAGCTTTTTAAAAGCACTTCCTTTTGATACATTGCCATCCACTCACCACCTCTCATTCTTCAATATTCACGCATAAATGCATTTATATCACCTACGCGTCGCCCGTGCAACAGAAGCATCAACGTACGTACTACACTTTTTTTTTTTTTTTTTTTTTTTCTCTTCAAATGGTTCTTTTTGCTTCGGGCAAATCCAATTTTATATATTGTACGATCATGTTTGACAACTTTTCATATATTTTTCATCGAAATAAACTATTTAATGTTTAATAAAACTTTTTCGAAAAAAAAAAAAAAATTTTTTATTTTTATTCGACATAAAAAATATTTATATCTAAAAAACATATTTCAAATGTTTTAAATAAAAATTACACAAAAAATACACAGATTTTGCACCAAAGGCAATATAAAGTAAGCGATAAAAATACATTTTAGTATTGCACTTTCACATTCCTGACACTTCCGATTCAATATAATAAATCTCAGTATCATTAAAATATAAATACGGTAATTTTTTTTTTCTTTTTTTTCTTTTTTTTTTTTTTTGTACGTGATCAAATGGGCAATCAAGTTGAGAAGTAAATTTTGTAAATAAATACAATTATTATGTAAAAAACAAGGATAAATTTCAAAGTAAATTAAATTTCACTTTATCACAATTACCAGAACATTGTTTTCTTTTTCTTCCTATTTTCATAATTACTCAAAAAGAACAACACATCAAGGAGTGAGCGTGTTGATTTTCTTTGCCAACAATTTTGGCAAATCACCAACAATGTCAATGACATTTACACGTAATTTGCACTCACAAACTCTCAATGCAAGTACTCGTGCCAAAAAATCATTCTTCAACAACGTGTGAAGAAAAAAAACAAAAATAGAGTTTAAAAAAATGAATAAATAGAGTAACGGAAAAAAAAAAAAAAAAAAAAAAAAAAATGATAATGATGATGATGGTGATGATGATGATGATGATGATGATGATAAAGGCACTAACCTCCAGGTAAGATTCTTGTAGGGCCAGGGTTGACCATGAATCGTAAACCTCTTGTGCCTTGATCTCTTATAGCGTGGGTCGACCTTGTCTGAGACACCGCAACGAGGAGACCTCATCAGCTTTTGTGTCGCCTCGTCGATCTCACCCGACACTGGAATACCACCATAACTCTGAAAATAATTACGACAAAACAGAAAAATAAATAAATAATGAATCAAATAATTCAGGCATATAATAGAAAAAAAAAAAAAAAAAAAAAAAAACAAAACTAAACTAAACAAAACGCAGGAAATTGAAGAATATTATCAAGATATAATATTTAATATTGAATAGTTTGAAATGTAAACATGAGGAAGCTCAGAAGAACAGATGTGTATTTATATTTTAATACAACATCTAATATATAAACTGTCTATTTATATATAAGCAATAGATCACAGATAGTTGATATTATATTTATTTTCCCATGAATGGAAAAATGAAAAGATGAGAAAGAATTGAGTGTATTACGTATTCACTGATGTTACACTGAATTTTATTGGATCTTTTTCGTTTTTTCATCTTTCTATTCTCAAACCACTTTCTTTCTTTCTCATTCACTTCAATCCAACGTTCTCTCTCCTCACCCTCACTCATCTCTATATTTTTTTTTCCCCTTCGCTCTCCTTCAGACAATCCTCTTTGTCATTCGTTGGCGTACATTTCCCTCGTTGCTGACGAGCTCGATTTTCATGCAAATCCCGTAGTCTGAAGAGTCCCTGGCGCGCGTGAGATCGTTTTCCAACGGAACATTCACGCTTGCACTCTCTGGTAGATGAATATATAAACGGGGCATTAGCACAACACAGCCAACGTTCATCTTGTCCTGCTTCATCAGTGATGATCGGAATATTCGATAATACTAAACTCAACTAAATGAAATTTTTCTACAGAATTTTTCAGTATATATTACTTTTATTTATACAATATATTTGTATATGTGTTTATATATTTACTATTATTATTATTATTTTTTTTTTTTTTCTTCAGACAAAATTTTATAATTTAGATGAATATATTATTGATATTATGAGTGTTGTGATGTCTTGAAATTATTATTCTATTTTATTGGCTTTCTTTTACTATTTATCCAGATGTTGAAATTCTTCTTCAACAATTTATTATACCACATTGAACATTTACAAATGTTCGACAGTTAAAAAAAAAAAGAGTGTAATAGTGGGAAAATTCATGGATAATCCTATGGAATAAATATTAAAAAATATATATATATTCATAAAATGTATTTATCTATCTATCCAAGTATTCATTTATAATATAAAACGTGATAGGTAATTTACAAGTTATGAAATTATGAAAGTTATGATGAGAAACTTACTTGAAGATTCTTGATAGCTTCTCTTAGCTGATCGTCTGTTCTCAGATTGCCAGTTTCCAGATCACTTTGTGGCAAATATCCGAAATTCATCAGATAATTTTGCTGTAACATAAAAAAAATGTGCCAAAACAAATTAGCGATACGATAAATAAAGAAAAAAAAAAATAGTAGATTATTTTTCGAGTGAAGTCCAAAGTCAATGAGTGAGTGTTGAACAAAAAATAATAATAGAATGTGTTGAAAACACATGTATAAATGTGAGAAGAAATGAGAATGAGAAAATGCATGTGTTGTAGAGGAAGTTGCTAAACCCAAAGTAGGATCTAGAGAGTAATACGTCTTTAAATAATGCTGAACAACTAAAAACGAAAGAGAAATAAAAACGAGGAAATAAAGAAAGAGTATAAGGGGGAAAAAAAAAAGAAGTAAAAGAATGTTAAAAACTTTGAAGTACACAGTGAAAGCTAATGCTATTGCTACTGAGCGAATCTTCGTCTTTGGATTATCGATTCTATGGCAAAAACCATTGAAACATGAGATTGGAGGAAAAAAAATTGCATAATATATATTCGTAAATATAATAATACAATTTTTTTTTTTTTTTTTCCATACAATAAAAATAATAAATAAACAACAATACAATAAACAAACAAAAGAAAAGAATATTCGGATATAAAAACGATTCGTAAAATTATAAAAAAATAGGAAAATGACAATATTTACTTTTAAAAACAATATGAGAATAAAAATTAATTTATGTTAACATAAAATATTTGCATTACTCTCTGATATTATTGTTATTTTTTTACTTTAAATTCTAAACATTTTCATGTATAATGGACTTTGTGATTGAGTTTAAAATCTGAAAAATAAAGTTTATAATATTTTCAATGTATTTATATGGGAATGAAAAAAAAAGAAAAAACAAAAAAAAAAAAAGAAGAAAAAAAATCGAATCGCAAGATTTACAAACTTCTATTAACAAATCAATTGGAAAAATATTTTTATACGACATACATAAAGTTAATATAATTCTTGCAGGATCAATTGAACAAGAAAAATGATCCCGTGTGCGACAAGAACAGGCGTACAGTATAGCTTATATACACTTATATATAAATATTATTATGGTTATCGTCACGTTTCACGCAGTCTAACCTTAGCATCTCCAACGGGGACTTTATACATTTCTCATATATTAAGTCTACAATCCCATGCCAAATTTAACTTCAAATCGCTTTGAGAATTTTCTGGTACACAAGTCAACACACACACACACACATACACACTGCGTGAACTAACAAAAAAAAAAGCAGTCATGTCTCTGGCGTACAAGCAAAGTTTATTTGCTCAGAGTGTGAACGAGTTGATTTTCTATGCATATATATATTTAATGGAAAAATATTCCGAGTATTTTTAACTTGAACGGAAAACGGGTGTTCTTTCTATATTTGTAAACATGAAGAGTAGTGATGCATAGATTGAAATGCAAGCATCTATCAGCATACGCGTTCCACTTGAATGTAATATATTAAATCTTACTGAATGAAATCGAATTTAATGACAAATTATTTGTATTTCATTGTAGTTTATCTACTTGAATTATATTGCAATTAAATATATAAATTTAAATCTAGTGAATTTATATATATTTATATATGATCGACTGTACATGTACACTTTCCCATGAACATAAAATCCACATATGGTTCTCTTGTATAATTGATGATTTTTCCTCGTTAAAAAGACAATATTCTCAGTTCATGACTTAACGGGAAGTTGGCACATTAATGTTACATTTACGACTTGATATATTTCTCTCGGGTAATTTACAAACGACTGTTAACTGTTAAATATAAAAGTATAATGAAAATATTATTTTTTACATCAAAGAATTAACTTTTAATTTCGCAACCACAAAAGTCATGTATTTTATGATTTTTTTTTTTTTTTTTTCATTTTTTATTTATTTATTTATTTATTACTATTATTTTTCTTCATCTTTTTGTATTCTGGTTTTATTTCTCACGGGCATGTTATTCCAACTACAACTAGCTACACCGATATAGTATTTTACCCAAGAGAATATTTAGTTTGAGAAAAGTATAGCCACAAAGTAGATACGTAAAACACAACAAGAGAATAAACAAAACTTTATAAAAACACATTGATCTTATTTATGTTGAGAGATAAAAAAAAATGAAATAATAAAATTTTCATTACTTCCAATGGCAATACATTTATTCTTTGTTTATTATAATTTTTTCTAATATTTATGAAAAAAAAAATAAAATAATAATAATAATAATAAATAAATAAATAAATAAATAAATAAAAAAGGAATGAATATAAAAAGTACATTCCCGTAGATAATTTTGTATTCTGTTATATCAAATGACAATATATAAATATTTTGTTGGCGAATATATTATAATATATTCGGCGCACTCTATACTGACAGACATGAAACATACGATGGCCGTTGGTGCACTTGGTATAATTCTATAAAAGGCGCGTGGTCGGCTCTCTCTTTGGGTGACGCAAAAGCAAAAATACGAAGCACGTGTGTGCACAACCGGTACGTAACTAAAGAGACTTACAATGGCGACAAGAGGTATGGGAGACGTGTAGAGAGGAAGAGAGGAAAAAAAAAAAAGAGAGAGACTTTGAAGCGTAGAGAGACTGTAACTGTTGACCATAAATGGCTCAAAAATTTATTGGGCTGACAGGGGCTGAAAAAAAAAGTTGTACAAAAATATTCAATCTCATCAAAAGAAAAAAAAAACAAAAAAAAAATTCGCTTAATTTTTCACGAAATTAATTTTAAATTAAAAATTTCAAAGTACAGATAAATATTCTATAAATTTCAATATGACTATATGATGAAAAATTAATTTTTTCCTTTTAATCTAATTGTAATTATATTATAAACCGTATAATTAATATATAGAGCTTTTTAATATGAATATCAACTGAAATTAATTTCCTATAATACCATGAAAAGCGGACGTATATTGAAAATGAATAGCGATGGACGTCAATAATATCGATCATCATCATCATCATCATCATCATTCGCACACCGTCATCCGACACAAATTAATCGCGTCATCGGATATGACGTGAATCCAACATCCATGCATTCAAAATTTTCGATTAATTTCCCCTCTATTCTCAATTTCCTCTTCCACCTCATCGTCATTCTCTCAACCATTTCCACACCGCGTTTCCTCCACACTACATTGACAAAATTCAACGCCATTCGTCGAACTGTAAATGAGCTTAGACCAGGAGATTTACGGTGTGTGCATGCATACGAGCGAATAAATGAGAAAAAGTGTAAAAAAAAAAAAAAAAAAAAACAGAAAAAAAAGATTATTGAGGTGGATGTCGAAATTACTTGTCGGAAATTCGTGAAACCGGAAACCGGAGAATACCGGGTGACGCGCCACTTAAATTCAACGAAGAATTTCTTGGAATACAGTCTGCAAACAACGAACTCAATGAAACAAAGGATAACTATATACATTTATATATATACATATTAAAAAAAAAGTTTCTCAATTTTATATTTAAATTTCTATCAAATAATATAATCATCCATATATATAGATATGTATTTTTGTCAATTGAAAATTAATTTATCATGAATATCAACATGAGAATAATAAATAGAATAATAAAATAAATACATCTATTTGATTATAAAATGTATCAATACAAATGAAGATGAAGATTAAACAGCTGGCTTTTCCATCAATGATGGAACCGAACGCATTTCCTTGTTTACTTCCGCGAGTGGCTTGAGCTCAGATGACTAAGTCGGCAAGGCCGAGCACAGGAAACGAGTTCACGGGGATCAAGTGGTCGGTCGATCAGTAACTCCCCTCCTAACGAATTAAATCTATATAATATGCCGGCTAGTCTCGATGTAGTGGCGCCTGCCAGTCGACAGAATAAACCATGAGCGAGAGGAGAATATACATTATACCTCTTCCTACGTATATATATATATTGTGAAACAAAAGTACTTTTTTTCTCTTCTCGCTCTCATTCTCACATTGTTCTATATATTAATGCTTATATTCGTGTGGCCTCTCAACCATTTTACCATGAAATTATTATTGTCATGATATTGCCAAGACACTTTGCTATTTTTATGCAGAGGATTTTTTTTTTGTTTTTCATAGGTTTCATTATTCTTTAAATAAATATAAATATGAACAATACAAAAAAAATGGCAAGGAAAAAAAAAAAAAAAAACGAAGGCAAAAAGGAAAAAATAAAAATACAATGAGATCATATAAAAAGTATGAATTGTTACTGATGTGGCAAGGCCAATTATTTATACCAGAACGAATTTATTTGTATTCAACGTTTTGTTACGTAGATCAACATAAACTATATTTATATATATCACTATACCACCACCAGTAGTATCATGCAAATCCCCATCTGCGCTCCATTACCCGTTCAATCGTGAAAACTCATGAAAAAAAAAAAACGACAAAAAAAAACACTGAAAAAAAATTGAACAGGAGAATGGCGGAGGATTGTGTCCATGGTGTTATTTATACCGTTCTGGACTCGTTATCCACGCTGACGATCATTTACGCCATTTGCATTTCGATTGTCGGAACACGTGAAATATAACTGCATTGCGTATTACCTATATATACATATATTCATATATATGCACATACACAAATAGATAGAAAAGACTACGTATGTATAAAATTCCTGTTGAATTAGACTCTATTATGATATCGTATTCAAAAAAGAAAAATAATGAAAAAATGCAATATCCTATCAGTCTCTTAACGAACTTCTTTCTGTTAACCCCCCGCACATTTATAGACGCATACTTCTCTCACACTCGTATAAAAATTGTCTTTATCCATTTTTCCTTCTTCTTGTCGATAAAAGTCAATTATTGACATTTTCACGATGTCCATCTGTCGACATATATTATTATGATTATCATCATTACATTCTTTTCTATATGATAAAAAGGAACGAAAGAAAAAAAGTAACTAAATACAAAGTGGTATATTATATATATATATATATAACAAACGATGAGAATGAAATGGATGAACATCAAATGGAATATTCAATGATTTATTACTTGAGATATCGGATCATTTCATGAAAATTTTAATTTTATTATTATTTTTTTTATTATTCTCACTCACTATATATTTTTTTTTTTTTTTTATCTAAAGTCGTTTTGTATATAAAGATTCTGATAGTTTTATGAAAATGAAATATATTTTAATTAAAATATGTAATTAACACAAAAAAAAAAAATAAATGATATACACAAGAGTATGATAAATAAACTATTAAGTCGATTGTTAAATAATGAATTTAAATATATTAAACAATAATCGTAAAGAAGGTATTCAAAATCGCGGTAATCCAGACGTTTTCAGCTGTTTTGAAAATGGTTGTCTCGTTCGATTCACTAGAAATTCACTGAATATTCAGTTGCACATGCAGCAAAATGTTCTCGAGCGTACTAGAGCACATTCAAATATGAGTATATATATATATATATATACTCGACTGTACCCCTCTATGCAAATATTCAAGGGCCTCCCTTGGTTTTGTCGTGTAGATCCGACAACGAGGAACGACACGAGAAACTCGCGAATTAAGCCGGAAGATCGTGCCAAACATGAATCGCACGTGTGGAGTGCCAAGAAGTGACATACACTAGTATATAAATATATACAGTCAAAACAGAGATGAGACAGAAGTGTAAGAACAAGAGAATGAGAAAATACAAGCAGAGTAAACTTGTCTTTGGACCACTGGGCTACATTTGCTCATAACCCTCAAACAAACATTGTATTTCTAAGAACAACATGAACGTGATTGGAATATAATTCTAGAACATGACAAACTTAATTTTCTACCCTCTAATCAAATAATTATCATCAATAATTCTAATCTATGTATGTACTGTACAATTACACTTCATTTACTCTAAACGTATATACACGCACATAAAAATCAATAAATACACATGATTATATTTTACATTTTACACTTCAATGTACCTGTAAAAAGAGTAAAGTTTAATATACCGATTATAAATTGACATTTTCAGTCGATTTCAACATAATTGAATTTTATATCCACATAAAATTTATAATCCAAGTCATATAAAAATATTTCAATCGTAACTCACATATATTAATTGAAAAAAAAATAATAATAATAATAAAAACTTGCAAGTTATTATTTATTTTTTTCACTCACATCCATTAATATATATAAAGTTTGTGTGAGTTTAAATCTAGATAAAAAACATTTAATAATTAGTTTGCCCGATCTATTCGGATTCCAGTAGAAACGTCAACTTCTCCCTCTCATCCTTTCTTCACCTTCCTCTCGTTATTGGGTTTGGCATGTTGCCCTATGTAATAGCAAAGGAACAATACAATTATCTCGGTTAGTTGTTCTAGTGGTGGTGGTCAATCTGTAATTAAATGGCGGGAATGAATAGTCAAGATAGAAATGTGCACTATGATAAATGATTTTGGTGCTTCTCTATATTTAACAGTTGTCCAATGGTTGACCTATCTCAAAAATATTAAAACTAACAAACACACACGTGTTCTTTAATATTTGAAAAAAAAAAAAAAAAAAAAAAAAAACATAAATTAAACTTCCATCAATTCTATACTATGAAAATCTAAATTTAGGAAAAAAAAAAAAATTCGAGAAATTCAAAGCATTAGATTGATGATAACCTACTAATGGCTACTGCAAACTGAACTATTGTCGCTCATTACTCTAAAAGCTCCTACCGAGGTTAGAGAATATCAACTGCAGCACATACGACAAAGGACACAAGCCATATATACGATCAACTTTATCATTATATACTAGCCACCCATGTCGTCCTTCTGTTTTAACCGCTATACAATGGATTTATCTCTCTTACATCCAAATATATAAATATTTATATACGTACATATATGATAAAAGGATTCTTCTCGAGACTCATGCTCGTTAATCATTTAAATAATCGCATTGTATAATTCCAAAGTATCAGAAATAGTAGCGAAAAACGTTGTCATTCGTCTCTATATCTATTTATATACTCCAACTTGAAATTGTAATTTTTTTTTTTTTTTTTTTTTCATTATTTTTTTGTTTATAAATGTAACTTCATTTTACATTTAATTTCTACATGTTAAATTAAAATCCATTACCGTTAATATTACATTATAATATAATTTAATATTTATTTATTTTTCGTTACTTTATATATGGATATGTATTTTTTTTGTCAACTAAAAAAAAAAATGTCAGTAGATAAAATTATAATTTAATTACCAAAATAATAAATGGATAATAGTAAAGAAATTAATATGACAACAAAAAAAAAAAATTAATAATAATAATAAATATATAAATAATACACAATAGAATAAAAGGTACGTGTAAATGTATGCACATATATATTTCAGGTCTTATATCACTCTCGTCCACAGTCGGCTATTTACGAGTTCATCCGTATGACCGAGCACTCTACTTTTCACCGTAAATATTTAACACACGAATGCGCGTGTATGCGATATCTCACTGCTATAAATTGAAAAAGTAATATAATAATAATAATAAATTACATGATGAATATTCACACAATAAATGTGTGAATGAAAAAAAAAAATAAAAATAAAAAATAAGAAATAATAGTCAATGACACAGTATCATTTATATAAAATATATGAAATAATATAAATATTTGAATGAGCCCAAAAAATTTGCAGCCGGACATGAATTTCCGTATTACATATCACATACTTATCTTCATCTATTATATTTAAACGTTTCATCATTTTTCTTTCTTACACATTCTAATTCTACATT
This sequence comes from Dinocampus coccinellae, assembly GCA_963920625.1. NCBI lineage: Eukaryota > Metazoa > Arthropoda > Insecta > Hymenoptera > Braconidae > Dinocampus > Dinocampus coccinellae. The sequence goes on along the minus strand of OY987187.1, from coordinate 4,743,544 downwards.
AAATTCATTATATTTATTTAAATATAAATATGAATATGTATATTATATACATGGATATAAAGATATTTTTTCATATCAAACAAAATTTACATGTGAATAGTAAATCCGAGATGAAAATGATGAAAGCAGCCCGATGTTCCATTATCCGGAAACAACAGATCGTCAGGACGTACTCAAAAATTCATTTACTCTCGTTTATATACACCCACATATATATATATATATATATATAACATAGAGAGCATTCATCATTTGTTACCGGAAGATGAAATATTGATTTGCAGAGAATACCCACGAGAGTAAATCATAGTTTTTACTCTTGCTCTGGGCCAATACGATTTCATTTATTATTATTTTTTTTTTCCCCTTATTTTGTAATAGCAGCAGCAATTTTTCGAATTTTTCACTTTAAATGACTCGTCACAAAGTTACTCCGGACTTTATTGAATATAATTTAATATAAATTGATATTGTTGAGTGAAAAATAATATTTCATTAGTGAAATGGAGCAGTTTAAAAATAGAACAAACTGTATATGACAAGCTTTACATAAATGGTTATATATCACTATATTGCATACGCCCATGCCCCTGATTAGAGTCGTTAACTTGCGTGAATGGTTTATGTGTATGATGCTGTAGTAGTATGAACGAATGATGAATAATATTTGCCGGCAGTATACAGACGATTGAAGATGATGCGAAGATGAAATTAAATAGAATTAAAAAAAAACACACACACACACACACACATTAAAGTTAGTAAAATGAAACGATGAATGTGTTTATAAGAAACGAAAAAAAAAAAAAAAAAAAAAAAGTAATCATAATAATAATTAAATAAATAAAAAATAAAAAAAATGAGAGGAGAAATAGAAGAAGAAGGAGAAGAAAAAAATATTAAGAAGAATAAGAAGACGATGACAAGACAGGATGCATCTTCGTGTCAGGCTGATGGTCCCCGGGGACCGGAAGTTCAACCATATTCACACGTCGATGGCAATCATAATTCGTGTCACGTAGTATGGCAACTGATAGAATTCCTGTGCACGTCGTCTAAGAACCGTTCAGTCTTGAAATTCAATACAATAGTAAATCACAACTAATTTTAAAAGCAATAAATTAATTTTAACCTCGACTGCAATATCATAAACGAAAAAAATATTCTGCCAACAGTCGTTGGAAAAATTTTATATACACATTCACAAAAAAAAAAAAAAACAGCAAAGCAAAACAAAACAAAATTAAAACAAAAAAAAAACCGATAAAATATGTTACTGGTTTTGTTTGAAAGTTAATTGTGATTTTTTCATATTTCATACTGAAAATACTGAAACTAAAAAAAAAAACATATATACATATATATATATATATATATATTACATGATGAATAACCCAATAAAAATGGGATTTTTTGATTTAAAATATTTTTTGAGAAGCTTCATTTTATTCCATTCAAATCTCAATATATTTTTGTGTATATTTATGAAAAAATAAAAATAAAAAATGTAGTAGAGTAATATAAACATATACGGAAATAAACCATACAAGGAAATAAACGAATAAATATAATAGCTATAAATTGTGTCGACAATATTTCGTCAATAACCGTTTCAGATTTAGTTTTATCTACAACTATCCACGTTCCACCTGTAACTATGTATGTATATCTAAACGCCAGAGAAAAACAGTTGGAGAAGGTTTCTATTGTTACTCGGACTAGTATGTAAATGATAACATTGCTGGTATAGCAGACGTTCTCAAAATTATTCTTTAGAGGAAACTCGTCGCAATGATAATTTCCTACTTGTTTTCTTTTTTTGTTTGCTTTTATAACAAACTAAAATAAAATATAACAATAAAATTTTATCGTAAAGATAAAATTTTTGAAAAATTATGTTTACATATTTGAATGACAAAAAAACAAAAAATAAAAAAAAAAATATTAAAAGTCATGAGAGCAATTTTTTTTCATCTGTCTTTTAAATTATTGTAGTCATACATTTAGATTTGCATTTACTCTTTCTTCATTCAGTATATACTATATATATATGTATAATGTATAGTCTGAAATAAATACAGTGGCGTCCAAACACCCACAGATGTCTGTTTCGTTTGCTAACTCGAGGAAACTCCGTCGTTCTATAATCTCCCTGGTGTAAAACTAACTTCCCTCTATACGCTACATTATATACATTATACCAACATACAAAATATATAGATACATAGAAAACCACATTTTGCTCCATTTAAAACCACCTGGGAACATTTTGTAGATAAAAAAGAGAATAAAGAAAGAAAAAATTTTCTATGACTATCCTAAAATAGTTTTACTTATTCCTTATAATACAAATAGAATAAATATATTTATTAATTTATATTATAATCAATGATAAATTTATACCTGTACTGTTTTTTTATTTTTTTTAATCCATCGAATTTTTTTTTTCACCTCATATCAATATACGATAATTCAAGGAATGATAATTTTACATCATATCATGTGACAATTTACAATCAATCGATTATTAAAAAAAAAATATATATATATATAAAAATTTTATATTAAAACTATTTGCATACAAATGTTTTCTTTTTGTTTTTTTTTCTTCTTCTTCTTCTTCCCTCTCACCTTCATATTTTAATAGATAATGCACATAAGATTTTAATAAATACCATTAAGAACCATCGCGTGAAGTATTTCGCGGGGATTTTTGTCTGGTGACCCGACGCGATGCAAGCCAGTCTGAGAATATAAGGTTTGTACCTATAAATAACATGTCTTAAATATAGTTTTCAAGCAGTGGGGTTCACGACGTTCAACAGTCCTGGACTTTCGGAATCGCACAACTCCCGCAATATCCAACTAAAAAAACAAAACAAAAAAAAAACAAAGAAAATAACAGAAGATGGAGAGTCGAGGATAGAAGAAAAATTTCAAAAAATAAGAATAACGTCGAGAAATAAATAATAATTATAATAATGATAATATAACAACAAAGAGGAATCTTTTCATTCAAGTGATAGAAGAATGTGACCTCCAGCTTTTTATGCCATCATTCTTTACTTCTTTTGATCTCAAGAATTTCTGGAATCGGTTGTGCATTGTCACAAAAACATTTTATATTCTATTCTCTTTTTTTTAATTTATATATCATTTCATCTATGTAGATAAAATATTTCACTGTGAAATATACAATGAATATATAAATTAAAAAGTAATGAATTAAATAATTATACTGCATAAAAAAAAAAAAAAAAAAAAAGATAGATTAATAAATAATTAGTATATCATTTTTGTAATAATATCATGCAACATTTTTAGTATACTCATTGCGTCGATAGTCCACAGTCTTTTGCAAGACAGACGAGGTCAAGTGTCTTCTTTATGATTTCTGTTTTTTTTTTTTTTTTTTTTTTCTTCTAGTCCTCAGTGCAATGATTGGGAATGAGAGAAACGAGGGACCAGACGTGTATATACAGCTGTCTGAAGAAATAAAATGAATGGGCGAATGGGCTCGTGATGGAAATTAACTCAATTGACTCGTCTAACGGATATAAAATAACTATATAATATTTGATAATTGAAATATGAACAAAATGAATTGCCAAGAATTTTTTATCACGATTTTTAAATTCAAACTCTCTTATTATGTCACATAAAATTCATTCAGGCATTTACAACAGTCATGATTATCCTGATTGGAAATGTTGATATGTTCTCCAAGTCTTCAGTTTCTCATATTATTTATTTATTTATTTATTATTATAATTATTATTTATTTTTTTTCCTTCACTCTACTGATCAACGAATCCCGACTTTCTAAAAATATGCCGCATATCGAAATACAAGGCGGTGCGTTGTTGGACTTGACTGGCGCCATCATTGGTCGACAAGACTTCACTTTAGTTCGCATTTACGAATCTCAACTTCCTCGAAGTTAAATGTCCGTCGACGAATCAACCGTGGCTAATTAAATTGCAGCGTCGGACAGAATATTTCACACTGAAACATCAACTCTGAAAATTAAATGTATCACGAGACATGAAATAATTGTAATTTGTTTAAATACATATCTTTTTTTCTTCTTGATATTTTTTTTTTTTTTTTCCTATTACAACAAGATACAATGTAGTTCCGGTTGAATTTTTAAAAAATGCGTCAGATAGTTGAAAACATATACAATCTAGTCTGAATCATCGTAATAACCTACAAGTTGCTACGCGTGTAACGAACGTCTATAACCCAAAGTGAATTTTATAGATCGATGTGAACGCACACACGCAATGTTGTGACGAGTCATCGTTAGGGGAAAGAGTCGACGCTTTGCACTTATAAATTACATATATACATAACTACGATGTTTCATACAATGAGAATTAATAAGATGAAAAAAAAAAAAAAAAAAAAAAATGAATATAGCATTATTACAGTAGATAGAAAAAATATATAATAATAATAATAATAATAATAATAATAATAATAATAATAATGAAGTTCAGGATGAATAAGTCCATTTGGAAAAGAACATTTAAAGTGGGGAGAAGTCAAGTGATTAATCAACTGATGGAGACAGTGAGCAAACGACCTTCGTGATCGATTAATTACTGCATCACGTATGTATATCGTATATACGTGTGTATATCAATATTTTAATCTCACAGTTTTCTTCGAACTATACAGATAAAATTCAAACTCGCCCATGTGTTTTAATCCCTCTCACAGTAAAAAAAAAATTATTTATCAATGTTAAAAAGCTTTGAATACAATTATGTATATATCATAAATCTGTCCACAGAATTTTTATCAAAAAATCACACCAATAAATAAACAGAAAAAAAAAAAAAATTGATGACGTACAAAAAAAAAATCTAGAAAAACTCTTACACAATTTTCAAGTACTTTCAATTGAAAATTAACAAAAGACTTCGCCTAACCTACTGCTTCAGTCAAAACAAACATGAAAAAAAAAAAAAAAGGCGAGAAAGGGAGTAGGAGGGTAAGAGGGGGAGCCCGCCCTGACGTGATGAATCAACGGGCAATGAACACACGACGGCGCCGCGACGCCGGGATCGATTGGACCCTTCCCGCTTGTTGCTACACGGTAGCCAGACTATTTCCGCTATTTTGACTTTTCCACGAATCTCCACTGAAATCACCCGCCCACGAGAATCTTACTTTAATTATTTTGCTTTTTTAACTGCTTTTCTTTCTATACAAATACTATTGTCAAGATATATCGTTGAGGGAAAGCGAGAAATTCAAAAAAAATTAAACAATTACTCATATGTTTACATTATATGTCATTAATTACGATGATGTTGTATTGTATCGCCCATAAATTGACGTAAAAATTACATTTGTTTACTTTTATTTATATGTAACAGTACTATAACACATTATATCGTATTTTAAATGCAAATTTAATGCTGTAATACGTTAAATAAAGTATCTTATGAGATTATCACTATTGATAAAAATTATATACGTATGAGAGGATATAGAAGATTATACAAGACAAAAATAGTATAAACATTAATATTTTTTTACGTAGAATCATTATCATTAAATAAATAAATTTAAAATGGCCCTAAAAAAAAAGTATATAAATTTAATAATATAAGGACATAATTGTATTTTATATTTATGTAATTAATAGTATAAATAAATAAATAAATATATATATCACAATAAATTTGTTTCGATTTTAAAACACAGCCATGACCTGAATTTAGTTGTACATATAGATATTTCTGTATTTATGTTTTTTTTATTTTTTTTATTATTTTTCCTTATCAATTATTTCTCTTCCTCACCTCGTGAGAGTCTTGTCACTATAAAAGTTCTGTATCAACTGTAAAAACTAAATGAGACCAAAATATAACATAAGACTGTGACGATAGTACTGCAATTTAAATTGCATCATTTACTTCTACATCTTCTTCTTCGTTTTTCTTTTAATATTTTTTTCTTTCATTTTTCCCTTGAAAATCCCTCTTTGCTGAATAGCAAACATCATTACGTAAACGGTATTCCTACCTACTGTCAATTTATATATATATATGTATTTTTACTATATAGAAAAGGAGAGAAACTGAAGAAAAATTGCATCTCCTCAAGATATTTTCAAACGCCACAAAAGTGGAGAAAGGCAAATGGAGTAATTTACTGTCAGTCATATCCTTGGTATATATATTTTATACTAGAAAATTATCTGACAAGATATACATTATTATGAAATAATAGAGAAAATAATTATGAATACCATGAAATGATAAACAAAATAATTATCATATAAAAAAAAATAATAAAAAAATAATAAATGATTTGTATTTTATTTTAAAAATAATCATAAATGTGGTTTATGATGAAATATAAAATACTCTCTGAGATAGAAATTTTGTAAATGTATAAAAATATAAATTCGAAGACGAAGTATACCAAAGAAAATGTAACTGGATATCCAAAAGTTTCATTGTCAGCATCTTATCAAGGGATAGCTTGAGGCAAATAGATTATGGATGCAAGAGATATGTAAAAAAAGAAAATGTCATTACAGAGTGAGAGATCATGGATAGTAAAATGTAGTAGAAAAAAAAAAAAAAAAAAAAATCCTAGAAAAAACTAGAGAAAGAAATTTTATGATTAGTCCAATGATGATTTAGTTAATAATTTTCATTTCACAACAAAATCAATCATTTGTAGTATTTTGTAGTATTTATGCTTTTTTTTTTTTTTTTTTTCTTTTTTCTTTGACATCAATGCTTTGATATTTTAGTATTAGTGAAATTTTATGAAAAACTCTACAGAGGCACTTGGCGAACACATGGCATTAATTATCAACTATTTTTCAGTTTTTATTTCTCACTTCTACCTCGTACATAGTCCGAGCAATTTCATCAGCACATGCTGACATTCAGGAGCGTGTATATATAAATTCAAAACTCGTGTAAATACATATTTTCCAATCAATTTACTATCAGAATGATTCACGTATCACAATCTCAGAAAGATAAGATTTACAACTGGTTGTATAGATAAGTGTAGATGTAATAGAAAATATAGAGAATTTACTGACATTTTTTTTTTGAAAGAATCATAATATTTGTAATTGATTTTGCAATTTATCTGTGTTATTATTGAGAGTATTTAATTTTTTTATTTTCTGCTTACACGAAATATATTGTAATTTTTTGTTGATTTTTATTATTCATGTTTGAGATTATGAGAATTTTTCAATGTATCATTTCAATATTTATTCGTGTATCTATCATACAAGAACTACTGTTCACTTTTTCAGATATATCTTGTGCTTGAAAATTTTTTTCTTCTATCATTGAGGTAAAAAAATTCGAATATTTTATTTATAATTAAGTTTTCTTCTTGATTTATGATTTATTATATACAAGATAAATTTATCATGCCTATACTTGAAACTCTTGACAAATTATAAATATAATTATTTCATAAAAATATAGTGGGAGAGGAAAAAAAATTATTAACAAATTCGAAATATTATACGGTCACCCATAACATTGAAATTCTATAAAAATCACATCCTACATAATTTTGAGACACTAATACTTTTATTCCTTTGCAATATTTTTCGATTTATTAATAATCAGCCTCATCTAAACAGGTTAAAATTTGCAAAACCTGTATCAACTGGCATAATTTAATCTCACGATTTCTCCCTAACAATTTCACTGGTTTCATCCACGATTCATTATATATTCTCTCAATTTTTTTTTTAATCTTCTATTTATTTTTTTCCCATAGTTTTTTTACTATTCTCACTCACACGACGTGTCGCAATTCTTATAACGTATGCGCCAGCGCTTCCTACAGTTAACGACCTTCCGATCAAATGTAAATTGACATAAACTCGATGGTCTGTAATCGTAAAAGTGAACAACGTGAATAAAAATTGACCAATACGTTCTCATTATTCACACTCATCTTTATTCAAATGAAAGATATGATATTTTTTTATTCTCCCTTATTATTCTATTACTAAAAAAAAAAAAAAAATAAAATAAAAAAATAAAAAAAATAAAAAAAAATAAAATAAATAAATAAAATTAAAAAAAATACTATAAGGTGCATATTCAGCTATTGAAATTGTACTTAAAAATAATTTTTTTGTTTTTTTTTTTTGTTTATTTTTTTAAACTCACTTTAAGAGTTTCATTCGAGGAAGACGTTCACGTTGAATGAACGCGACTCTATACGTTCAATGAATGAATTTCTTTCGTGTTCAAGTTTCATATGGAAGAAATCGAGTATAAGAGAAAGAAAGAAGGCGAAATAGAAAGAGACGTTCAATGATAGCCGTGCCCCTTAATCGTCTGTGAGTGTTCAACGCAAAGAGCAGAGGCACGACGTATTTGTTCGCTTGACCGACGCTTCGACGATCCGTGAATTTAATACGTTAACCCCGTCTCTCTTTTTCTCTCACTCTTTCCCACTCACTTTCAGCATACGTATATATATATATATATATATAATATTATATCCCTCATGTTATACAGTCGATGAAGTTCACGTGAATGCTCCTGTCGAGCTGGTTTATAGGCTCCGGTCGTATATAGTCACTTGCAATGTGGGAGGCGAAGACGAGTGTGTATGGTCATTGCTCAATGGGCCCACACAACTCGATTTATTTCTCCTAATGCTTCTAATAAAGCGATTTGTCGACTCTTCAATTACATTTAAAAAATTAAAAATAAATAAAGGTAAATTTACAATTTAACTGGTGCTCATTTAGTTTTATTTCATTTATTAATTCACTCCACCTATCAACAATGAAATGAAAAATAAAAAAAAATTATTTATCTATTTATTTATTTATTTATTTATTTATTTATTTTTTGTTTCCTATTTTTCTAATTATAATTGAGATGAAATGAATAAAAGTGACAAGAGCCCAAAGGTCTTGTACGTAATTCCGTAGAGGGAGTTTCACCAGAACCAAAGTATAGACGTCAAGAGATAACTGAGTAATTAATTTTAATTTACTTCGTAAGATAGTCATGCTAACAGCTAAAGTAGTTGCTCGACCCTATAAGTTCTCGCACTTTCTCATTCGTTGTTTCACTCACTAGATCCCACTCCTTTTTTCCACGACCGATTACTTCGTGGAAGTTTGGATTCAACGAGTTCGTCCTCTGGAGTACAATATACCTCATTACAGTTGACCCTGGGCAAATGTACCCGAAATTGAGACAAATTTATTTGCATACAAGAATAACAATGACTTTTTGAATTAAATAAAAAAAATAAAAATAAAAATCAATAATACCAAATCCGCAATAAAATTATTACAAATAAAATGAAAAATGTTTTGAATATCGTGAATAACATTTTTCATTCGAATATACATTGATAATAAATATCCACAAGGGTCTCCCTCAAACATCGACATTGAAATATATGTACAGAATGGATTGGATATATGAGGAAGAAAAAAAAAAAAAATGATCGCCGAGCCTCACATCATCTTCTGTGTATTAAATTACTTTATGAAGGAAAAACGTCGGGGGTTCGTCGACATGATACACAAATGAACGTGTAAATATATATATATATATCTCCTCTGGGGAAAAACAGACGACCTGTCTACTTTTTATTATTATAATTTTTTTTTTTCCTATTCATCATATATATAATATTTGAAATACATATATGGATACATATGTGGCATTCATTACGTTTTGCACAAACCCCAAGGGTCGTGAAAGGTCTATGAATTAATGGGATCGATGCCCGTAATGATAAGAAGGTTAAAAAAGATAATGAAACCCTTTTTCATTTGTGATGGTTAGATATAATTCATCAAGTGCTCTCTAACAATGAAAGATTTTGTTGATAATATATATTAAAATTTTCAATTTTAATTATGGAAAAAAAAAAAAAAAAAAAAAAAAAATATATATAATAATGAATAAATTTTATTCTTTAGTTTAAAGGATGTAACCGCAAAAGATATTTGCAGAAATGAGGAAAATTGTGTTGAAGTATCACAGCCAACGACTTCCTCATTTTTCCGTTTCTGCACGTTTCACATACAAGGGGATGATCGATGCCACGAGCACACTATTCACCATAGCTATATAATATAAGAGCACGTATTCGTTCAAAGATGGAATTGCCATGAGAAATTTTTACCAATCTGCAGAATATTACTACACGTGCAAGCAACAAATAGGATATAAATCTTGTTCAAATATATTTTTCATCTCACTATTAAATTAATTTACTCAATTAAAATTACTATGAAAATATAATTATAAGAAAAATAGAAAAAATAAATAAAATAAAAACTCACGACTTTGTCATCAGCGTAAATAAGCGAATGTGGCTTCACAGCAATTGTTATGTGGTACAAAAGACCAAACAATAATATGTGAAAAATCATCTTCAATTGTTGTTTTTTCGTATTGATATTACGAGTAAAAAAAAAAAAAAAAAAAAAAAAACACGTTGACACCAGACTCAAAATAACCAAACACTATTCAATTATTAATACATTTTCTTTTTTTTTTTTGTATTAAATTGAATTATTTGAAAAAAATTTCACTTGACACTTTTTTCTCGCGCACATCAATGAAAAAAAATATTTGCAAATAAAAATATTCATCGAAATATTAATTAGATGTCACTATCAATATAGTAATATAGTTATTTATAATTTCACTTGATAAATATCAACACTCCCGAAAAATTTACATAAACACCAATATTATAATAATAACCAGTATCCAATATTGATGACACTCTAATGGACACGAAAAGAAATAGGAAACGTGTGAGATACGAAAGATTAATCATCCACCTTGGAACGGATGTTAGGCGTGGGTGTTTGTTACTGGCACGACGGTCCAAGTGACACTGACCGTAACTTATATACGTCTTTCAGTATAAAAGAAAGCAATGGTTGAATAAAAAGTTGAGTTGTCTCATCCGCGACGATAAGAATGACCGAGGCTGACGGTTGATGAGCTTCTGCAGGATAATACAACCCGTTGTTTGTGTGTACTGTCGTCTATAAAATACTATAAACGAGGAAAAGCGTTGATTTTCTTCATGTATTTATATATCTATATATTTTTTTTTTGGTTTCTGGTAAAGTCTATTTTTTTTTTTATTATTTCTTTCCTTCTTTCGTGGATATATTTTCAAGCTTCATGTGATTACGCACTTAAAAACTTTCCTGGAGGGCTTTCCCAATGTGAGGCTGTCCATTCACCGATCTAAAAATTCAATTAAATTAATATTAAAAAAAATTCAATAACTCATAATATTAAGTATATAAAAAGAAACAATTAAAAAATGAAGTAATGAAAAAGTTAATGGCCATTTCAATTATTAAACGCGATATTTTCCTCATTTTTCTTGTCAACTATTTTTTTTAAATAAATAATAAAAAAAAAAAAAAAAGAAAGAGCAAAAGAGCACATACAAGTGAGAATAAGCTCACTGATTACGATAATTATCACGAGAAACGTGTCATCGTACTGTGCTCGACCTCATTTTTTCCATCAACCATACGATAAAATTATACAATTCTTTTGTTTATGAAAATCTCCAGTACTGTTTCACTGTACACGATAACATTAGCGTGTGTGTCATTCACATATACGAAGAAAAAAATATCTATGAAAAAAAAAATACTAATAATAATAATAATAATAATGATAAGTGGAGAAAAATATTAAAAAATATTTTTTTATATATTGTATAGTAATAAAGTCGAATGAAATAATATGAAATGGAATTTCCGGTTACACAGGAATGGCTTACGTGTCCACCTTTGTGGTTGTTCACATTTGGAATTATGGGCCATGAAGAATTTCACACGTATATATATATATAATTAATTTTATCATTTGGAGATGTATGACTCAAAGTAACGTACCATTTAAATCGGCGAACGGTAAAGCCTCGGTCCACTCATCCGTACAAACTGTGCTTGTTTTCTTCTTCCAATGATCAGCATGATATTGAGAATATAAAAAAAAAAAGTATAAATGGCATACGAGTCACCCTGGTGTCCACTTTAAGAGAGTGGAAACTCACCAAGAAATTTCACGAATTCTCTCGTTTCCTTTTTGCCATACCTTTATTCATCAATCAAATTCTTCAGTATCGTTATTTATTTTATTTATTGATTTCACCACTCTATCAATTTCCTTCTTTACTGTATCTTCATTTTTTTTATCAAACCCATCTTTATTCTCACAGATTAGTCACACTTTGAACTGTGAGTGACCGTTTAATTATAGTGCATTGAGACGTCTCCAATTCCACTTGAACTCACAGACGCAAAGGCGGAAACGAAATAATTCTTCGTTTATACAAGTTTTTTAAACTGAAAGACAAAGTAAAATCTACAAGCTTGATGCGCTTTATGTGGTTAACTTTTATTTCATTTTTTCTTTCTGTAGTTTTTTTTTTTATTCCGATCAGTCAATTTAAAAGTGCACCTGAATTTATGTTCGTTTTATCTTCAAGTTAAGTTGATAGGTGACTTGTGACTTTTACAAAGTTTCCTAGTAAAAAATTTACTCTTACAATACACTCAATGATCATCGAAATTGCCACTTTTATTCTTTTTTTTTTTTTTTTTTTTTTTCTCTCTTTTTTTGTGACTGCTGTGAATTATATCACTAGTCTCCACTTTCTTGAAATGTAAAATTTTATCTCAAATTCAATTTCCTGCGATGCTTCTGATTGATTCCTTTTTTTTTTTCTTTTTCTTTTTCTTTTTTTTCTTTCCTTTTCGCACAACCTCACAATCCTTTTGAATTAATTATTCTCATATCTCTTGAGCTGATACGTTAATTTCTTAGAAATCAATCAACTGCATCCCTCGTTTTCTGCGAACAAAAAAATATAAAAATATCATAAAATATTTTCACACTCTGTTTACCTCCTCGCTCCCCTTCCTCTTTCTACTTTAACATTAACCTCTCCCACCCCTTATTTATATAAACAAAATGACCCTGATCTCGTCAATATTTCCTCTCTACTGCATCATAAGCCAATAGATAATGAAATCAAATGTCAATCATAAAGAATAAAGACTTTGTCTTGATACATCATAAAAGATAATGTCAAACAAAAGGCTGTGCTCTTAAAAATAATTATATAGGTCATGAATGCAAACCTTTTTTTTTTCTTTTTTTTATTTTTTTTCTTTTTCAATTTGTACTCATTTATTTTTCTTCATAATGTAAGTGACAATTATTTTTCTCAACAAAGTCACCATGCAGAGGGGATTACGACGTCGTCGACATAATGAAGAGGAAGGTAGTGGAGAATAGAGGAAGGCACACCAACGTAGTGTATGTTGCAAACAAACCACTGATTTTCTTTGTAGTTGTATTTTATTATTATGGTATAGGTTTTATGAAGAAATACCACGCCCAATGAATTTTCCACATCAATTCATTTGACAACTACTGGAATCACTTGTCTCTTACTCAATAATCTTTTTTTTTTTTTTTTTTTTTTTGCCTTTAGCATACAATACTCAACTCCCACTTCATGAAACAATGGTCAATTGATTAAATGAACGCCTAATATTGCTATTGTACCTACGTGCATGCATAAACCATCGGAGTAGAAAGAAAAAAATAAATAAATAAATAAATAAATAAATAAATAATAAAATATGAAAATAAATTTATACGATGTTTTTTTAATGGATGTACAGTGAAAATTCATATTTATCAATTTCATTCTTTTTTTTTTTTAAATTTTTCTTTCAGAATGAAGGAAGGGGGGAGGGGAGGGGAGGGAGAGGGGGAAGAAACAAGTGCAGGGAGATGAGATGATATGCAAATATCCTGAGAGTAGAGACACTAATGTATCGCTGATGATACCGCCTCCTCGTGCACCAACAACCAAAGGCCGTCCTTGAAGGTCTTTCAAACTTGTTTTCGCTCACGTTTCAAACCCAACATGGTATGTTATGCGCATTTTGTTTTGCTACTTTTGCACGCGCGCCAATTAGCCAGTCCATAAATGTGAAGATAAATAACAACAGGAATTACCATTACAATTCTATAAACTCACAATTTTCTATATAAATTATAAATATAATATGGAAAAACAGAGAAAAAAAGACATTCAAAATTCTACATTTATAATTTTAAAATATATAAATAATTTGTAATTTCATTTTTCTTTTTTTCTTTTTCTTTTTTTTTTTTTTCACTATCGCGTGTGAGATAAGTTACACACGCGAATGATTAGTCATCGATAAGTGGAAACAAAAGGCGTGTAAGAAATAAACTCATCCAATCATTTAGCATAATTATCAGCTGATATATGAGTTATGAATGGATGATCGTGAATATTGTTGCAGTTTAAGATAACCCGATGAGGGTGATTAGAAAGAAAAAAAAAACAAAAAAAAAAAAATGTAATAAATAACATGGAATATAATACTTAGTAATGTATAATACAAGTGATTGGTTCGCATGATCAGACGATATGAGAAAAAATTTTTTTCTACAAGTATTATGAGTATGAGGTGACGATATTTACCGCCTTCACTGTCACCAGCTGCGTTGAAAATAGTGACGTAAAGTGCTCGCGGGTATAAGTAAACGAGTATATAAGTTAAGCTGCATTGAGATGAAGAAAGACGTCGAGACGTGGAATTAAAAGAAAACTAAAAAAAACTAAAAACCGCTCAATGCACTCTGTATCTATATAAACACAACTCACAAATACACACATTCACACAAATACACAAATTATGTATATATATATATATATATATTGCAATTGCAAACTGTGGAAAGACTCACGCAAACTTCTCACTCTACACTTTACACAACTCGTATAAAATTTTCTAACATTCTCCATCTCTCTAACTACTTTACTCTTCATATACATACATATATACTTACGTGTTTACAAGTTATATTAATCGTATTAAACACCATCTAATACTCTAACACTCTTCAAATACAAATTAATTATATTTTCAAGTTTATCCGTGTTTATATAAACATAAACATATATTTAATCTTATATATAATAAGATTATATATTATTTCAATATAATAATTAATAAATCCGAATGATCTTTGATAATGAACCATTAAAAATTATTATTTTTTTATGAATAATACTACTACTACTACTACTACTACTACTATTATTATTATTATTATTATTATTATTATTATTATTATTATTATTATTATTATTCACCATATGAACAACGTGATCTGTTGCAATGTACTGTGAAGTGACTACGATAACAGCTGTCAATATCGAAGGCGTCAAGCGTGAGTACATATATATATATGTATACATGCGAGTGTATATGTGTACCCTGCTGTTGGTTACGTGTAGACGTCACAGTTTGTCACTCAAGGGATGTGAAATAATTTTGGGCGCTTGTGACTATGACGATGTAAACATACACAACGCGAAACCCATGCGTACAGTGCGCCGCGTGCCGCGCGACTGTCGTCGTCTCTCCACTTGAGCTTGGGCTCTCCCTATATTTTCTTTCTCTCTCTCTCTCTTTCTCTCTCTGTCTCCCACCTTCTGTCTTTCTTTTTTCAGTTTATAATACGCCTCGCGCGAGACTACTCTCTATCCCATCGTCTGCCTCAAATCTCACTCCCTCTCTTTATCTCATTCATTTTTTTTGTTTATTTATTTATTTTTTATTTTTTATTTTTTTTTCACCGTGACATTTCATCTCACTCGCACCCATCTCAAAAACTATTGCTCACTCGAAACAACTAACAACACAGCGTAACACCCGACTAACGAACTCTCCCTCTTTTTTACTTGAAACGCTTGCGACCCTTTTGAGAAATACAACGTGTGTTTCTCTCCCGTTATGCTTTTTTTCATTTTTTTTTTTTTTCATCACCCCCCCCCCCCTCCCCCTCCTCCCGTCGCCTTGCTCCCTCTGCCACTCTCTTATCCCTCTCACTCCTATCCTTATGTATATATATATATATATACAGACACATGATTTTTCTTTCGTGTCTTTATTCTCTCTCTTATTCTTGCACACTCGCATGTCCTTTCTCTTTCCACCGGATGGCACGACTCACTCTCGTTCGAACCCACCCACACGACGGATATATACACATGTCCACCGGGGGTCAGGAGCGCGCCTTTTATCTATTTCTTTCTCTATCTCTCACTCACTCACTCACTTTATCCTTCATGTATATATGTATTAGTTATATATATATAATTTTTTTTTTTTCGATTTCACTCACGCGTTGGCGAACGAGTATATTTCGGCCAAATATATATACGATAGTTTTTTGTACACCGCGTTGTCTACATCATATAGCCACAAGACACAGTGGAATACTACATCTGTATAGTGGCAGTGAGGGAAAAAAAAAAAAAAAAAAAAAAAATTTGTAAGAAGTAGAAACCATGAAATCAATATATATATATATATATATATATATATAATTCATTGGTAATGTGTGAATAATATATATCTATATATTTTTTTTTTTTGATAAAAATATGAATAATATATGAAAAAAAAATTTTTTGTGTTTCATTGTAACCCCGAGTATTAAAATAAATATATATTTATAAGCGTAGAAATGAAAGAAAGAAAGAAAGAAAGAAAGAAAGAATTGTATAAAAATAGAAAATGAATATGTATCGCGGATTTATCTGAATACTTTGTATTATGGTTAAATTTATGGATCCCCAAGGGCGAGAAAATTTAATGCCACCGATCAGTGGGCGTTAAACGAGCCCGTTTACCTCGACGAATGATTCTCTGTCTACCCAGTATTATACACTTCCAGATTGTGGATCCCATAGTCATGCTTCAATGACACATACTTAAAGGATTCAGGAGCATCCACCAAGACGTTCTACATCGAGGTTACATCTCCAGAACGAATTTGACCATTTACAATAACGACTTACCAAAATCCACCAAATTTATCCTCCTTACAATCCATCAACTCTCTGTCTTGCTATAGTCTACTTTGATTCAAGAAAAAAAAAAAAATAATAAAAAAATAAAAAAAAAGTGATTTTTCTCTCATTCAATTAATGATTGAAATGGTCAACTTAATTTTATTGGTTTACTCGTATACCACGTACATTTGTGAGTTATCAACTGTAACAAACCCAATTCAATTATAATATAACGATATATTATTTTGAAGCAATGTCATTTATCGTTTTGATTTATTGCCAAAGTAAATATTCACTGAAGAATATAATGGTCCAAACATTTTTCTAGGCCATTGACCAACCGCTTCCCTCAAAAGATAAAAGTACGTTCGCGCAATGATGATAACCCGACATGAATTCATCCTGTTAAAGAACCCGTGGGCATTGCTTGCTAAAATAGTCTCGATCTCCGGATGTTAAATGATATTGACGTGCATCGCTGTACAGTTAAATTGTCACACTTAAAAACTAGACCATTAAAAATGAAATATGAAAAAATAAAGTAAAATTGTATATGTCACTACTTTTTGTCAACCCATAAATTGTATCATCTCTTTATCATTCAAGGTCCCACTCAAATCTTGAGTTATTCATTGAACTAATTATCTAAAAAATAAAATTGAAAAAGTAAGGATTGATATAAAATACAACGTAGAGACAGAAGTATAAATAAAAATAATAAAGATACAAAAAAAAAAAAAAAAAAAAAAAATTATAATAAACAAAAAAAAATTGATACAGAAGTATCAAAATGATTCAGCGTTCATGTCGCGACACACCGGAAGAGTCTGATTGTAGTCAAAAGGGTGGCGACCTCTCAACGTATATCCCAGTTCATTTGCGAGGGTCAATCGCCTTCTAATTAACCAATTATCTCAGTAATTCATATTGTCAACTAGTCCAATGATTGTATCATGTTTGAGAATAAACAAAATTTTTTTTTGTTTCTACTCCCCTTTTATTTCAAAGAATAATATCATTTGAATAGGACACTGCATTAACCGACAATGAAATGGTCACTGTTTTATGCATCATTCGTGTTTTCTACACGATAATAAGAATAAAGTTCGGCGCCACTTGACGACTATAATTATATTCACGGTGCAACTTCATAAATACCGAGACCAATGGACTATTTTATTCATGTGGATATGTGTGATTGATTCAAATAAAAAATAGATAGTAATACTATTGTTATTCAAAACTTTTAACCATTTAACGATTAGTTGATATTAATTTGACGTGCTCCAACAATTACCGGTCATGCAGAAATACAATTAACGATTCACGAACCGTAAATCCTCATACACAACTCCAAAATATTTCATTTTAATACAGATTATTTATCATTATTCATTTATTCAATTCAACTCAACGTTTAAAGTTCTCAGAATTCATAGCATAATTAGTTAATAAAAACTATACGAACAACAGAATTTAATGTGAAAATAAAAACGCGTAGCCACTGATACATGGTAAGTAATTTATAACAAATAATTATTTCAGCTTGATAACAATATTATTATAATTTACTTAATGTGTGTACTATTGACAATAAATATGCGTATGCACTGGTATTCTTAGTCGGAAATTAGTGTGTTAAATAAATGAATATAAATATATACGGTTATAGCCGGCGCAACATAGCTAGAGTTGGTAGAGAACGAAAAACCGGTATGAGTAAGATAGAATAGGTGACTCTTATAATGGACATCTAGTCGTGCATAGTCACTCGATGAGAGTACATCTACAGGCACACAGTATTTTTGTTCTGCTGCTTCAAGCACAGACTGTAAATATTATCATCAAGAATACTATTTTCAAATAAATAATCAGTACATATATATATATATACATATTATTCACCACTGAAAAATGTAAGAAAACTATAAATTATTTTTACTTGCTGTGAATTGCTATTTTCTTTTTCTTTTTTTTTTTTTTTTTTTTTTGTTATGTCAATTAAACCAATAGATAGGAGCATGCAGATGTAGTGAAGGGAAAGAAAAATACTAACTGATGAACGCTTTTCATTGCTAAGCACTGAATTCCAAACACACACATCTCTAATTTCAAAAAATACATACACCACCATCGTTGTAATATTCATCACTGAAAAATCATCTGGCTCGAGTCCAAGAACAATATCTTTAATGGGTCTTGTAATTCGCGAAAAATCCCTGTGTCTCATATGCATTTTCATGAGCTTCTTGAGGTTTTATTTATTGTTGCTTCATTGCATATACGATACCGCGATAAAATACTGTATGCAGTAATATTGTATGTGGAAATGAAAACGATATTGTCAAATGTATAAAAAAGTGTATGAGAAAATTTTGCAATATTAGTTGGTTCTTTCATTTGTAATATTTTGTCATAGGACCACGTAATAAAAGTATGTCACGGATGTTTTTGATGAGGTTTAACCATTATTACAACATGGCATAAAACAAGAAAAGTCGCGAGATTGTGACACACGAAAGATAGATTTCATTTTACTCTCCTTGCTATGAGTTTTTCTATTATAAGTACGTTATAGTGGTCATTCTGCATTGTAACAAGGAAAAAATATGGGAAATGAACTTCTAATGTCAATCGAAATTGATTGCCTGCATTTATATTAATTTTTCTATTTATAAACTAATTTAACTGCAACCATTTCTAACTCTCTCAAAAATTCAACATTACCAAATGTATAGTCAGTAAAAAATCCCTTATCAGCCATATCTTTATCAGCAGTTATGGTTCATTGATGAGCATGCATTCAATCTAATCTAATCAGCGCAACGGACAGTTTGCACGGGGACAATATTATGTATCGTTATTGGCATTTTGATTGCGTCGAAGATCAACGCCTCTAAAGTCGAATTCTTATTATAAATTTATTTACCGTAATCTCAAGAGGGGGAATATACTAGCAATTAATTAATGTGAAAAATCCGGATCAATCGTATTCGTTGATTAATCGCGTTGCTGGGTGGATAGTAGTCTCAATCTGCATAATGATTACGAAAAAAGGGTAAAATTAATTTCAATAATTTCATATATTAATAGTACGGCATTATAAAGAAAATTTAATTTCCTTACCA
The DNA here is from genome assembly GCA_963920625.1 of Dinocampus coccinellae. Classification (NCBI taxonomy): domain Eukaryota; kingdom Metazoa; phylum Arthropoda; class Insecta; order Hymenoptera; family Braconidae; genus Dinocampus; species Dinocampus coccinellae. Next base: position 4,723,481 of record OY987187.1, on the reverse strand, counting down.
ATTCTTCCTTGGGTTGTGAATTTTTATTTTTTATTCAAATTTTTAAAAAACTATTTGGAAAAGTATCATGATAATCAATAAATTGGTAATTAATTTTTTTTTTTTTCAATTTATCAATCACAAGGTCAGTGAAAAAATTGGCATTAGTGCTGGCAGTATTGAACACTTTTAACGTCACATTAACAGTCGCCACAATGGAAATGGTACGTCCGGATAATCCGGTGCCTCCAATTCTTCCCGGACTTCTTTATCCTCGAGAAAGTGAATCACGGGAGGTGAATATTTGAGTTAAATTAATTTGTAATAGAATATTTTAGGAATGCCACCTTATAATTTATCTCAGGTAAAGTCACTTGATGGACTATGGGACTTTGCTATTCCACCTGAAAAAGATTCACTCAAAGGACATCGTGACAACTGGTTCAGTGATAATTTATCAAAGGTATGTAATCATTAAAAATCATTACTTTCAATTGATAGGTAAATTGAAAAATAGAATAATTTTTTTATTTTCTCCGTCACTCTCTGATAATTTAATAGTTTTCGGAAGTGATGCAAATGCCGGTTCCCTCATCCTACAATGATATTACAACATCTAAGAAACTACGAGACTATATTGGACCCGTATGGTATCAACGAAAATTCTTTGTGCCGCTGTCTTGGTCTACTGAAAAACGAATCTTCATAAGATTTGGGTCCGTTAATTATTTGGCACAAGTGGTAATTACTTTTATTTTGTTTTACTTTTTCATAAAAATTATTTAATATTCTCATTAAAATCCATTCAATGATTCTTTAGTGGTTGAACGAGGCATTAATAACAAATCATGAAATAGGACATTTACCTTTTGAAGTAGAAATCACATCTTATGTAAACTTTGAAACTGAAAATCGTATCACTGTTGCCGTAGATAACACACTTCTTCAAACAAGTATACCTCAGGGTAAAATTTCTGAGGCCTTAACTGATAATGGTACGACCTGGGTTCAATCGTATAGCTTCGATTTTTTTAATTATGCAGGAATTCACAGGTCAATATTTGTCCAATGATTTATTTCATAAACGAGTGAAATATAAACAGGAATCACATTTTTTTTTTTCCAGGCCTGTCTTGTTACATACGAAACCTCGAGTTTATATCGATGATATAACCGTAAAAACATCTATAATTGAAGATACAGGAATAGTGAAATATGTAATCAGCACGACAGGATTTAATGACGATGAAGTAGTTGAGTGTAGTGTGAATATTAAAGAACAAGACGGCACTACAATAATTAATGAATCAATTCAAGGTTTAGTGGGGACGATAAAAGTTCCTGAAGCTAAATTATGGTGGTCCCAAGGTATGATGTCGCAACCTGGTTATCTTTATACATTCGAAGTTTCGGTTCATGTCATTAATTCCAATAAACCGGATATTTATCGACTTCCCATCGGCATCAGGTCTATAAAATGGACAAATACAAAACTCCTTCTCAATGACAAAGAAGTTTACATGAGAGGCTTTGGTCGTCATGAAGATTCAGTCATTCGCGGACGTGGTTTAGATCTCGTCACGATGACACGTGATTATGAATTGCTAAAATGGGTTGGTGCCAATGCTTACAGGACCAGTCATTATCCTTATAGCGATGAAGTTATGGATATGGCTGATAGGCAAGGTTTCCTCATCATTGATGAATGTCCATCGGTAGATACCGAGAACTTTTCACCGAGTCTATTAGAAAAACATAAACAATCAATTTCTGAACTTGTCCGACGAGATAAAAATCGACCATCAGTCATAATGTGGTCAATTGCTAATGAACCAAGAACGCAAACACCAGAAGCTGGAACATATTTTGAGCAAGTTGCACTTCATATCAAGACCATTGATCCCACTCGACCAATAACCGCAGCCATAGCTAGAGGAGTCAATGAAGATAAAGTTGCACAATATTTAGATATTATTAGTTTCAATCGATACAACTCCTGGTATCAGAATACTGGTAGATTGGATATGATTACCGATAATGTGATAAATGAAGCCGAGGCATGGAATAAAAAACACAATAAGCCTGTTCTTATGTCAGAGTATGGTGCTGACACAATGTCTGGATTACATGAAGTAATATTTGCCACAAATTTTTTTTTTTTTTCAATACTGAAATATAAATTTAAAATTATTATATATTTTATATTTATAGATTCCAGAATATGTTTGGAGCGAAGAATATCAAACCGCACTTTTTTCAAAGCACTTCATCGCCTTTGATTATTTACGACAACTAGGATGGTTCATTGGTGAATTCATTTGGAACTTTGCTGACTTTCGTACCGCCCAAAGTAACTTTTCATAACATTAACTATGGAAAAAAGAAAAAAAAAAAAAATTGAAAAAATGATCAAATAATGTATAATTTATAATAAATTTTTAGCATATACCAGAGTTGGTGGTAATAAAAAAGGAATATTTACAAGGACTAGACAGCCAAAGATGGCAGCGCATCATGTTAGGAGAAGATATCACTCTTTAGGACAAGAGATTGATGGCGCAGACATACCAGATGATCTTGAATATTATGTTTCAAATAATTACATATCATGAACATTAAATCTCATTGAAGCTTATTATGATTAAATTATCCAGACGACATTCATCAGTTATGTTCAATATATAAATATTTGTTTAATATATAAATATTTGTATGACTCTGCAAAGATTATTTTGAACATTGTTTGCGATTATATGCGTGTAAGGAAAAAAAAATCGAAAATATAAATAAAGAGGAGAAAAAAAAACTAATATGGCTTATCATCATCTGGTGGCTCAACCACTTTCAAACAAGCATCAGCCAACTCAACGAATATCGGTTCAGTCATGGCTGATGCGATGGCACTTGTTGGATCAGGATCATTGACAATTGATCGAATAATATTACGGACATGAGGATTTTTCAAACATTCTTTCACTTCATCACTGTATTGAAGTTGCAATAACTTTTCTGGCGGTACTGTATCTTCTGTTGAAAAATTATATTCAGGAATATTTTGTTGCTGCACCACTTCAACCGGCTCAACGTGTTGTGGCTCACAACCTGATGCTTTATGAGATTTACAACAAGCTATAGAACAACTAAAACATAAATAAATACAATATTATTTTTAAATATTTATATCCAAATATAGTTATAATTCGCAACGTTATAACCAATATATTTTAATATTTATTTACTACAAATAGTTCACACTTACTAATGTTGGTTACAAATTGGACACTTGTACTTTGAATCATTTGTCTGGCATACGCAACAATCCTTCATTTTTTTTTTTTTTTTTTTCGTTTTATAATTATTATTAATTACAAATCATTCAATGTTCCAAATTATGAGAGATCAGAACGATTGGGGAGTCCTTATCCACGTGAAAATTATATCATGTAAGCAAATAGTAAAAGCAGCTCCAAAATTAATTTCTGTTCTATGGACATTTCGTATATGGCTACCTATCACGTGGTAATAGATTGTAACGCTATGTGGTGAAACTTTCAACTAAATTTAAATCAAATACCCGGATCGCCATCACGTTTTATTCATCAACTCATATGATAATAGCAGACTTTAAATATAAAATACATTTATACATGTGTAACTATTTCAATAGCGATTTAACATTTATATATGATTAATTGTTATGAATAATATTTGCAGATAAATTAAATATTCATATTCTAATTCACTTTATAAATAATACTCGCAATACAAATATTGATTGAGTATTCATAGACACGATAATCAATTATTGATCTTTATAATCCATCCACAAACTTACACTCTTACATAATGAGTACACGTAAGACAAACAACTATCTACAAGTGCACGTTATTGTTATTATCATTTGAAATAAATTATAGCAATATTCTATGATATGAGTCATATTCTTAAAGAATTTTAATATTCTACCCGGACATACATTGTCTTGACAAGTTCTAATATAGAAAAGTTTGTATCCGGTCACCCTCAACTCAAGTGAAATCGATCGATGAGTATGTAAACGAAAGTCGTGTCATGTCGCTCGCCAATGGGAAAACTGAGGAAAATCCGGTATAAGAAATTCCAATCTGAATACCCTGAGCATCATTATATTATTTATTTATTTTGTTTTTTTCTTTTAACTTCCAATAACATTTTTTCATTATATTAAGAAATGAAAATATAATATTGAATCTGATTTATTTATTACTCGTGTACCACTCATGTACTACTCTATTAATCTTTGAAAGGAAATAAATTTAAAAAATTTTTAAATAAATATATTTAAAAAAGTATCACGTAAAGTTGAATTGAACTAATACTGAATGAAAAAAAAAAGTTCACAATAAGTGTGCATGTTACAATCTAATGTATATATATATATATATATATTTTTTTTTTTTTTTCAATCGCCTCAACACCCATAGTATGGAATTTCCCGAGAGTCAACTAAAGAAAGAGAGAAGTAAAAAAAGACGTGAGCACAGAGTACCCTCCTCCCTCTCCAACCGCGCGTTGTTCACCGGGTAGCGGTTATCCACTCGTGCCAAGGTCATTGATTCCTTCAACAGTTCCGGCTCGCTTTCTGGGTTAGGTTAACCGTCGTAAGGCAACGAGCCGACTCGCTACCACCTGATCGTACCACACAGGAATGTCTGCTGAGTTGTTTTCATCCACCGAATGCATGATGTGCTTTATATGATTGATCAACTTTATCATTATCATATTTAAATATGTTAATACTGATGATAAACAATCTGTAAGAAAATAATTGCACAAATGTTATTGCTCCACGAGAAATTTTTGAGATAGTTGAAAGAAAATTAATCAATTGGTCATTCAAAAAAAAAAAAAAAAAAAAAAAAAAAAGTATATACATATAGCACTGAATTCCTAATTTTTCCTCGTACCTTCACAGTTCTGCATGAGATACATTAACTTTCCGGCGCGCCTCGTCGATCGTGAGCCAGTATGTATCATGCATCTTCACCTTTTTTTTTTTTTTTTCACTTCATACCTCATTTTCTGTTCGGGAGACTATATAATATTACTGGCTTTAAACGGACAACGAAGATGTAAAAGTGGCCAGGTGTGAGCAACAGACAAGGCAGCAAACTCACGTACGCACGATGGCATGCCAAGTTATTCATACATGTATATATACCTATTTCATCCGGATTTTGTCTCGGTCAAGGCTTCTTTAGAATACACTGAATTGACGAATATATATATAATTGAATATAAAAATTTCGTTGCAAAATAATATTATAATTTGTATATTTATAATTAATAAATTTAAGATATAAAATGTGAATGAAAAAAAAAAAAAAAAATTTTTTTTGTCCATTCACATCAATATATTATGTATATATTTTTTTTTCTACTCACTGTCAATTATTATAATGGATGTAGCTTGATTACCTTCCAATTTTATGTGCTTTGTAATTGTATTTTATTAGTATACGTAACACGTAAATTAATATTTGCAATGCTCATCATTCATTTATTACGCAGTCATACATTATTGCCGTCAATTTCCTCATGAAGTCATCGAACTTTTTGAATAATCAATTAACTCTATGTGTCTATCTGAAATAATTCCAAAACATTAAAATCCAATTAAATTCACAGAATAATGATTTTATTCTTATTATTACCAATACAATGTAATGGTAAATTTTTCAATAAACTCAATAATAATTTATAAATTATACTTGATAATTATTAATGTATTGGGAAATATTTATAATGAATAAAAATAATAATTATCATCAAAGAATTTGATGCATAGCCCACGCGTTTTGCCAACTCTTTTCTATTACCTCGTTGACCTTCTTCATCATTCCAACACAACATTTTATTCATACCGTGAGATTTTTCAGGTGATTATGTCAATATAGATTCAATCAATTTACACAAACTAAAAAATATAACAGTGACATATTGAAACTCTTACATCAAAGTAATAATTAAATAATTACAATAAAACAGGCGCACAACAATTTAATCATTATTCCACTATATGAATGAAGACTCATGAGATTGTGTATTGCTTGTGGTACACTCATTCTCATCTACTTCAATAGCGTTATACTAGCGATGACGTCAACTGATAGATGACGGTCATACCACTCGTTCTTGCTGAGGAGCCAGTTAAAAAAGACGTTACAATGAATTTCTCTGTCTATTAATGTTACATTGGGTTTAGATATATTGATAAAGATCAGGATATTTCAAACTGGTTAGCCAATCACTAGTAAATCATAAAGACAATTGTATCCCTGACGTGAATTGTTTGCCATTAATGTCGCCAACACTATTCAATCCATATATTCATAATGTTGATAATAATGACGGTGATGATGATGATGATGATGATGATGATGATGATGATGATGATGTATGCATGAAGGCGTGATGATGACGATTGGGCGAGGCGAAGACTGATAGAAAAATAGTATAGCTTCTATTTCCATCTCAATTTTAGCAAACACTGGCTCACTCACTCTTTCTCTTTACGCCCGACCACGAAGCCCATCGAGCTACACAACCGGCTGCCGTAAGCAACCGAGTAGGAGGAAGGAGCTGTGGAATCTCAGCGGTGGCATGTCGGGCCTCGTCGAGTAGTGGCCCATCAGTTTCTACGGGTCTGTTGTCGCGACTGCATTAAAACGAGTACATAGGAATTTATCATCATCATCATTGTCAACTCTTTCTTCATCTTTTTTTTTCTCTCATACTTCTCTTATACTTCCGCATTGTCCTAATTGTCTTCATGTTATTTTTTTCTTTTCTATTCTCAATCTCGTACATCTGTTGTGTCATTTTAAATTATTCTCTATTCTATTATTCTATTAAATTATTTCGTGTGTAAATTTTTTTTTAACAAAAAAAAAAAAAAAAAAAAATTAATAATAAAAAATTATTGATAATCACAATTTATGAGAGGGGTGATAGTATTTAATCGCATCATGATTGTACATTTTAAAGACACCGCTTGACAGTGACCCATTTGCCGGTTCCGGTACTCTTTTTTTTTTGTTTACGATATATATGAAATTTGAGAAAATCGTAGGCTTGACCACCTGTTTACTTGTGTTAAAAATATAATTAATAAGTGATTAAATTACCGTACAGATAATTATTAATAAATACAGTGAATTAATATATAATAATATCAATGACAAAACCACCGATGAAATTAAAATTTGTCATTGTCAAAAATGGCTGTGTTTTACAATCAAGCTTAGTCATTGAATTTTTCAAATTAATATACATGGTATTGTCATTGAGTTTTTTTTTTTTACACTAATATATACGTATATTGTAATTATAACATATATAAATCATCATTATTCTTTCTCTTTTGATATTCACGATTTATTTCAATCATGAATAAACAAGCCTAATAAATTATTTTTACAATTAAATTCAGGTATATTAAGTTTTTTCTTTTATACTTATATATCATAAATATCAGCAATTTATGACAGTTATTTTATTCTTTATATTTTATATTCTCCCATCCACCTCTTAGTTTAGTAAAAGTTTATAGGGAATCCCCGTTTATTATTTCAACGTCTCCTACAGTTATGCGCGCGTCAAAAAGGAGATATATATGTGAAGCAACCGGACACTAGTCTGGAATGCGGAAACCTGTAGAATCAACCACCCAGGACACACAATATTAATAAGCTTTTTACACTTATCTGTCAAGATAATACACGTCATTGTCGTCATCACTACCATAAATGTTTTAAATTGATTACATTCGTGCACAGTCATAATTGTTAATGCATTATACACAATAAAAAATTATGAAAGACGTGAATTATGAATATTTAAAATATTTATGATTCCACGAGTTACTTCAATGTTCTTCTATTCAATAAATTAATACTCATACTTATACCTTTTTTTTTTCCTTCCTTCACACATGAAGAATATAGAAAAATTATTGCTCGACACATTATCAATTTTATTCATGCATCACGTAAGCACAATTCCCAGAAGTTTATTACAGTTAACACTCGAAGACTTATATGCTTACACATTATTTTGTTTTTCTTATCTTTCATCAATATATACATATACATATGTATGTTTTTGGGGAAACCTTTGGCAAACGCAACAAGATATGGATTATCACCAGACGATGGCCAATTCTCTCTTTCAGTTGATCTGAGACACTGTATTATTGCATTAAAAATAATATGTGATAAGATGTCGTGGGCTATGCACCCGGGCGATGTCTTCATCGGCCGTTTTTTATTAAACTTCTGGTCGGTGGGACTTTCGTCCGTTTGTAAAACTACGACGACTCAACAATTTAAAAATAATATTATATAGAAAAAATTAAATATATTATATAAAAATATACAAATTGAAAAGAGAGAGAAAAAAAAAAAAAAGTAAAAACTTATAAAAATTTTCGTGTATCAAGTCAGTAAAATCATTAATTATTTTTACCAATTATAACGATAATGTCAATTATTTGCCACATTACTGATAACAATATAAAAATCTTCGGAATGTTTCCACAATAATTATTATCTTAATAATAATTCGCAGACTATGTAATAGTAATGTTCAATACAAATTCATTGTCCACACGATGCGCCACCATATTTGACAGTAAATGCACACGAAGTAGCCACGTGTGCGTTGGATGATGAGTGATAAATGTGAAAAAAAAAAAAAAATACATTTAACTCGGGCATTTCAACAGCGCAATAAGTGACAAGAGCTCGAAGTAATCGGTTGCTTTACTTAAAAAGTAATCAACAAAGTGAAGCAAAATATTTTTTTGTCATAGTTCATCTATAATATTCTTTGTCTCTTTGTATTGAGAAAAAAAAAAAAAAAAAAAAAATTATAAAATAGTAAGTAAGAATGTCTTACATTTTCAAGTCCAATCTTATGTACTCGTTCTGTAAACATAACGGAAGCATAATTTTACGAATTGATTATCGTGTTTAAGATGTGGCATATTTATTTTTAATTCATTTTCATAATAATATATCATTTCAATCAATTTTTCATCTTACTAATCAATCAATTGTATGTATTTATTTTCATCGATTTAATTCTTGAAGTTGATATTATTGGGGAGAAAAAAAAAAAAAAAAAAAAAAACTTTCTATATTAAATTATGACATCTCATATCAGGAGTGGCGAATGTAAAATGGAGAAAAACAAGGTCAAGGCCCTGGATAAAGTATCTGGCATGGCCACTACAACTTTAGTGAATACCTGTTGTGAAACTGTGACGTCGATGACAATAAATAGCAGTAGCAATACTGTAGAACCGGTAGTAAGTCCGAAATCCGAAATGAAGGAGACAGAGTCCACAAGTGCAGTTGACTCAAATTCCAACACACCACCTCTCTCTGTGGTTGCGAAACAGAGCAAGAAAATTCCCATTTTCGATTCGGTAGCAGTTGTGAGTTATTCACAATGTCTATGGAAAACAAAATAAATAAATAATTTTTTTTTTTTTTTTATTTTCACAATGTTCCAGAGTTTAAACAAACCGGTCAATGTTCCTGTACCACGAAAACTATCTGCACGCATATCAAAGAAATCGCTCAACATTAATCAACGACCGCTCGTGCTGACAACGCATCTAGTTCCTTCTCTGCCAATTGAATTTTTTGAAGTTATCGCTGCTATCATTGAAGAAGCAACAAATACACCGGTGACTATTCTTTATGAATCTAGAATAGATAGACCAGTGGCCGATGACATCGTTGACATTGGTACGTATGTTTACTAAAATTTCTAATTTAATACATCAGATATTTCAGAGTATTATTTGTCGTAGCTATTTTACCATCAAATAAGGAATGGCCCAGTGGAATTCTTCTTCCAATTGGCTTAGTTTTTGAACATCATCTCAATGTTAATGCGACTCCTGGGGTGTACGCTGATATTGTTGTAACTAAAGAAATTGCACAAAACGTTGAAGTTGGTGTGAATTCTCATTTTACTTTATACGTGTAATGCTTTATATAATAATGATACCTTCATTCGTTGGTGATTCAGGATATTGTTAATTTGCGGGGATACAGTTGCGCTATACCAGACAGACACACAAAAATAGGGACTGCGGGATTATTGTTCAATTTTTTGAAGTCCAAAGGAGAAAACCCCTCTTTCTTTGGAAATACACTGGGTAAGAGTATAAAACATGAGATAGTAACTGAAAAATTTTTATACACTCAACTACATGTGTATGACAATATGTTGATTGATTAATGCAGACACTGACACACAAGTGGCTGCACTGCAAATGGTTGCGGGAAAGCAGGCCGAGGTCGGTATCTTGGAAGCACCAGTTATTAATTGTCACAAGCACACCTTATCAGGTGTTAACTCACTATTTGTTCTCAACAGTCTGGGTCCACTCCCACCCTATCAGATAATGATCAACGCTAAATTAACAAGTAATTGAATTGTTTAATAATATCAATTCTTTTTAACGTATTTATTTTTATTTTTATTGTTACTTATCATTATTCTGAATAAATTTTTTTTCCGTATTTAGCTAAATATCGGGAACAAATTGAAAAATATCTACTAAAAGTGCAATTTATCGACGAGTGGATTGTAAGATTGAAACCCTATGGAATGATAGGTTTTGCTGAATATTCAAAAGATAATTATGATGTTGAAGATATAAAATCAGTAGTCACCAATGTGCGTTATTACTAAAAATTTAATTCATCAAATTCACATCTAGTTTACGAATTTTTTCATATTTTCTATTACAATACTCATATAATCATGATTTGAATATAAACATCAATCAATTGTACGATTATTTTCTCATTAAAAAATTGAAAAATTCATAAAATTTTTCACAAATTTTTCAAAAACATTATTTGTAAATTAAATGTCATTAAAATTCCAATTCACCAAAAATTTGGTGGAAGTTGTCCATCAGGAGGTGGAATAAAACTTCTAGCAATACTGTCATTCAAAAACTTTCCGAGGCGAGCTGCAGGCCCACCACCAACTCCACCACTATTTTGAATTTGAGGATAATAATGATTCCGCAATAATATCAATAGCTTAAGGCATTGTCTGGGATATGCTATCCAAAGTGAATTGCCCACCACCTCGAGCATATCCAGAATAAGAGTTGCAGTTATATCAGCAAATCTTGGTTGTACTTCTAAAAATATAAGACGAGTACTTTTAAATCATTCATTTCACAAAAAAAAATAGGAAAAATATCGATAATGTAAAATAAATGCCAATTTACCAAAGTTAACTGTTGCTGCCAACCATCGCCAAGCATTTTCTAGTCCCAGAGGATGGGTAACAGTAACGCCTTGTCGCCTATTCGTCACAATAATTGTTGCATAAAGTCTCATGATTCCTGACATACGAGTTAAGAATTTAGTTTGTTTCTCCACAGCTCCATCGATATATTTATAACCTATTTTTTGATAATATTCTTCATCGCTCTGGCCCTGGAGCCTTGACGGAAAAAACGGCACGAGATATGGACAAGTTACGTAAAAGTGCGCTTTAAGTAACTCCGTGAAATCAGGGAAATCACACATCAAAGCTAGAGTAACAGCAGCTATTCCAAAAGCTGTTTCTGACTTGCTGGATACAAGAGTTTCACCCTGGCTCTAAGGAAATAAAATGTTTTCGTTTATCTTCGTATCAATTTAACTATTATTAATTTTAAAAAGAATACTTTTTACACTTACAACAATATTCTTAGCCAACAAATTTTTACAAAATATAGAACCTTGTGGATGCTGATTTACTTGTAGTGGCGATTGCCCACTGAGCAAGTGATGCAGTTTATTGTATTTTTCCAGCAAATGTGCTCCACTAACAACAGAAATTGTATTTACAGGAATATTTATTGCTTTTTGACATTCAAAACGGAATTTTTTCGTTTCCGTCGCATGACAAAAATTGAGAAAATCTTGAGTTTCTGTACACTGTTCTAATAATTCTTTGGCTCTTTGATGTATCTGATAAGTTTCTTGATCACATTCTTCCGAAACAATTTCAACCGATGAGGAATCAGTCTTTGTCGTTCCAGTCTCAACAGCATTTAATGTAATTTCTCTAAGTGGTGTTTCAGACAATTTTTCAACGGGTTGAGCGACTTCTAGTCCACCTTGAAGCATTTGTTGCATTTGTTGAATTTGTTGCATTTGTTGCATTTGCCCACACATAACGACCGGTTGTAGGGTAGCCTGTTGAATATGTGCATGTTCAACTGGCACATTTGTTTGTGCTACATTCATTTCATGTTCTCGTCTGGCAATTTCCTCCTCATAGAGTGAGTCGATTCGCGCGATTTCTGATGCACATTCATTGAGAAGTTCCTCACATTGTTGTGAAACTTGCTCAGCAAAATTAACATCATTACTCGACAATTCTCCTCTACGCGCCTTTTCATTTATATTTTCCATTTGTTGACTTAGTTCTTTTAATTTTGCTGTATATGGCACTAACATTTGCGATACAGTATTTTTGTCTTTACATGTCTTTGATACGATTCCGACATCTTTAATTCGTTCTCGAAAATTGTTTCGAATTCTCTGAATCACTGCCTCACGCTCTTTCATTAATTTGTGTTCCTCTGCTTCTCTTTCTAGTCTCTCTTTCCTCTCTTGCAATCTTTGTGCATGTAATTGTTGTTCGTGACGCCTTTTGATTTCATTCTGTTGTGCCAATTTTTCCTCTTCAGCCTCGTAACGTGCCAAATCAGCGGCCTTTTCTTTTTCTCTATCAGCAGCAAGAATTTCTCTCATTAAAGTCAACTCTTGTTGGAGAGCCTTCATACACGTTTCCATATGTTGCTTTTTTTTATCCATTGCCTTCCTAACTTCTTCTCGTCGTTGCAACTCATTTTCCAGCAAAATTTTTTTAATGGAAAATGTTGTTTCATTACGTCTTGAAGGGTTCTGCTGCGCTGATGAAGACTCTGTCGTTTTTATTGGGACATTGAGGTTACAATTATTCTGTTCATTTTCAATATTTTCCGTCAAAATATTTTTTTTCACACCAACAGCATCAGGACCTATAGTAACACTATCAATAGAATGGGATATTTTTGAAGCTTTTCTGATTGCTGATATTCGAAGATTTTCAAAGACAGATGAAACATCACCAAAATTGTAACCCTGTAAAATAAATATTATTTAAAATGTGATAGTGGAAAAATCTTTAAGAATACTTACTGTGTCACCAATTGGATTTATAAAACTCGGCATTTTTATTTATTTACAATGAATCCTTATCAAGTTGAATAATTTTACAATGACTATACACTTGCGTATGTAGGCCAAGCCAAAAATTCAGCACAAATGTCTCTTCAAATAAATAAAGAAAAGTATTATGTTTGAATGCGCGTATACATATATATATTTATACGCAGTTAATTCTTACCTCATTAGTACTATATTATTTATACTGTGAACATGAAAAAGTACATTAGCCAGTACATTTTGGCTTATCCTAGACTTTACTTTCCTCTTTCAACCGCATGAAAACTAGAGATAGGAACTTCAACTGTATATATTAGAAATGGTTGAAAAACATCTTGAACTGAATAGTTCCACTACACAACACTCGCGTCGCTCGATACTGTTATATCCCCAAACATAGGAACGCCCAGAGCGCACATCGAACGCATATGTATATAGAGATACATTTAGCCGCCATAAAATTCAAAATGCGACAACAGGAGATATTTATTTTCTTTTACAAGCAGAGTCCACTTCAAACGCAATAAATAAAAGCATAAAAAAAAATACGTGAGAAAATAAGCAACTTTTAAATAAATATAATAGCCTGACACATTTACACGATAAATAGGATATGTAATCTAACACAGGAAGACCAACTCGACTTCATAGCTTTTCTAAGTAAAATCACTCCGAATATATAAATAAAATTGAATCAGAAAATTATGTATTCCCAAACATATTTTTCCGATAAATAAATATCAACGATATAAGAAAAAATACGTACAATTAAATTCTAAGAAACTATTGACTAAAACATCACCATATGTGGATAGGAAAACTAAAGAAAACATACCTTCATAAATGTCAAAAGAAATATATGCAATAAACTATAACCATCATAAAAATAATATCAAGTTTCATAATGAATTCCAATACATGGAAAACTAAATCAAATATAAGATTTCCCCCCCCCCCCTTTGGAAATAACTAATAGATTAGAACATATAAATAGAGGAAGGAAAGAGAAAGAGTCAGTCTCTCGTATCTTAAAAATTCATACAAGACATATCTTGACGCTTATATTCGAATAGACACATAAGAATTAATTTAGATAAATAAAGGAACTTGTAAAATCAAAACCACCTGTAAAAATCAATACAGCTAAATAACAAATAAATGAAATATAAGTAAATAAGTAAAGATAACATCAGAAATAAAAGTGTAACGTTTATTGTGAAATACCAACTTCTCTTTTGAATTTCCCGGGTAAAACCTACTTATAAAATTGTTTTTATCAACAGCTGAGTAACGTCGCCCAAAATGTAACAGTACGACGATGTCGAAAAATTTTATTCAAGTGGGAGAAATTATGAGCGTGTCTTTAGACTTTGGAAGGGGAAATTTCTTGAACAACTTCGTTGCAGTTTTTACTAAAAACTAGAGACTCTCTAGTCTCTATGGTGGCAACTATAAACATTTTCTAAAATAACAACATAATTATTATATGATATTGAGAAAAGGCGAGGTTATACGATAACTAAAGTAAAAATATAAAAAATTTTGTATAAAAAAAATAACAATGTCTGTAGTTATTGAAACTACAATTGGCGACTTCACAGTTGATCTATATACAAATGAACGGCCACAAAGTAAGAAAACAATCATCTTAAAAAAAAAAATAAATATAAATATATCTATATATTTGATATCACGGAAGATTTTTGTAAATATAAACTAAACAAAATAAATGAAAACATTCATTTTTTCTCTCACAGCGTGCAAGAATTTCCTCAAATTGTGTAAGGTGAAATATTACAATTGGAATTTATTTCACACAGTTCAGAGTAGTTTCATTGCCCAAACTGGAGATCCAACAGGAACAGGAAAAGGTGGTGAGAGCATTTATGGAATGATATTAGGAGAAGAAGCGCGTTACTATGAAGCTGAGCAAATGCCAAAAATCAGACACGATCGAGTAGGTTTATTATCTATGGTTAATTGTGGTGATAATATGTTGGGGTCGCAATTTTTTATCACACTTGATCGAAATTTACAATCACTTGATGGCGAGCATTGTGTATTTGGTGAAATAGTTGAAGGCTTGGAAATTATTTTAAAATTAAATGAAGCAATTTGTGATGGAGATCATAGGCCATATCAAGATATTCGTATTTCTCATACCGTTATACTGGAGGATCCTTATGATGATCCTGAGAACTTGGTTATTCCTGATCGTAGTCCAGATCCTACGAAAGAAGCATTAATGGTAATAATCACTTTTCATTATTTGTTATATATTTGTCAAATATCTTCAATACATGTATATATTCGAATTTTCCCACGTATTGTGTATGTAACAGAGTGACCGAATTGGGGCTGATGAAGCATTAGACGATACAGCCGGTATGACAATGGATGAAATAATTGAAATGCGCAAAACCAAAGAAGCCAAAGCTGCTGCTACTATTCTTGAAATTGTTGGTGATATTCCTGATGCTGAAATTGCACCACCAGAAAATGTTTTATTTGTATGCAAATTAAATCCTGTAACAAATGATGATGATTTGGAAATAATATTCAGTAGATTTGGAAAAATTGTTGGGTAAGCTGCTGTATGAACGAGTACATTCTTAATAACATTATTTCATTGGGAAATTGATGAATTCTTAGAAAATTTCTTTCATATTATAGGTGTGAAGTAATTAGGGACCGACAAACTGGTGATTCCTTACAATATGCCTTCATTGAATTCGCAGAGCGCAAAAGTTGTGAAGACGCTTATTTTAAAATGGACAATGTATTGATTGACGATCGTCGGATTCATGTTGATTTCTCACAATCAGTATCGAAGATGCGTTGGAAAGGTAAAGGCCGAGGATTTTTATATAATGATGATGAAAGAATAGGGGGTCGTAAGAAAAATATTGATCAGCGAAAAAATCATTTGAAAAGTAAAGACAACAATGATCGTAGAGAAAAATATTATAACAGTCATCAGAAAGCTGATCGATATGGATCTCACAAATACCATCAAAAAGAATTTAACAATGATGAATATAATGGTAGAAATGAACGACATTATCAGGAGAATGATTACAAAAGTGCCAGAAATAAAGATGATATGAGACGAAGAGATAAACGAAATAGAAATAGAAGTAGAAGTGGCAGTAGAAGCAGAGAAAGAAACCGAGAACGAAGTCCAAGTAGAAATTGGAGTGAACGAAATCGTGAACGTGATAGAAGTGGAGAAGAAAAAAATTATAAGAACTATTCTCAATATGAAAAAGAAAAGAAACGTGATGATGGCAAATATAGAGCCAAAGATTACAGTGAAATAAGTAGACATAATAAAAAACGCTCAAGAGACAAATCTATTGAGAGATATCATAAAAAGAAAAACAATAAGCACGATAGAAGAGATAGATAGTCCAATTCAATATTTCATATTCTCCAATAAAATTTTCATGTACAAAATAATTATATTGAATATAATAAGAAAGTATAGATGAATTTTTCTCGAATGTGAAATTCATTTTTATATATTTACGAATAATATTGTACCACATTTTTCTATATATTTTTTATTTTTTCCAAGTTTTAGTGATTGAGGATTTACTCGATGTAACAGGATAATCAATGCATGGGTAGAATATAATATTTTATTGTTCTCGGCTTAATGGTTTTCTCATTTTTTTTTTTTTTGTTTTTGTTTTTGTTTTATAATAATTTACAGTCTCTATTACATTATTCGAACAGAGCACCATTATGTTTCTGAAAATAAAATGGAAAATAGTCATCAAAAAAATGACATTTAACTTATACACTTTTTTCATGGTTACGATATCGTCTTATTAAAGACATAAAATGGTTATTAATTATTTTCTTCTCGCAACATCAAGTTTTGTAGTTATGAAACTATAATTTCCACATCTAACTGAAATTTATTTGAATTACTTGAAGTTGAAATTAGAATGAACATGTTATTAAATCCTGTAAAAATCAATTATACTTTTTTTCTTTTCAAATAATAGATTTAATAATTAAATTGATTTATAAACACTTTTCAAGTGTTAGACTTCAAATCAGCACTTTAATTAATCAGTGGAAACGTAATATACGAATAAAAAAAATGAAAATTAATATAGTTGAGTATAACAATTGACTCTGAAGCTGAGCTGATATGTCGCGAGTCAGCAAAAATATGTGTACATATTTATGAATGTGATAGTAATAATTTCAATTAGTAAACTGTTAATTTTTCTTTTCAGATAGAGTGAAGAAATTATATACGCATGTAATATTATATATATTTAGCGAGTTATATTTTTTTTCTATACTCGATTAAAAAAATATAACTTGATAAAGTTTGCTATAGATAAAATAAAGTCACGCCTCATATAGTTTTATTTTACTATTTTTCTGTAATTTCCTATAGATCTATTAAAAAAATATCATGAAGTTAATCGATGGATGAAGTTGTAATTTCTTTTTTTTTTGATTTCATTTTATTTCTTTATCATTTAGATGCTTTGAATTTGTGGCAAATATATATATATTTTTTTGTATTTTATTATGATTCAATTTGTGTTATTATCTTTTTTTTTTTTTCCTTTGCTTTTATAAATTCAAATAGATTTATCGTGAAAGATTATCATTTTCTAGTTTAAATGAGAATGATATAATAAAAAATAATTTTCATTTTAAAAATCAATGGTTTTTTCGTTTGCTTTCAAAGTTTCATAGAGCTCATTATATACATATATTAATTGAATTTATAACACATTGATTATATAATTTCCCATATGGTGGTTATCAATTTTCATTTTTTTATATATATTTATATTTTGTTTTGTTTTTCATGATTTTTGTTGAGAAATTTATTTCGAGATGCGATATTTAATTAATTCCAGAATATATTTTATCTTCAGATTTTTTTAAAAAATTTCTCATTATTTGTTTGTCATTCTTCTTTCATTCTTTATTTTTTTCTTCAGTTAAAAATCTATTTGCCACATAAAAATTTGGGCACGAGCGAGAATTTTGAGCATTAGTGAAAATGCTGACTACAATTAATATACTTATTCTCCTTTTTTTAAATATATATATATATATTTGTTTTTTGTCTCAAAATGTTAAAAGGAAGTTTTATAAATGGATAATCATTAATCATCCTGTGGATTTAAATTTCATAGTAGAAGAAGACAATAGATCATACATATTTATATGTATGAATATTAAATTTGGTTGACGAATAAAAGCAGAATATTTTTTTTTCAGATAATAGAATAAACATAAATAGATAAAACATTTGGAGATGAAAATTATCTTGCGAGGTAATAATAACAATAATTATTATTATGATTAATTAATATTAATTTTTTTTTCTCTCGCGATCACATCTATATAAGTTTGTCAATTACAACAGTCTTAAGATCACCCATTTATCTTCACATTTATATAATATTTGATAAATATTTATAGCGCCATATTGTGGTTGATTTTACTGTTTAGAAATTAATGTCCAACTTTTAACTTGAATCTCCCAATTTAAATTACAAAATTAATTGATGGGAAGAATAAACTTATCAATTTAATAAATATATGATAATCTTAAAATACAACGAGATTGAGTATTGAATATATATTTAAATATCTATTTAATGCCTCAATCTATGGTTCAGTCAAATCTTTTTTGTTTTTTGTTTTGTTTTGTTTTGTTTTTTTTTTTTTTTTCCTTTGTATTCTCATTAGTCACATATATTTAATTAATATAATTTGATTAATTTTATTTATCAATTGTATTATAGATGAACCAGATTTTCTCGATTGGCGTGCGTTATTCATTTTTATATTACGCATTAATATGAGATTCCAAATTGAATTTATTGAATAAATTCTATATATTTTTTTTTCAAATTTTATAATTTAATAAATTGAATAAATTACTGTATTTATTTGCCAAGAAACATCTGGATCTTCACGCAATAGCAATCGCCATAAATAAAGATAATTTGGTTTTATTACAGCCTCACATTATCAACCTCTCAAATCATCCCACATAAAATTTTCTGATTTAATACATCATACGTTGTGGATAATTCGGATATCCTTGTGATTGTGAATTCATCATCTGAGAAAAATTTATCACGTCATTGATGTTACGATCATTATACGAATCGTAGCCCTGAAAAAAAAATTTTTACACTATTTGAACTTACAATTTAAAATTCTATAAAATTAAAAATGTTTTTTTCTTTGATCCGCGTACTTAAAATTGAAATATTAATCATTACGTCAAAAAATTTTATAATCATTAATATTAAATCAAAATAAATTTATAAATTTTTTTATTTTTAGTCTTTGACATTTCAATCAGTATGAATATTTTAATCTCACCTGGGAGCGTTTTCGTGAAACCATGAACCTTTTTTCAAGTGGATAGTAGTGATTTTGTGGATACAATGAACCATATTGTGCTGTTCTATATTGTGTATTTTCATACGGTGGTGGTGCATATTGATTTAAATACTGCTCATATGAATTAATTGGATGCGTTCGTGGAATACCAATTTCCGACGTAGAAATATCAGGACCAAAATTGTAGCGATGTGGATTATAAACAGGACTATCCAACCAACTACCAGCTACGCATCAACAAATAAAAATTTCATAAATCAAAAAGAAATAGGAATAAAAATAAAAAAAGCGAACGTACGATTTCGTGGGTCTTCGTCCTCGAGTCCCATCATATCAACATTGGCCATTCTACCGTCATCTTCAATATTTTCATAATCATCATTTGTGCCATAATTACGCCAATTTCTAATAAATTATAGAGATGTTCATTATCATTATTATTATTATGAGGCAATACTACTATAGTATAATAGTTGGTAGAAATTAAATAAAAATATTTTTTTTACCGATTACGAGGATTATTTTCCAACAACGAGAGCAAAGTCAGTAAATCTTCACGGTCAGGGGTACGTTTGTATCTTAATTCTGGATAAACGGGAGGACTGGAAAAAAAATTTATGTTACAATTAAGAGCGATCAAATATAATTATATCACAAAAAGAAGATGAAAAAATTGAAAAAAAAAAACCAAAAAAAAATTTATTTCCCAACAATGCTAATATAATTTCCATATTAATAAGACAACCCATGAATCCAATAATTTTCTAATAATAAAATGAAATTACTCATCTATAAACATTAAATACATTATGCAAATTAAATTATATGACTTATCGATCGTATTATCTTTTAAATTAATTCATAGATATTTTAAATATAAAAATAACCTAAAACAGAAAATTACATTAAAATTTCCATATTAAATTCAATTGTGTCCCTATAAAAAATTTTCTCGTATTAAATCATTTTTCCTCTATTTTTCTTTTCTTCTTCTCTCCATCGATGTCCATAAAATGTTCCATTAACTAAATTTCATTATTTTCTGTTGGAGGATACCGTGTTAAATCGGAAACAAGATTGAAAGAGACGACGTCATCAGTGATGCACATACAAATAGTTTGTGAGGCAGGAATGATTGATTAATATCGTTATCTGGCTGTCGTCTCACCAAAACCATGTACCCACTCTTCTCTCTTCGTTACTCTTTCACCTTACTTTGTTGTTGACCCAGTTTTACTGGAGCCATACCAACTCCATTCAGCTTTTCGCGCCACCCCCTTTACGTATTGCGTATATCTATGATTTCTCTTGCGTCACAAATATCGAACCGGTGGCCTCTCAACTACCCACGAATTGCCGTATATATACATAACATATACATTCACGTAGTTACGTACGTACCTATAGAGTTATATATGTTGGTGGTATTATTGTTTTATTGTGTTGTTTTGCACTCCTAACTATTTTATAGAAGTTAGAGCTGCATGTTCGATCAATCGCGTGTAGGATAACTCAATTGCAATGCGTAACATAAGCAGATAAAGAAAAAAAAACAAAACAAGACAAAAAAAAAGAAGAAGAAAGATCTGATTATTTTATGTGAATATATTTATATATAAATATTAATGTATTTATGATTAGATTTAACTTTATTTATATATTTTATCAATTATTTTTAATCCTAAAAAAAATTACACACATATATATATATATCTTTATATAATTTCTTCTTTATTTTCCTTAATATTGTAAATATAAATCGGTATTAATTTTTTTGATTAACGTAGTAGTGGTATTATTTTTAAATTAGTTAATTCAATATTTATAATAGTAAGAAAAACTATTTATTTTAGGTTTTATTAATATTTACGTTGATGGGAAAGGGTCAATTTTTATGTAGATTAAGGGACAGAATTTTATTTAGTTCAATATTGAAATAATTAAATGAATGCGGTGAAAAAGTAATGGCAAAATAAAATGGCGGGTGGGGGGAGATGAGAAAAGTAACCGGATCGATGGGTATTCTGTTTCACTGGATTTTCGTTTACATTTCACTTTATGCTTGACTATGCCACTTCAAAGCTAATCTACAGGTGGGCTCAAAGACAACTATTTCTATATAACATCCTTCATCAATATGAAATTATATTCTAAATATTCTATTGAGATTTGGGGATATTTATTTATTTAAATCAAGAGTATTGTTCATTTGTAAATTTATCATTTATATATTGTTTGTTAATTATTCATAAATTTTTATATTCATTTGAATTTAATGCATAATGTATTATTAATTTATTATTATTTTTGTTTCTAATTGTAGATTTGGACACTACGTAAATGAATAAATATAGAGTTCTTACCTTCGTTTAACTTGAATAAATGATCGAGGAGTACTCTTGACAGCTGGCATTTGTGATCCAGAGGTTGCTGATGGTGAAAGAGTTGTCGTTGATGATGATGATGTGCTTGTAGAACCTGCTGGTGAATTATATGCAATTTTTTCTGAACGCTTGCGACGGTCCTCAGCAAGATCGTAATATTTAGAGTGTGGTAGCGGTGGTGGTGGTGGTGGTGGCAAGTCCCAATTATTTCTCGGTGAATTTTCATTGTCTTCATTCATCATTACTTTACCATATCTAAAAAAATAAACAAAATAATTAATTAATAAGATTAATCATTTAAATATAATTTTTTATTGTATATTATGAAAAAACTTACAAAAAATTTTTGTCATAGGATAAACTGTCATCACGATCAAATATAGGTGCGTTTGGTTGATTATTTTGATGATTAAATATTTCGTCATCGGTGAGTGATGCTTTAATGTCTTCAAGTCCTGATGTTCGTAGCGTTCCTATTAAATTAATTGAAGCAAATACATAAATACACAAAATGGTAAAATGTTTATAATATTTTATATTGGATAAAATTATTTCACTTGCTTTTTTCAGCTGTTGGTTGAAAGACATTTGACACGGCGGGATTTTCAATACGTCTATTTTGTTGATTTCCAAACATTAAAATCTCTTGTGCTCGTTTCACTGTTAATGAATTATTTTATTTATTATTCTATACGTTGTTTTTTTTTTCTTTTTTCTTCTTCGAACATGAATTCATTATTATTTCAACAAAAATTAAATTAATCATCTTATTTAAAACTCCACCTTTTGGTTTTATTGCTTCATCTGTTTTAGTAACTTCCTCCAACATTCCAGTTGACAATGATTCCACAACGACAATTACAAACCCCAAAAAGAAGAATCTTAACCAATTGATTGTCATCTATTAAATAAAAAGAAAAGTTTATATAAAAATTTTTTCAACGTTTAACGGAAAATTTAAAAATTACTAATTTTATAAATGTAAATATTTGGATTTATTTTAGTTACTGTTTCATAGTAATAGTGAATATAATAAAGTGAGAAAGACGTGATAATTTATGTTTACACCAGTAGATATCACACACTTGTTGCCGGTAGATCAATTTTGAAAAACGTTTATATACTAAATGCGGCTAAAGTTGTTTCGATATACCGTTCAGTGCAGTAAAAGTATTAAATTAATCTTATCATCTCTTATTATCAATAAATTCACACACGTAATGGATATTACTGAGTGGATACGACAAGAAAATACAGCCCATTATTCTGTCTCCAGAACTTTAAAATAATAACAAAAGATGAGTAACAATATAATTCTATAATTTACTTACATTGACGCAAATAAAGATGAATGTTATTCACTTCTTTTTCACAGCTTCACCTTCTTATTCGGTTTATTTTATTTATATTTATTCTGTCTGGTACGTGAGGTCACACGTAATAGCCAATTGTTGAAGAAGATGATCCTTTCTCGTCTGCAGATGATGACGAAGTGAGCCAACACCTCTCTGGTAGTCAACGGCGTCCCGGATAGCAATGGCTACAACACGCAAGGGGATAAATGAGTGGCGGAAGATGTTGGTGGGTGCACGGTCGATCAACCATCCCTACCTACTCCAATGTATATTTTTCTGTCATATCCCCACTTTTGGCTCCCACGCATTACTGAATGTGTATCGTCATCCCTTTTTATGTTCACCGTCAAATACTCTTCCTACAAGTATACCAGTAAATATTATGTGAATGTTTTGGATGATGATAATAGACGATGACAACCACAAACAAATATCAAAATATATTTGTATTTGTGATTTTTCATATGGCGTAATTCTATTCATTTCATTTCTGCGTATTACACACTTTTTTTTTTTTTTTTTTTTTTTACTCTCAAGATGAATGAATGTTCATCACAAAAGTAAAGATTTAAAAAAAAAAATGTGATGAATAAATGTAATCTTTTTTTATTCTATATAATAGTAATATGCAGTTGTAACAGGAATTATTGTTATTTAGATAGAGAATTATTTTTATGAGTCTTCATCTTATAGTTCATGAATGTCCTTTGTGAAAAGAAATATTACAAATTGAATGGGAATAAAAAGAAGAGAAAAAAAAAAAAATAAAGTAAACTTGAAAAAGATTTATTCAAAAAGTGAGAAGGAAGAAAAATATAAGATGAAAAATAAAGAACCTGCCAAAACGATTACTTGCGTTCATTTCATGGTTACTTGATTCAACAATTAAGTGTGTCTGTGACGTTTGAAGTGATAAATATACATATTTTATATCTACAGAGTTTAATGAAGAGCTCGTAGGCGTGGCATATATAATATTGATCTTTTTTGTAATGTAAAAAAAAAATAATAATAATAAATAAATAATAATTCAAAAATTTCTTTTTTATCATAAAAATTTTTCTTCTTCTCCATTCAACTAAATCTTAAACACTTCAACATTAAATACATATCTTTATTAAACTTTTAATCATAAATTTTTATATAAAAATTATTTTTCAAATTAAATTCCTATCACAAGTAAAATTAAAAAAAAAAAAAAAAATTAACATGAAAAAAATAATATTTCATATTTATTATTAATTTATCATGAAAATAATTTTGATATTCAATACAAAACAATTAAATTGGTAATATCAGACACGAAGGATTTTTTCCTGAATCCATTTAATATTTTACTTCAAAGGTTGAAGCTTAATAATATCAGACAGAAGAATACGATACCACAGACACGACTTGACCTGACATCTTTCCCATGTATTAAAACTCACCCTTTCATCCCCTTCTGAACTAACACTCGCTATTTCTCCATCCAACTTCTCCAGATTTTCTCCACCACTCCCTATTTCAACTTTATCACCCCTACAATGAACTAAACACCCACGTGATTCCAACACAAAGCGTCAAACGCCCACGCTGTCACCACCCTGATGTACACTGTACAGTTAGCCAGCGTACCAATATGTATGAGCGTGGAGAAGAGAAACAGCTCACCTTTCTCTTGCCACCCCTAACTCCCGGATCCGCAACGCTATTTTCACAGTACACACTCGCATTCCTCTTTTTATTGTTATTACTATTTTTTTTTTTTTTTTTTTTTTTTTTTTTTCATTTTCCCCTCTTGAGCTATATCACATCACATCACATCACATCACATCACATCATATTTCTCTTTTTCATTTATTCCTCCTGACTGGACTCTCTTGAGGCCATTTCCCTCCAGAGAATATAACTGAAAATTCGTTTATTTTGTGATGGTTTCACACGCAAAACTTTCATATTCTTTTTCCATTTATATTTATATATATTTTTTTTATATACATGAATAAAATCTCAAAATATATTCATTATAATAATTCTGGGAAACTAAATTATTTTTAAATTCATTCTTATAAATTTATATATTATACATCATATAATTTTTTTTTGTTTGTTTCATTTCATGTAATAATGTAGCAATTTTTCTTTTCCACAAACACATCGATAAATTATAAGTATATATATGATAAATTTGATAGATTGACATGAAAAATTGTATATATAAATATTAAGTATAAATGAGAAAATGAAAGGAAAATTAAATAATTATTCTTGAACACGAAAATCTCATGTGTCAACGTAGCACAGATGCACATTACTCATTAGTTTCAAGATAGATCAAATAATATATTATCTGTACATAAATATTGTTTCTTGTTCTTATTATAAACACTCATGTCCTGAGAAATAATTGTGAAAGACAAATAGATTACCTATAGATATGTAAAAAAAAAAAAAAAACAACAACAACAATATATAAATAGCTAACACAAAAAGATGGAAGAAGTAGAGTGTTCGTGGCAAAAATCTTGTGTATCTGTGCGTGGGCGTAAGCTATAAAACAACATACATATATACTCATATGAAGTGGGTGGTGGTGGTGATGATGATGGTGCAGAGAGGGGATACCATTGACGTCAGCCAAAGATTCTTGGGGTAGCTCGGGTGATTTTTACTGTTGCTCCAAATTGTCAGTTTGAGAACATTTATTGACATGTCTGTGCATGTGTGTATGTATGTATGTATGTATGTAAGGATATAAAAGAATAAAAGATTATTGTAGAAGAATATAATGGATGAGATGGAACAGTTGGATCCAAGTTGATCGAGAGAAGAACGTGAAAGTAAAAAGCTTTAAAACGTAAAAGACATTATCGAAGTTTGTGTGTATTACAGCATGATCCTTTTCGTAATTTTTGTCGACAACTATAACCATACCAATAGTCTTTCGGCAATTTCATTCAAACGAACCGTTGGTATTATATAAAATATACATTGTACAGCATTAGATCATCTTACTGATGTATCCTTTGATATCAGATCACGTTATATATTAGATCAATTATTTATATATTGTATTATATTCAAAGAATATATAATATAATTCTTGTAATTTTGTTCTGCAACTCTTGTTCCGGATGACAACGATCAAGGTTGAAGTAGTTTTCTTTTGTTCACAAATTTTCATTTAACCCATCTACTTTTTATTCATGATACAGAAGAGATGAGTATATATAATCCATATATTTATAGGTGTAGATAAGAATTTCAGTGAATTTTATAAAACAGGCAGATCGATGCGGATATCTCGCGTTGCGTAGTAGAGACCGCCTGTTGATATAAAGCTTGATTTCATTCATGTAAAATAAGAGAAATACAAATATATAGACTTTGTACGTACCCGGATATAAAATTATATTTGAGCTTTGACAATATATGTAGAATTTATTTATTTATTTTACCTTATTTGAATATTCGCATCTAGGTCAATCCTATTGATGTATAAATCGTCTTTTTTTCATTATAAATACTGATTTTATCAGCATAAATCAAATCAGTATTTTATGAATAAATTAAAATGAGCATACATCCATATAATATTTTTAATTATTTACTTACTTTAGTATATATTTAGACAAAAAGAGAATCAATGTGGCCTCTAATAATATTTTGTACTTGTAATTAGCATTTACATTTAAAATTATCTGAAAAACAATATATAAATAAATATCACGTGCATAAAATAATTATAACTATTACTATTTTTGAAACTATTAACAGATTTATTCATGTAAGTATACGTTTAATTTTATAATTAAAAATTTTATGAAATTGAAATAAAGTATTTAAATAGTGTAGAATCACTTCTTTCCAATATCCCAATTGACGTACTTGTTGGAGATGAATGATAAGTGAAGAAAACAATTTCAGCTGAAGCGTAAAACCATCAGTTTATTTTTATCTCACGTACAAATTATATATATTGTGTAATGAATAATACAAAAGCAAGTAAGAATTCTAGAGATGCTGGAAAAACCGTTAACGAAATATAAATATGAAAACCATTCTGTTTTATCGGCCGAATCAAAAAATACTTTAAATTCAAAACAAAGACTCGTTGCGAACTTCAATATGTATTACAGTACAGATTAGGACACATAATTTTTTTTTTTTTTTTTTTCGAGTTCGAGAACATTACATCGTTACAGTTTCAACGATTTAAAATAAAATATTTTTTTTTTTATCTGTAAGTATTCACTGTAAATTAAAGACATTGCAAATAAAGTTTAAGATCATTTGTGCACATACTAAATATTCTAGATACAATTGGAAATTTATTACGCTAGACAAAGGAATCAAATTATTTTTCGTTGTTACTTGATGTATCGAACAAAGAAAGACGTTGAGACTTCACACGACGAAAAATAAAATATAATCACTTTCAATCACTCTTACAGATAAATAATGGAGAAATATGAGAAAGAACAGATATCTGTAATTTGTCCATATGACAAAAGTCATATAATTCATAAATCTCGAATTCAACGGCATTTGTTGAAATGTTCAAAGGTAAATTATATATTTATTCACTGAGTTGACTACGTGTTTTCATTTATATTTGATTGTTAATTAATTTTTGTCTGTGCTCAATTATATTTCTTAGAACTTTCCTCCGAATTATTTGGAAACTTGCCCATTTAATGCTACGCATTTGATGTTCGCGGACAAATTGAATTCTCATGTGGACGAATGTCCTGATAGACGATATCTTGATTTAGAACAATGTCGTATGTGTATTTTATTTTGTTAATTGTTATTTATTTTAATCCCAATTACTCAAATGATGAAATAAAAAAATTCTATTTTAGATCTGGAGATAAAGAATCATGGATTAGTGGAATCATGTCCACCATCTAAAGCTGAATCATGCATTGATATTTACAGTGATATTTGGGAAGATTCTGAAAAACATGACGACTTTAGGAGTGATATTTCAGTTGTCAGTAGTACTTCAACTGTAGATAATCAACGGTAATAAATATTTATACGTATGATTTATTATTTATCATATGTAAATTATCATTTTATTTCTTAATTAACAGCAAAAATGCGAATAACCGTCAACCACGTGGATATTCACAGACGATGATGCTCGAACTCACTGAAGAATCAGCTGAAGATATGGAATCTGTTACTAGTAGTTTCACTGCTGGTCGTGGAAAATTCATGTTCGATCGCTTATGTGAACGTCGGGGTTTGCGAAAAGTTGGTAAATCTGCAAAAACTGATGTTGAAGATACAGAATCAGTTTTAAGTGATATTGATCGCAATAATTTTCAAATTTACCGGACAAATTCGGAAGAATCTCATAGACATTCTTTTGAAAAAATTGATCGCGATTAGGGAAAATAATAACGATCAAATACGAAAGAAAAATCTGACAACGTTGTTATACGTAATACATACAAAAAGAATTTTTAATTTCTTTACAATTCTTCATCTATAATTCATTAATAATCATAAAAATTTTTAGTTTACGTTTCCTTGTTTAATTATTATTATTATTATTATTATTTATAACGTATTTTACGTGAATTTTTTTTTTCTTATCACGTACACTGCATTTTCAAGTTGATTCAACTTTTTTTTTTATTCTTTCTATTAGTACGACATGTGTAAATTCACAATTGGTAATCAAGATATTCAAATATGTATCTTAAAATCATAATGCAGTATTTGGATTCAATAATGCACAATAAATATGAAATTCATTTCAATATAATCATTTAAAAATGTATTAAATTTATAAAATTTGTGATTCTCTAAGGTAATATTTCATTTGTATTATTAAGTAAAGATAGAGCAATTACACAAGTTATTTCAATATTTTTTTTTTCTATCATGAAGGGCAGTTTAATTGAACAAAAACTTTTTGTATAGCAGACTCTAGTCCGTTATGAGCAGAATATTTTATAAACTTTTGAGGCCAAAATAATCCATTGAACGAACACATGTCATTATTATTATTTTTTCTTTTCAAATACCCATGAGATAATATAAAGTGACTAAATTAATGTACACAATTCTCTTTGATTAAGCTCTTGATATCAAGTCAAGTATACCATTTCGCGTGTATCATATTATTTTTTATTATTGTCATTAAAATCATTTTTGTATCAATCTTACTAAATATAGCAATTACAGTTTTTTTTTAATTTTGGTGACTAGAAGCTGTTTCTCCATACCATGTTACATATACCATACATATTTCAAATTTAATAAATTTCAATGCATAAATATGAAATAAAATTGATTTTATCATCCACAAGAAATATATAAAAGCAAATTGATGTGGTACTTTGGATCAAAATAAAAACTTTTTAAAAACTGAAATTTTCAAGGGGCCACAGACATTTATATTTTGTTTAAATACCATTCAGTAAATATATATCTGAGGGTTTATTTACGCGTGAGTGTATATATATATATGCCTTATTAAAATGATATTAAAGATGTTCCACGTGTAATTAATTTTGTTAAAACTTTATACAAAATAAAAACTCATTATACTAAGTCTATATTTCTTTTCATTTAATAAAGATCCGATATGACTTGACAACTCAATAAGTACATAATAACGTATACCGATTAACATGTAATTAAAAATTATGTTATTTTTAATGCATTATTAATAAATTTATTCGTTGACTTTCGATCACATTTCCAATGTCATGATTCATTTGAATATCGAGATTGGTTGTTTCATCACATGGAATTTAATTCAACAAATAAAAACAGTAAAAAAAAAGACTAAAAAATAGAACAATAATCTAGAAAGCATACTTGATTTACGATCTCATATTTGTTCTCCATTATCAAATTTTTCTGCCATGTGTACTCAGTCGAGATGTTGATGGCGATGGCGATAGCGATGATGATGATGATGATGATGATGATGATGATGATAGTGATTTCGATGATAACGATTGTTGGACGATAAAAAATTTAAATAGATTCAACGCGGGCATTTTTAAATATGTAAAAAAGTTTTGCGCAAAATTATTTTATTATTCAGAAGGTAAGACAACCACAATAGGATGATTAATAATTATATGCATCACATTGACTCAGGGATTCCTATAAATATATATTCGTTAGCAGTATCGTCATTTGTTTGATCGCGTGTTGCATACTTATATATAATTTGTAAATTTATATTGAATTATACTGCCATATATAATGTATTACAAATAAGGAAGTGGCTCCACAAGGAGACAACTGAGAACATACAAAATACCAAGACACATATTCAGTCTAGCTGTTTGTTTTGGAACACTTTGTATCGTATGTGAATTACGAAATTGTTTCTCAATATTGAATGCTTTTGGTAAAGTTACGACTGGCAATAAAAACCATGCTGAATATCTTAATGCGAGAACAACAAGTGTTATATACGGTGTGAAAAGTAAAAATGCATATAATACGTGTGATGCGGTATGACCAATAAGTATAGCAAGTGTAACAATTCCTGCGCGCCTATCATTTTCTAGATCACGTGTATTATTACTGTGTAATATAGCCTCAGTATTCAATGCAAGTGGTATCGCATAATATATGGTTCCCCATTGTACAAAACCTGTTTGAGCCATGAACGCGAATAAAACTGAAACAGGACCGAATATAACAAGTATTAAAACATCACCTAATGCAATATATTTAAGACCAATGCCACCAGTATAAAGGAATGATGATGATAAACCACCAAAAAATACTAATGCAAAATGTTCCAATTTAACTGGTGAAATATATGCTAGAAGTGCAAAACCAGCTGATCCAGCAATGTATAATATTGGTCCTAATAATGCTACTTCATCTTTAGTTAATAATTGATCAACTAATATTCTATCATCACTTTTTCCTCGACTATCTACCCCCTTTACATAATCATAATACGTATTAATAACATTTCCAGCACCGTGAACTGAAATAACTGTATATAATGTAAAAACAAATGTTATTAAACTGAAATTGTCCCAACCAGTTAGGCGGTAAGCTAATGCTGAACCAAGAAGTGTTGGCATCAATGATGCACTTAAAGACCACGGTCGAAGTGCAAGGAAGTATGATGATAGTTTCATCAAAGGTGAATCCAGAGTTGATGATGATGTGAAAGTGCCATTTGTACTGGTTGTCGCTGTTGTGGTTGTTGCTGTTGTTGTTGCTCTTTCATCCTTAGAAGGATTTTGTATTCCATTTGACATCATGTTTTTCTTCCTAACTTTGTTTTTTTTTTGTTTTTGTTTTTTTTTTCCTCCTTTTATTTTTAACTACAATGGAAACGTGAATAATGATAATATCAGTTTCATTCAAACAATTTCATAGTTAATATCTAACAATTAAATATAATATTATAAATTTATTTTTTTTGTTTAAAATTAAAAAAACATATTCACCTTTTTATTCTCTGTGTCAAAAACTAAAAGTTAGGTTAAGACAGTTTCCATGCTTCTATGACAATCATTTCACTATTATTACACATAAATATTGATATTTTATATTACTTTTAAACAATTTCGGCGATTGTTTAAGAAGATAACATTTTGCAATGTTTTATTTAAGCCTATCTATTCTAGTGCACTTGAATAATATGTTGATGACGTGTTTTTAATAGTTTGCACGTAGCGCTATCTTTGGTCTCTATAGAGGTTAGGTTGTGCTATCCAGTGTTTTATTATACTTCAGCTAAAATTTGGTATTATATATGCAATGTATTTGCAATTATTATCTATAGCGGGAACTTTAAAATTATAACTATTTAACATAATTTATTAATCAAAATTGAGAATAGCAAAATTTTATTATGAAAATATTATGAATAAATACATATATTGAAACAAAATTAAATAAATGAAATATCATATTATATCAAAACTAATTTTTTTTTTTTTTAATATCAAAACTAAATAAATTCAAATTCTGAATAGATGCATTGAATTTTTTTGTCTCATTGGATAATACTTGGATTTTAAAATGAACAATTGTACTGATCGGAATTTTTTTTGAACAAAATAAAAAGTATGAAAATTAAATGAAAAAAATTTTTTGTTTAAATCAAACGTATTTGATTTTCTTTATGCCGATGCTCTTGAGAATTAATATGCGTTCGCAATTGT
This sequence comes from Dinocampus coccinellae, assembly GCA_963920625.1. Lineage (NCBI taxonomy): Eukaryota > Metazoa > Arthropoda > Insecta > Hymenoptera > Braconidae > Dinocampus > Dinocampus coccinellae. The sequence goes on along the minus strand of OY987187.1, from coordinate 4,690,934 downwards.
AAAATCCCAAAGATTTCTTTATTGCATAAATCGCAATGTACTGATTTTACAGTACTCTCACGAAAACTTTGAGCAGCAATTTTTCTCAACTCATTCAAGTGTCCAATCATAGTTTCTTTTGACTCATTTCTTTCCTCTAAATCTAATGCATAATGAAGTTTAAAAATATTTTGTCTCAATTGCGCAACAGTACCAGGAGAAAGAAACAATTCTGGTTCATAGCGACACCATTGTGATTGAAGCAAATCAATTTCTTGTGGTATTGGTTTATGTTCCTTATCAATTATCCTAAATAAAATATCTTTCACCTTATTTTGACATATCTCAGTTTCTTCATGTATATCAGATTCATCAGTATTAATGAAAATAGCCGCACTCATCCAATGACGTAATCGATTGATATTCTGCAAATCGTCAATTGTCAATTCGACATCAAAATTTATTGATATATCATGTTCTGGAAGTAAACTACGTTGAGTTTTTTTGTCATATCCTAAGCCACATAATACACCACTATAACGAGTTTTGTATGAATTACGTCGTAATTCAATTTGCGGGGCAAATATTAAGCACAATAGTGACGTTAGACCTGGAATATTTGGCATCAATGCAGTATTATGTAAAACTAAATTACCAGTAACAGCACTTTGACTTACTAATCCAGCAACCAAAAGTCTCTCTTGTGCATTTGTTCTATTTAATAATACTGAATTAACAGAGTCATCAGCAACTTTAACTTTTTTTCCCGATCCAGCAAACGTAAGACTATTTAATTCAGTCTCTAATGGCGAAAATGGACCTCTCAAAGTTACATTCATTGAACACACATTTTTATCTGGTGGTGTCACATATGAATCTTTCAAATAGCATTGATTATATTGCATCTCTTCATGATTATATTTTTCGGTTGGTGAAAATTTCGAAACGTTCTGTCGAATATCATGATTGTAGTTTGAAAGATAACTTACTTTGGAAAATTCAGCAAAACCTTCTTTTATCATGTATTCATTAATATTAATTTTTTGTTGTGATTGATTACCTATCAAAGTAATGTGCACAACACTATCAACAACTGAATAAATTTCACCAATTAATTTCTCTTTATTATCTCGAACAATATTCACAAATGCATCTCTTGCCTTTTTTGACCATTTGCCATTTAATGAATTAAGAATTGATGGTTTCACACCATTCAATGTGCATTCAAATGCCAAAGCCGGTATTTTACTAATTGGATGATCTTCGGGTATACGTCGCAAGTCACTTACTTGGATTCGTTGTGAAAAACCAAAATCCACAAAAAAAGCAAGGGCCATTATGTTATTTTTATTTTCCATGAATATTTTTTCAACTACTGCACGACGAAATTCAGTTTTATTATTTACCTTATACGGTGCAAGTAATAACGTACCAATTGATGGCGGTGAATCAAAAATTTCTGTATTATCATCAATTATTGTGTTGATATCTTGTAAAATTTTCATGTAATTATTACAATTTTCTGAATCATAAATTGATCCCCAAAAACATCCAGGACTAACGATATATCGAATAGTCAATGGAACATGTGATACATCAAGTCCAGGTAATATTGAACGTATTTCTTTTGGCGGTGGGCCTTTTGATGAAGAATCAATAGACATGAAATGAAGAATCGGTGAAGCTTGTTCAATATGAAGTTCATCAGCCAGAGATTTTGATTGTTCAGGTGTCATTACAGGAATAACAATTTTTCCATAAAGTTGTCTACGTTTCAACGCTCGATATACAGCAAAAGGAATTTCTTTTGATTTTTCACAATTATCATCTCGTGACTCTTCAGTTTCTATTTTTCTAAACTGTATATAAACACGTGATGAATTATCAAATTTCACTTTGATTTTACCAGCATTGGAGTTTAAACACGATTCAAATTCTTCTTGAAATCGTTGGGCATACAACATTGCCGGTTGATTTAATGGCCATCCTTGTAGATAAACTGTGTTTAGTGGATCCAGCCCACCGGATAATTTCAAACTCATAATTTCATCGGTATTTGATTTTGTTGTAAAATAGTGTGGATAAAATGCACCGGCGAAAATAATTTTTATTACAAAATCACGCTGTGACTCTTCCCATTTGACTTTGTTCATTCCAACTGTCTCTTTAATTCCAAGACGCTCCAATCTAATTTTAAGATCTTGAACCAATGCATTAACTTCACGCAAAACTCTTATCTGCAAACAATTTCTTTGAGCCCATTGTACTTCGGCATGACTAGTCTTAATACGAGAATTAACTTTTTCACGTATCCAAATATTGTAAGCGTGTAGCATTGCTGCACCATCACTCTCTGTGTATTGAGCCCACGTAAGTTTTGTATCATATGACCGAAATTTTTGTTGATACGGTGAACTAAACATATTTTTCACTGACAAACTTGCACCAATTATTATTGATTCACGAAGAACGCTAAAAACATGACCAAGTGCAATCATTTTGGAAATGTGAATATCAACGGGTAAATTAGCCATTATTCGACCAAGAGTTGTCAGCTCACCGTCAAATCGTTCTCCATCAATGGCTAACAATCCACCGGTCTCTTGAAGTAATAATATTGTGCGTTCCATATTACTTAAATCTGGTGGATCAAGTGCTAACGCTAACAACGCTTGTGGTTTATCTAGATCCAATATTTTTGATCGAAGAATCACCAATTCCAATGGTGCTTTAAGTATTTCCGGCATACTCTCATCTGGTAATTTATCGTAAAAGTGTTTAGGTACCAATCGATATACTCTACCATCCATTACGCGACCTGTACGACCTGCGCGCTGTTGACAATTAGCTTTACTAGCCCACATCAATTCTAGACAATGGAAATTCGTAGCTGGATCTACTCTCACTTGTTTTGTTAAACAAAAATCAATGACATATTTAACATCTGGCACGGTAATACTACTCTCAGCAATGTTTGTAGATAAAATAATTCGTCGATGTTCAGGCGGTGGTAATTCGAATATTCGATGCTGTTCTTCAGTGGTAATTGATGAATGAAGAACAACGATATCCCATTTGTTCGTTTCTTGTTTACACATAACGCTGTGTATCTCCTCGATTTCGTGGATACCAGGTAAAAATACAAGAATCGCTGGTCGTGCCGTATCAGTTTTTTCTTCATCGTCTCGTTGTTTATCAACGGCATCCATTACATGCATTAATCGCACGCATAGTTCAATCATTTCTTTTGATATTTCTGGTTCTGTATAATTAACTTGGGGCATTACACCTTGAAACAGTGTATTTAATTCACATAGATAAAAATCCTTTACGTCAAAATAGTTATTTTTTGTTACACTAATTACCGGAGCGGGTACTAAATTTTTTCCCAAATATGATGAGAAATATTTGGAAAATTTGTCAACATTAAATGTTGCTGACATGAGAATAACTTTAACTGTACGTGAATTAGATCGCAATAATTTTCGTACGACTAATATCAAAAAATCCATATCTTCATCGCGTTCATGTACCTCATCAATTATTATATGAGTAAAATCATTCATGTGCTTTGCAGAAATTAATCGTTGAAGAAGTACACCAGTTGTACAATATACCAATCGTGTATCGTCAGAAACCTGACATGATAATCCTACTTGAAAGCCCACAAGACTTCCAAGTGTCCATTGACGTTCTTCGCATACACGTTGTGCAATACTCATTGCTGCTATTCGACGTGGTTGTGTAACTGAAAAATTTAGAAAAACAAAATAATATATTATCCTTTATCTCAATAGATTGCTCAAATGAAACAATACACTCAAACAAAAAAATGTTCACTCACCAATAATGTTGCATGGCTGTCTTTTTTCATAGCAATTGTCTAAAATAAATTGAGGTACTTGTGTAGTCTTACCGCACCCAGTTGGTCCTTGAATAATTGTCACTGGTTCAGTTTCCACAGTTGAAATTATTCTGTCTTTCACTGTTTTAATTGTTAAATTGGCTTTTGGATGACATGAAAAATTATATGTTTTATAAACGCTTGTTAATTTTTCCGCAGTTGCTTCATCTACATGTGTTTCCTCTGTTGCAAGTGACACATTGTCATATTGATTTCCGGACTTATTTTGCAGTAGTTGAGAATACTGAAATTATTCGGTAAGATAATATTTCAAAATTAACTAACTTTGAATAATCATATGTATCTAAGAGCTAAATAATCCGTATATATATATATATATATATATACCTCGTATAGTTCTTTTTCTTCTTTTTTAATATATTCTTCAGCGTAATCGGTTCCAGTAGAAATTGTATTAATTGATTGTGTACTAGCCGTCAATGATCTGTTTGCGAATAATTTTGCAGAACGTTCTTGTCTAGCACCTACATACAACGGTATTTTTTCCATTTCCGTAGTCGACTTGAAAAAATCCAGAGGATCCATTGCTAGTAGGTTCACGCTAAATGTAAAAAAGATAATAAAGTTAATACGTAGATATATATTGAATTAACAAAGAGAAAGTTGAGCAATATAACTACGGATGAAGTAGTGAAAAATACAATAAATAAAAAATATGAAAGCTCTCATTAATTGTTAAATTCGAATTGTATGCAACACTCTTCTAACGATGCTCGCACGTGTGGATACTGGTATTTGGTTAATAAAGGTACACATTTTGTAATTACCTAGTTCAAAAGGTTGAATATTGCAATATTCAAATAGTTAAATGAATATAAGTTATTGATTTTATTTTTATATTTTCTAAATTAATTAGTATGATTAACGCATTGAATGCAGATATGTATTCGGATCGATTTTAAACACAAACACACGAGGGGAATGTAACGTTCGACAATTTCTTTGTCTTCGTCCTAAATAAAAAAACTTGAATGTAGTAATAAAATTGCGCGTTGAAAATAAAATTGAAAATTTGTCACGTGATTAATATCTCGTCAAGTCTAATGGCAGAATTAACTAACTCAAACACCATCTATTCAATGAAATACAATATAATTACTATATTTGAATTCTCCGAATGATAATTGTGAATAAAAAAGTTGGTTGACAATTATGGAATATTTGTTATGTTTATATTGATTAAAAAATTGTAATATCGTTTTAAGATGGCAGAATTAAAACCTCTCCTTATGTTACAAGAAACTAAATTTATGGTTATAGATGAAGGTAACCTGTAAAATTTGTTTCAATTCTTAAATATAATATTTAATTGTGAAAAAAATATATGAATAATAATAATAATAATAAAATAATAAATGATAACAAGTATATTTATTAATTTTTTTTCAATTGGATAACTTGTTTAGATTCAAAAGCAATGTATGCTGATCATCTTGTAGCGGGTTATGTATGTGCATTGAAAAACTCTGGATCTAGTATTCATCATCAAATACATTTATTTTTATTCATTGCTCCAGATTGTTTTTACAATCATTTATTAGAAATAATCGGGAAAGATAACCTCCAGGTACATGATTGTTTTACCCCGGATATCAACGATTTATCAAAGGAATACAAAATAGATTTAGATTCTATTCTGAAGCATAATGATATTGGAAAGAATTCCATTTTAATAATAAATTGTTTAAGCTCGTTAATTTTAACAGTAGGTTTAGCAAAAGCTATAAAATTTATCGAGAAATTAGCATCACGAGTTGGTCAATTAATCTGTATATTTAATAGAGATATTTGTGTAGAAAAATTTCCATGTATCGAAACTCTTGGAACAACATATGTAAAATTGAGTAAATGTCAAACGACTGTTATAAATAATGATATAGCATATGAAGTTTCCATAATTCATCGTAAAAAAGGTGGTAGTATTATCAAAAAAAAATCATTGGCTATTCAAGATATTTGCACGCATGAAATAAAATTTGATGATTTACCGACAATTACTCCCAAATTAAATGTAACTAGTGCTGAACCAACAATAAAACCTCAAGCAACATTTAGAACTGAAATGAATGCGAGAGAACTAGAGCAAAGAAATAAAACTCCATTGCCTTATACACTGAATTGCAATACTTCGAATGAATCGAAAATACTTTATGTACCAGATGAAGTAGATGATTTTGATGAAGAAGATCCCGATGATGATTTATCATTTTAATTTTAATTTCAAGAAAATTCATGTTATTAAATAAAGATACTAATTTTTAATTGTTGTGTATTTATTTAAATTCTTTGGCGAAAAATTTTTTCAAGCTTTATACAATCAAGTTTAATGTATAGTTGTTCAATATTTAAACAAATAAGAATTTATTATGCATTTCATCTTAATAAAATATTTTTCTACTCTGTCACTGAACTTTTTACATTTTGAAATTGTAATTAAAAATAAAGAAATCAAACCATTCTTATTGGTATGTGAGTACAATGATCTAGTGAAATTCTCATAGAGCACTTTTTGAGAAAATTTCACAATCGAAAATATTTTCCGTAATACTAGACTTTTTCCATCCTATGTTTACAAAATCATTTAAATTTACGTAAAACAAACGTTGAAAATGATAATATTCTTGCTTTATAGTAGGGATTATAAATATTTGAACATTAAAATCTTTATAAAAAGTGCGTTTGTTTAATCTGTTATTTTCATGTAAAATTATATATTTATCATGTATGATAACATAATTCAGTTATCCGTCCTGCGGATATTAAATCTTCCAGAAATATCTATTTGAGCAAAAATAAACGATTGGCGAAGAGAAAATTATCTATTGTATGAGATGATTCTAGATAAAATATGGATCTATTCTAAATAATATAAAATCACGGATGTAATTATAATATTCATTATATAATAAAATACAACTTTTTTTTACGTCTCTATAACTTACTGGGATACAAAATCCATTGTCAACCTTATTACAGTCGGTGAGATTTTTCAATCACAATTAATACATCAATTAATAATTTAAAATAATAATAAAAAAAATCACTCGAGCAAATTAAATTATGCTCAATCAACAAGAAACAATTTCTTTTAGCAAAAGAATAATTGAATAGGTTTTAACCTCGAAATGTATATAAAATATTTTTGTCATGAAAATGACGAGTACCATCAACATGACATAAAACTCTACTTTCAAGAAGACAACGTCCATATTTCACAGCCTCGTCACGATTACATGCCACTTGAGCTTCCAATAACCAATCAACTAGATCACTACCTGAAAAAACTCCTTCATATACTTTCAACAGACGTCTACGACACATTGCGATTCTATCATGACATTGTCGCAAGTGACATTGCTTGAATTGTTCACTAATTATTTTTGTTTCAGGACTCAATGAATCTTCATCGGGTAATTGTAATTTTTGACGTTCACGCCACTCCATTGTTACTTTTTTAATCCAATATCCCAAACGTCCGAGACTTGGGTCCAATCCGAATATTGTAAAGACAATCAATGATTGACCAAAATTAAATGCCACATCCAGAAAAGCCAATTCAGCATACACCCCAGTCAATTCTTCCATTATAATTGTCCCCACGGATAATGCTAATCCAATAAACATTGAGCATAGGAGAAAAATGAGTAAAACCAGATGACGAAGTAGTTGTGGATCATCAGTTTCATTTCGTATATGATTAATGTCAAAATGTGATTCTTGTTCTTCTATCAGATCAGTTGCAGTACACAAACCTCGTTGAAAACCACAGCCAGAATCTAATGCACAATTACCCGGTGATACAGTTGTTCCCGGGGTAACGAGATCTTCTACATCCACGACATTTCTAATTTCGGTCGTTGTCGTTTCTGTATTCTCTGTATTACTTATCAAACTTGCATAAATTTCAGCATTGTGACGTCGTTGATATCTTTGTTGCAATATTAAACATCCTACAGTGACTATAAAACAAAATAGTAAAATAAATACTGATATTGCAGCTTGAACTCGGCCAAGTTGAAAATTCGGATTTCTTAAATCAACATCAATAGGATTTCTTGGTGATATTGTCAAACACATTAAGGTAACAATTGATAATGATATTATAAATCCACCAGGAATAATCCACTTTTGTAAATTTTGCACGAACGTAGTTGTTTGTGAGCTGAGAAATAATAATGTACTAGCTAATGCTGCAGTCCAAAATCGGCTTGCATAAATTCCAGCAGTGATTAAAATGAATTGAGGATACCATAGCAGTGACCCCACAGCATTAGATTCAATCTTCGTCCACATAATAACACCGATAGTAACAGAAATTTGTGCGATAATAATATATAAAGTGCAACGATGAGTTAGCCGTTTATATTTTTTTCCTTCAAACACGAAGAAGCATATCAACAACCATATACAAGCGGCTAATGAAGCAACGCTAATGTCCATTGAAAATGTATTCAATTGTCGGGCATAATTCGCTGGTGAAACTCCTTCATTTATTGCAGTAATTAATTTAGCTGATACAAACATTAATGGAGCTGAAAGAAAAGTGCAGGCAACCATGGCTGATGCAATCAAATCAGTATCCACATTGTATCGTAATGTAAAAATAAATAATGCTGGTGCCGTTGGAATTGTGCCGTATAGAAATCCATATGTGCTCAAGTCTGTTGTGTCTGTTTCATTCATTCCGGCACTCAATAGAATTACGGATTCTCTTATTATTAACGGCAATGCCAATAATTTCACGGATATTAATATTCCCGGTATAACTAGTGCTGCACCTTTTAATGTATGAATTTTTCCAACCATCATTAAACCAAGTAAAAATAATGCACTGGCTGAAAATGCATTTCCAAAAACTTCAAGAATTACAGAGAGAATAGTTGGAATTTGATGGCTAAATACAAAATTTCCAATAATTCCTAGGACTGTCATAAATAAAATTGGATTCAAAGCAATGCCTTTTATCACTGAACTAAATAATTTCCATCCTGATTGTTCTTCGTCCGTGCGTGGCTTTCCAATTTCGAGTAAAATGAAACCAATTGGATTCAGAATGGCCAATGATATTGGTGCCATCAAATAAAGATACGCTGCATATTCAGGATGTGTGTCACCGTATAATGCATTGACTATACAAAAAAGTAAATTAATAAATGTATCAACAAGAATAATTGAATCAATTAATTTTTTACTTGAAAAATCAATACTCACTCATTGGATAACCAATGGCAAAATCATTGCTTTGAGTAGCAAAAATTGAAAATAATGCAGCCCGCCCAGGATTTGTAGGCTTAGTAATAACTAGTGAGACACCAAGTACGACAAAGAATACACATCCTTTAGCGAGTAAAACAGCTAATAAAAATTTCCAGTTTACCAATGAAAAATCAAGTTTTGCCAAAGATAAGAATATCAAAGATGGTAGGGCAAAGGTTCCCACAAATGTATTCAAACCATTTGCTTCAGTTTTTGAAATAATCTCGAGTCTTCCAGCGATATATCTACGTCATACATAATAATTAATCAATTAATCATCTGCCATGATTCATTATTTATATTTTATTTCTTTAAATCTTTTGTATAAATTTTATTACTATCTACCCAAGGGTAAAATTATTATTTTTTTTTTTTTTTGCTCAACATTTATTATTATATTTTGATTGTCACAAAAAGATTTTATTTTCATACTCACCCACATAATATTATGGCAAAGCATTGGATTAATGCAAGATATAAATTGTCTGTTGGTGTATTTGTCAATGCCAGCTCCATATTGATTAAAATTCTTTCAACACCAGTAACAGCTTACAGGATACCTACGCTACATTCAACTTTATTATATCAATCATTAACATTATAATTAATCATATGAAAAATGAAATAAAGATTACCAATTTTAACAATGTCTCATTATATCAATTGAATCATTTGCAAGAAAATAATTTTTTTTTGTTTTCTTGTGAATATTTTGATAATTCTGCTTCATTTGAACGACATGTCAAACTGTTTGAATGAAATTATTTGAAAAAAATCAATATGCACAAGCTGATATTGATACAATCACGTATCACTCATCGCTTGTGATATTCACATCAGATCATATTATCTATTGAATTATAATTATAATTGAAAGTCACCGCATATATACGAATAAGCTTTATACGCAACGTCATATGCGATTGATGTCATTGGTTAGCTGATTATATAAAATCTAATATGGTGGCGGTATTATCGATGAAAATGCGCCTGTAGGTTATGTGTACTTATTCAAAATTTCAAACTTAACATATTCAGTCGTATAGTGTGCAGTGTTTTGATAATTAATGATTTTTCTTTTGTCCTTGTAATAAATAATTTCTATCTTATTGTATTCACTACATCATATTATTAAAAAATAAATATTATGTATTTGTATGACAGTTTCTACGAATAGAACAAATATTTTATACATATAATGCAAAATAATTGTTTTACATACCTAACGTCTGCATTACCACAGGCATTTTTTTTTTTTTTTTTTTTTTTTTTTCTACTATAATAAAAACTTTTATAATATTGTCATTTATGATTTATTTCGAACTGATTTGAATATCACATGAAATTTATAAAATATATAATCGACTGTGATATAGTTGACAGTGAATTTCTTTATTATCAACGAATTTAAACTCCATCTAACGCTAATGTTTCAAAATAAATCACTTCGTATATCAGGTTATATGTATTTTTTTGCTTCTGCATGGTTAATGTTTCTACATCCTGTTTCTGTCAAATCTTCCACTTCGAACGGCACACCTAATTAGTTATGAAAAACATAATCAAAAATTCAATAAAATATGATTGAAGATAAGACAATAGTTGGTCAATGAAGTGAACAGTTATAATTGTGATGAGCATCAATATCATGAAGAGGATAAAATGATCGAAGAAAAAGTAATAATTACAGCGGAAACTTTCATATTTTATCATTTTATATGTGAATTAATTTCATAAATTAGCAATACATTATGTAGTGGTGCTGAATCATAATCGTCAACTCAACACGGTATTCGTCTTATCATTACGTTTATTCATGTTTTCTAAAATAGTTGTGTCATACATAAACTCTTAGAGTGCATTATGAATAATTTTTCTTGTTCTGTCTCAGCTCATTATAAATATCATGACGCCACTTGATATTCATTTTTCATTATTATATCAATGACTTTTGATCATAACTACCATCAATATGAATCTGAATAGAATAGAAACAGTAAAGAGTAAATAATTTTTTATATTCATGATTATACTATACTTCATATTTATATTTGTAGAAATTCCTGATCTCAATTGGCGACCGGCAAAAATATTAATGGACATGGACTTACAGCCAAACCTGAAGAACAATTATGATGAACATTCAGAATCATATGAAGATCACGCAAATGAAGTACTTAATAAGACATTACCGAGTACTAGTAATGAAAATGGCATTCAAACAGATATACAATTATCACCTATTTCGTCTGCAATGTCCTATTGTTTAACAAATCATAATAATTCTATTAAAGATGAAGATCAAAAAAATCATGCAGTACCTTCAAGTGATTTACTAGTGAATGAAGCAACATGTTTTACTAACTCTGTCGATGTAACGGATAATTTTTTCAATCAATCGAGCACCACCTCAGAAACTAATCACAATGATGACATTACGTCGAATTATAATGATTCATCATTGTCAGAATTCAATCATAAATATCAAAATGGTTCTTATACTTCGTCCAATGATACACCATATAATATAGATAATACTGCATCGAATATTAGTGGTACATCTGCTTTTCAAACTATGTTGAAAAAAAAACAATTTATGGAAGAAACATTGCAGAATTCGGAAGCATTAACAAGTACCAATTCACAATCATTTTTATGCGCGAATGAACCACAACGTAAAAATATAATAAGGAAAAAAGAATTTTTGAAAAATAATTGTCGCTCCGATAGTGAAGATTCATCATTAAATAAATCTGAGCATTACAATAATGTAAATTATCATTCACTCGATACGCATAACAATAAATTGACTCGTGATATTCATGTGTTAAATGATGAACCATGTAGTAGCTCAACGCATATAGATATTGGGATTTCTGTCGATGAAGCGTCAGCATTGTCACCTGAAGAATTGCCAGAAGAGGAATCCATTGATAGTATAATTATATCGCAGAAGCCATTTAAATTACCGAGTCTAGTAAATCTTTTCGAAGCTGCTGAGGCGCAAAGAATTGAACTGGAAGAAAATGCATCGGCATCAATCGAACCATTGAGTTTAAACCATCGGGAAATAGATGGTGCTCAAGCACTTAATGTGGACAGCAGTGAAGGAAGTAATTCTGATACAGAGTCGCAACGTGTGAATGATATTCATCGGAATGAAGTGGCAAAAAAAAGAGTACGAAGCATGAATGGAATTATGCCAAAAGATCGTGAAGAGTATTATTATTTGTGGAACAGTACGAGTGGCCAAACATCGATGCCAGAAACATTTTATGATCATTTATATACTAATCCACCGCCTTTACCCCCAAAATCAGCACACAGGCCATTACATCGACGCAATGCATTACCTGCAGCACTAACGTGCAAGCGTCATTATAAACATTCCACACCATGCCGTCCAGAAGATTGTTTTGGTTTTGAAATTGTCGATGTGGATGAAACCACAGCGGCAAAAACGCGTACAGCAGTTACAAAGAGCATTGCATTATTGAGCACACCACGACCACACAGGCCATTAATAAGATCAGAAACTGGTGCTAGTGGTCAACCTGAATGTCCACCCACACCGACTCATCGACCGAAACCTTTGAGTCCTTTACCAATGTGTCCTTCGAATAATCCGTCATTGACATCGGAAGAACCTCTTCCACCGTCATGGGAGGCACGAATTGATAGTCATGGACGGGTATTTTATATTGATCACGTAAATCGTACGACAACTTGGCAACGACCGGGACAATCGACCCAAAATATAGGCTGTGAAATGCGTCGGCAGCAACTTGATAGGCGCTACCAAAGCGTTAGACGTACGATATCGAGGCCAGATAGTATAGATCGTGAAGCCGGCTCGTCAGGTACTAATACCAATCAATCGGATAATAGCGAGCAATCAGATCGAGCACAATTGAGAAATGAAAATGAGCCGTTTGATATTGCAATAATACCACCAGTTTTATTTTTATCACGACCCGATTTCTTCACTGTTCTTCATACTAATTCCGATGCGATAGAACTTTATAATCGTAATCCTAGTTTGAAACATATGATAAGTAGAATTCGAAGGGATCCAACAGTTTTTCCACGTTATGAGCACAATCGCGATTTGGTGGCATTGATAAATTTTTTTGCTGATCCTACGAAAGAATTGCCACGTGGATATGAATCAAAATTAGACAGAACGAACAAACGATTTTTTATTAGTCACGCGAGAAAAGCTACGTCATTTATTGATCCAAGATTGCCAACTGAAACGTCACATCCACGAGCACTCCTCGACGAAGCTCCGATTCCACCGCCCAGGCCACAACAATCCGGTATTACAACAACGCCTGATATTCCAGTTGCGTACAATGACAAAGTCGTTGCATTCTTGCGACAGCCAAATATTATGGATATATTAAAAGAACGACATGCTGCGCTGGGACAAAATATTGCTCTTCGTGAAAAAGTCAATACAATAAGAGTCGAGGGAACAATTGCATTACAACGATGGAGTCATGATGTACCTTTAGCATTGTTATTAAGTTTATTCGAACAAGAAATTATGACATACGTCCCAGGAAATATTGGACGATCTCCATTGGGAAGTCCACACGCATCTCCAGGATTAACAAGAGCGTCTGCACGTGCACCAGCACCATATCGACGCGACTTTGAAGCGAAACTTCGAACATTTTATCGGAAACTCGAAAGCAAAGGATTTGGCCAAGGTCCAGGAAAGTTGAAATTACACATAAGACGCGATCATCTTTTAGAGGATGCATTCACGCGAATTATGGCAGCGTCAAAAAAAGATTTACAAAAGGGAAAACTTGTCGTGATATTCGATCATGAAGAGGGATTAGATTATGGTGGTCCATCACGCGAATTTTTCTTTCATTTATCACGTGAACTTTTTAATCCTTATTATGGGCTCTTTGAATATTCAGCAAATGACACATATACAGTTCAAGTTTCACCAATGTCTGCATTTGTAGATAACTATCATGACTGGTTTCGATTTTCAGGACGTGTTTTAGGTTTGGCATTGGTACATCAGTATTTACTCGATGCGTTTTTCACTAGACCCTTTTACAAAGCACTTTTACGTGTACCAGCAAGTTTAAGTGACTTAGAGAGTCTTGATCAGGAGTTTCATCAAAGTTTAATGTGGATTAAAGAGCGCGATATTAGCATTGAACCTTTGGAATTGACATTTTCTGTTACGGAAGAACTTTTGGGACGCGTTACCGAACGTGAACTGAAACCAGGTGGTCGCAATATTATGGTGACAGAAAAAAATAAAAAGGAATATTTAGAGAGAGTGGTGAGATGGCGATTGGAACGCGGTGTTTCTGAACAAACTGAATCACTCGTACGTGGTTTTTATGAAGTTGTGGATTCACGTTTAGTTTCGGTTTTTGATGCGCGTGAATTGGAATTGGTAATTGCTGGCGCAGCTGAAATTGATTTAAATGATTGGAGAACCCACACGGAATATCGCAGTGGATATCACGATGGTCATCCGGTTGTTGAATGGTTTTGGAGCAGTATCAGTCGGTTTACAAATGAACAGCGATTGAGATTACTTCAATTTGTTACTGGGACTTCTAGCATTCCATATGAAGGTTTTGCGGCTTTACGAGGCTCTACGGGTCCAAGAAAATTTTGTATTGAAAAATGGGGAAGGCCAAACAGTTTGCCCAGGTCAGTATCATATGATTTATTATTATTAATATGTATATATGGGTAACACGGTTTATTAAGACTGTAGGAATTTATACGAATAATTTTATCTTGAATTCCAATTACAGAGCACACACTTGCTTCAATCGACTGGATTTACCGCCTTATCCAACACCAGAAATTTTATACGAAAAATTACTTCTCGCTGTAGAAGAAACGAATATTTTTGGTATAGAATAAACTAGATCAGTTTTCTGAAATACATATATATATATATATTTTTTTTTTTTCTGAACTTCTAGTTTTGACACAACTACGTACGTTCATGAAAAAGTAATGTCACGCCAATTAACTTATAAAATCAAATCATCATTAACGTAATATACATATATGATTAATGATGTGTAAATAACGAAATTATTATCATTACTGTTGGTATACATGTGAACTTAAAATATTTCACATACGGATTTAATCTATAGAGTTGGTAGATTATAATTTTATTGACAATCGTTTACTTATTATCTAATATTCTATGATATTTTGCCAATAATTTAGTGGAGGGGGGGTGAAAAAAATATTGTGATGCCATAAATTAATTGATAAAAATATTATTTAGCACGCGGTAAGTGAAATTTTTAAAGAAAGTTATTTCCCTCCATAATCGCATATTCGTTTAGTTGTACAATAATTTAAAATATATATATATATAATATCGGAATGGATTCCTGTATTTTATCCAAAGTCTTATCAATTGCTCACTATATGCATCGATGTTATATTTACAATTCCAATTTAAAACGAAAAGAAAAAAAATATATATATACATATTCAAAAAACTATCATAATACGAAAATATAAACTCAGTCGCATATATTTATTATCAAATTATTCGTAGATTGAAATAAGTCCAAAAAAAAAAGAAAGAAAAAAAAAACAAGCAGAAAAACATTTGTAAACTATAACCAAAGCATTCCATCCAATTTTATTAAATTCACATCACAAAATCAATTTACAATTTGAAAAATAAGAATTATTTTAAGTAGTTAATGAACGTCAAGGCACTTTAGAAAAATGAATTTTTGGAAAATGTAAGTAAAAAAAAAGGGGTAGCAGAAAAAAAAAAACACCAACAAAACAAGTAAACGAAGTGTACATATAAAATTCCATTTTTATGGATTTTTAATGTTTTGACTGAATGGTAAAAAAGAAAAAAAAATGAAATGAACACAATAAAATTAAACTGCCACCGTTCATTGATGAGTATCCATCATAAAATAATATTTTTAAATGTTAATTTTTGTACGATGTATAAAAAACAGTATTTATTTGGCGAAAATGCTTCGCTGTTATATAAAAAAAATAAAAATTTGTAACTTTGAATTTAAAAAAATGATATATAAACATAACGTACGTGCACATCTGCACCAACAATTTTTAAAAGCAGCTTTTCATCATTTTTACATTGATGTGTGTTAATAGTTTTCATGTAGTAAAAATATAGAATTTAATAATGAAAAATTAATTTATATATATTTGTTTTTCAGTACAATAAATATTTTGTAGATAGAATAATTTAATTAAAGTGCAATCGAAAGTTTAGAGTGAAAGGAAAAAAAAATGTTAATTATTCAATTGTAATTGCATGTAAGAAATGTCCAATGAAGAGTATAACTGGATGGATTATGTATTTTGCACTCTTCATTTAGTCCTGAAACCTAGTCATTATATCACACACATATATAAATCAAATTTCAATTATATTACATTATAATGTATCAATTAATTGATTAATTAATTATTTAATTGATTAATAGATTATAATTCCTGTTACAATATTTTCTGTTCAACAAAAAAAAAAAAAAAAAATCAAACTAAAATATTGGGTATTATTATTAAGAATAAAAAGGGCATTTTTTTTTTGTTATATATTAAATCAATATATACATGCCAACTTATTTACATAATGTTTTTCTTTAATTTTACATATTGACTCTTTCATTTCTCATATCTTATTCTTACTGCTTCAATTTAAAATGTATTTATATTGAGTACACAGAAAGCAAACAGTAAGAAAAAAAAAGAAAAAAAAATTCACTTAACACCAAGTTCTATTTTCAAAATCAAGTAAATCACGACAAAGAATGAGAAAATAAGATAAAAAATGTATAGACAGTAAATATAGTCAATTACAGAATAGGCTCATCCGGAACGAAGAGTTCCGGTGGTCCCTTCTTTTATATATATACATTTATGTAAACGTCAATTTCTTCGTCCTTACATTAAAACAAAAAAAAATTAATTGGAGCATGACTAATGTATTATGTGTTATTAAAGAAAAAAAAAAAAAAAAAAAAAAAAAAAAAAATAGATATACACTGAAATACTAGTAGCATAGCAGAACATATATCAGTGAGATCTATAGAATTAACACTGGTACTTCACTTATTTCTTGGCTATTTTTTTCCATTTGAAACTTCCACGAAAACCTGAGAAAATAAAAAATACGTTATATGATTTATCAAATGATTGCGAAATTTATCTATACAGATTTTGAATTCTTAACGTATACCTACAATGAATATTGAATAAGAAATAAAATTTTCACATCTCAGTCAAATTTCCATAAAGTGATACCATGTATCTATTTGAAAATATATTCATATAATGCCACATTGCGGAAGTAAAAAAAAAAAAAAAAATATTCACAATCAATATTTTTGCGAGAGAGTGAAGGTCATGGCGATGGCTTTAGTGGGAATTAAATAGCCGAATAGCCGTAATCGGTGTCGTTGACTGTTCTAAAACACAGAAAAGAACGTGGATATAGAATAAAATGTTTGATATATAGGTATATTGATATAAATTTAGTGGAATATGTTGCGCATGGCTACCTAATTTTCAAATGTCATTGCTTCTTACAGGAATAACTGATGTTTTATTTCACAACATTGAGACTAAGTGTGAGTCCCAAATCAAATAATGTCTTAGTATATGAAGAAAAAACATTTTGTCAATGATGTAAAAAGTCATTTAGTATATTTTCTTTGATTCCTTCCAACTGTCTCCAGCAAGCCGCTATGTATTCATTCCCCCTCTTTTGCACATTTTCACACTGTTTCTCACTTTTTTTTCTTTTTCTCTCTTATAAAATTTGTGTTCGTCATAGCGCGCAAGTGCGTTTATTTTCTCGGACATCAGAGAGCGCCCGAGTTTATGTAGAAGACAGAGTGAGATAAAACAATAAAAGCAAGAGAGAAAGCGCAATGTTATAGACGTTGTTGGTGTGGGACGTGTGGAAAGAGGATATCAACGTCGGCCATCTTGGTGTTGAGAACGGGTCGTGGTCTGACAGTAGGGTTCCACACACATAATTTTTCATGCCGTCACTTCTTTATCTAATATATTGCCTATGATATTTGAAAAAAGAATAAATAGTGACGAGGTGGACGCGATTGTTTTCTTAGTACATAGTGTTTAATGTTTACAAGTGAATTTTTTTTTTTTTATTGTTAAAAACGATAACAAAATGGACACGCCGAGGGAACGAGAAATTGCCGCTGAGGATAGCATCAAAGTTGTCTGCAGATTTCGTCCTCTTAATGATTCTGAGGAAAGAGCTGGATCGAAATTTATTGTTAAATTTCCAGCTGGTGGCGATGAAAATTGTATATCTATTGGAGTAAGTTTATTATTTCTATTATTTGTATGTAATAATTTATTTAGTGTGAGTGGGTATGTTTTATATAAATTGATAGCTACAGAATTTTATTACAAATGAGTTACACGAGTCGGCGCACAGCTGACAACTGCATTGTGAACAATACCATGTATACTTTTAATATTATTTCAATTTAAATTTTGTTCAATGAAATACAGTTATAATCTGATGACAAAGAATTATCGAGAAAAAATATTGTTTAATTATATATTTGTCTCTCATCATTTGTTCATAATTTTTTTTTTTTTCTGATGTTGAGAGTTGAAAAACTCTACGAGTATAAATGAATCATTAATACACACCTTGATTAAAAAAAAATTTTTTTTTTCTTTGATTCTAGGGAAAAGTATACTTATTTGATAAAGTTTTTAAACCAAACGCAACACAAGATAAAGTGTATAATGAAGCAGCCAAATCTATTGTCACTGATGTACTCGCTGGATACAATGGCACGATATTTGCATATGGTCAAACCTCATCAGGTAACATAAAATATTAAATTATGTTTTTTTGTAATGTACAAATTATAAATGATTAAATTGTTTTTGAAACAAATAAAACAGGTAAAACTCACACGATGGAGGGTGTTATTGGAGATGCAAATAAACAAGGAATTATCCCGAGAATTGTTAATGATATATTCAATCACATATACGGTATGGAAGAGAATTTGGAATTTCATATTAAAGTTTCTTACTTTGAAATTTATATGGATAAAATCAGAGATTTACTTGATGGTAGGTTTTGAAATTAAATCATTTTATTCAAAAAAGTATTCAATATGAATATTAATAATTATTTATATTTTATTTCACAGTTTCAAAAGTGAATTTGAGTGTTCACGAGGACAAAAATCGCGTTCCATTTGTCAAAGGTGCTACAGAACGATTTGTCTCTAGTCCAGAGGAAGTATTTGAAGTTATTGAGGAGGGCAAATCAAATCGACATATAGCTGTTACCAACATGAATGAACACAGTTCACGTTCACATTCTGTTTTCTTGATTAATGTCAAACAAGAAAATTTGGAAAACCAAAAAAAATTATCGGGAAAATTATATCTGGTGGATTTAGCAGGTTCTGAGAAAGTTTCAAAAACAGGTGCCGAGGGTACAGTTTTAGATGAAGCAAAGAATATCAATAAATCATTGTCAGCCTTAGGAAATGTCATATCTGCATTGGCCGATGGCAATAAAACTCATATTCCATATCGAGATTCAAAATTGACTCGTATATTGCAAGAATCTTTGGGAGGAAATGCCCGAACGACAATTATCATCTGTTGTTCGCCAGCGAGCTTCAATGAATCAGAAACAAAGTCAACATTAGATTTTGGTAAACGTGCCAAGACAATCAAGAATGTTGTATGTGTCAATGAAGAATTGACGGCAGAGGAATGGAAGCGTCGTTATGAGCGTGAAAAAGAAAAAGCAGCGAGACTAAAGGGTAAAGTTGAAAAATTGGAATCTGAATTGTCACGTTGGAGACAAGGTGAAACTGTGAAACCAGAGGAGCAAGTCAATTTAGTTGAAGGACCTGATGTTACTACTCCGGTTATTGCACCAGTTGAAATTAAGGAAGAAGGTCCAATGCCAGCAATTCCTGGTGGTGGACTTATGGCTGGATCATTATCAAATGAAGAACGACAAAAATTGGAAGAAGAACGTGAACGACTTTATCAACAACTTGACGAGAAGGATGAAGAGATCAATCAACAATCTCAATATCTTGAAAAATTAAAGGAACAAATGGAAGAACAAGAAGAATTAATTGCTGGTGCACGTAGAGATTATGAACATTTGCAGCAGGAAATGACCACTATCAATCAGGAAACAGAAAGCGCAAAAGAGGAAGTTAAAGAGGTTCTTCAAGCTCTCGAAGAATTGGCTGTGAATTACGATCAAAAATTGCAAGAAGTCGAATCTAAAAACAAAGAACATGAATTATTGTCCGAAGAATTGCTTGCGAAACAGACTACACTTAATTCTACCATGTCCGAATTACAACAGTTACGTGATATGTCCACGCACCAACGTAAACGAACCGCAGAAATGTTGACGAATTTATTGAAAGATCTCGGTGAAATTGGTGCTGCAATTGGTGGTGATGAAAATCTCAAGGTAAAAATATTATATATTGCAATTAAACAATTGAATAGGATATTTAATTATCAATAAATATAATTTATTTAGTGTCAGATCACGCCTGATAGCAGTGGAAAGTTGGAAGAAGAGTTCACATTTGCGAGATTATACATTAGTAAAATGAAGTCGGAAGTAAAAAATGTGGTGCAACGTTGCCAGGGATTGGAAACACTTCAGGCTGATTGTAACAAAAAGGTAATTAAAATTTTATTAAGAATATTGAAAATAAAAAGAAGAAGAAAAAAATAATAATAAATATTATTTATTAAATTATTTTAGGTGTCAGAATATGAGAAAGAACTCGGGGAGTGTCGGTTATTAATTTCTCAACACGAAGCACGGATGCAAACACTTTCGGAATCGATGAAAGAGGCCGAGGCACGTAAGCGTGCATTAGAGGAGGATGTTGATGCAATGCGAGAGGAATGTGCTAAATTGAAGGCTGCTGAACAAGTTCAAGCTGTTAGTAATAAAGAAAAGGCAGAGGAGAAAGAAGCTGCGACAAAAATGCGTGTTGCACTTGAAGAACAAATGGATCAATTACGTGACGCCCATCAACGTCAAGTTGGTGCACTCAGGGACGAAATTTCAGAAAAGCAAGAGCTTATTAGTGGACTCAAAGATTTAAATCAGAAATTCACTTTAGCTCATCAACAAATGCAAGCTGATTATGAGCGACTGAAACAAGAGGAAGCTGAGAAATCAGTAAAATTACAGGAGCTTATTTTAATGAATGAGAGACGCGAACAGGCACGAAAAGATCTCAAAGGATTAGAAGATACAGTTGCTAAAGAATTGCAAACTCTTCACAATCTCCGAAAACTTTTTGTTCAAGACCTTCAAATAAGAATTAAAAAGACTGGGGTTGCTGAGGATAATGAGGACGATGGTGGTTCTTTAGCGCAAAAACAGAAAATTTCATTCCTTGAAAATAATCTCGATCAATTAACAAAGGTTAGATTTTATTTTTATTTAATTATTTACATAACAGTGTTGAAATTTAACTTATGTGTGATATCTTCTGTTTTTCTTTTTTTCACATAGGTACACAAACAATTAGTAAGAGATAATGCTGATCTTCGATGTGAACTGCCAAAATTGGAGAAAAGATTGCGCGCATGTATGGAGCGCGTTAAAGCTTTGGAGACTGCATTGCGTGATGCCAAAGAAGGTGCAATGCGAGACCGAAAACGTTACCAATTTGAAGTTGATAGAATTAAGGAAGCGGTAAGACAAAAGAATTTGGCACGACGTGGACCAAGCGCACAAATTGCAAAACCAATTCGTGCAGGGCAGCATCATGTTGGTGGTGTTAATGCAATTCGAACTGGAAATAGAGGTGAGAAATAATTTTCATCGTATATATTTTCTACTCACCCAGAAAATTTTGCATGAATGTATTCAAAAAAATATTGAGATCAATCAAAGTTTTGCGATACTTTTTTTTTTTTTTTTTTTATTTTATACGTTCTCACTTGAGAAATTGATTTATTGTATTTTTATAATTTTGTTTTCATCATTTTTAAGTTGAGTTTAATTTTTTTTGTTTCTCCTTTTCAATCTATTATTTCGTTAATTTATTTTCATTATTGAATATTCGGACTATGTTTTATTATTTATTCATTTTGTTTTTTTCTTTGTATGTTTCAAATAGATGTGGATTGTCACGTGCCGCGCTCGTGAACGTAATCCTCAAAATTGTTCACTTTTACAGAAAACGAATGCAAGAATGCATTCATTGACGATAAAAAAAGAATTTCTGGGATGGATTTAATCTACAATTCTTTCACATGAATTTAAAATAAATATGGTACATTGATAAGAATAATAGAGGTATTATATTCGCAACGAGCACCATCGGGGTTTATCTTTTACTGAAGAAAAGGAAAAAAACAAAAATAACAAAAAAAAAAAATTTTTTAAATTAAGCATGTGCTTAGTAATTGCTAAGAGATAGATTTTTAAGTTATCATGTAATGCTGCATGTCTTATCGATTTGTACATAGTTAATTTTTATAAATTATTTAATTTAAAATACAAAATGAACAGAAAAATACGCGTAAAATAATGAATTATATCATCCACAATACATTAAATAAACAATAACGCTTTATCTCATAAATAATGCACGGATTCTATTGTTGACAAATAATCGTACCAAATTCATGATGAAAAAAACAAGAAAAATATATAAACATAAGAATTATCATGTTGTTATTTTTCTGCTGATGAAAATTGTGAAACACACGATTATAAAAAATATAGTAAAATCTGAAATTTTTATGAATTTGAACAGTAACTAAAACTAAATTTTTTTTAGCTTTTAATATTAATAATTATTTTATTTTTTTATTTGGTTTGATAGAACCGATGTTGCTTACACTAAAAATGCGCGATACGACATGCAGTCAATGAAAAATTGTAAGAATGAATGTGGCTTATTGTGTTATTTATAAACAAAAAAGAAAAAATGAATAAGTTTTTCATTTGAATGACAAAATATAATTTTTTTGATGATGATTTGATAAATCCCATAAACATGGATTTTATCGGTGAAATCTACTTGGAGGGCTCGCTTAATTTGCATTAAGCGTTTTAAGCCTTACCATTGTGATTTTGATTTAATAAATTTGAAACCATTTTTTTTTTCTCGAAAGAGCTTCACTTGTTTCATTCAATTCTATTATAAAAATAATTGATTGCCGTGACTCATAATTTTCTCCATTAATTTGTCTCTACGCTGTCATAAGTTATTCATCGATATTAACATTTATTTATAGATATTATATCCTTATTGAATTTTAGAGGCTCACATACATGAAGAAAATAGATAACCGTTTGTACATTAGTTCCACAACGATATTTTTTATATTTTTAATTTTTTGTTCTCGGTGTTTCTTCTTTTTTTTTTTTGTTTTTTTTTGTTTGATATTATTTGGTGCAATTCAAAAATACTTTAGTTGAATTACCGTTTTATATTATCTTATCTGGAGTCTTTTATTGTTTTCTTGTCTATATATAGACATTTCAATTAAATAAAAAAAATATATATATATACTTAGATTGAGAACATTAATTTTTTATTTTGTGGTGCAACAATTTTGGGCTGAAATGAAAGTTGTGTTACTTAATGAACCACACATACCTACACGTATATTATACATATTATATCAATTAAAAAAATTTATTTTTGTGAGAGTGTGGTCGTCGATGTATGTTAATTTAATTGAATTTAAGATATGTATTTAATTTTTACAGGCTGTATACAATTAAATACAACTGTGTCACGAATATAAACACACGTATTTGGCAATTATAGATAGAAACAAATTAATACTGTATAAATTTTAAAAAATTAGATACAGTTTCCATTATTTAATTAATTATTTCTGATTATCTGATATTTTTAAATTTACATCTTTTTGTTTTCCCTTCAAATCATCATCGTAAACTTTAAATTATTATTTCATTTTTTTTTTTTCATAATTACTATTATTTATTATTTTTTGACACTATCATTCATCTGTTTAAGCGTGCATGCCAGTATATATAAATATGAGATGATCATCTCCATTTGTGTATATATAATCATAAAATTTAATTAATGATACGGGCTATATTTCACTTCTGCAAGACTACTATTTTTTAAGTTTAATATTGACAATTTTTTTTTTCTTTTTTTTTTTTTTTTCATTGTACTAATTATTATTTTGTGTTTGTATTGACATTTTATTTTTTATTAGTACGTGAAAATATTTTTTTTATCATATACGCATACATTATTATTAAGAAAAGATCCACAAGTGAATGAATTCAATTGAGAGTCAAGTATCGTATGCCTTTGATTGCGTGTAATCAAGGTACACTATATAAAAATATAAATATGACTATATGATCGAGTCACTTTAATTGCCAATATATTTATATATTTAATTCACAAATCATTAATATTATAATAGCATTATTATAAATAGTTTTTGGTTTTGATTATTAGTTTTTTTATTTCTCTCTGGCATCAGCATTGAAAATATAATTTTCGAGGAGTATTTTACGAAAATGAAAAATCATGAAAAAAATATAAAAAAATGTTTTTGCACTTGCATTTTGATATGTAGTACAAGCTCATTATGATTTTAAAGATTGAATGAATCGAAATTCAATTCAATTTAACAAAAATAGTACATGCGTCTATTTAGATATCTTAGATATTTTATAAATTTAATTGGATAAGAGAGAAACAAAAAAAAAAAAGTGTTGGCCTGATAGCAGAAATAAATCCGCATGCAATATTACACTCGCATCGCTCGTTCGCTCTATTCTTTTGTAAGCTGTCAAAAATTATAAAGATAATAAAGAAGAATTGACTTTACTTTTATAAATGATTCTTCTTCATTATCTTCATTATATAATTCAAATGAATATTGCGTTGTCCGTTAAAAATCAACGAAATCTCTTGACGGTGATAGATATAAAGGAAAATAATAAATAATAATAATATAAAATAAACAATCTAAAGGTGAAAAAAACATTCACAAATACTTGATGAAAAAGAGTACCGATTATTTTTCATATTACAAAATATAAAGAAAAAATTCGATTACAAATAAAAAAAAAAAAAAAAAAGAAAAAAAAAATTAATAAATAAAAAATCGACGAGAATATAATGTATGATTTTTTTTTGTTTTTTATGCACACGCACCATTTACAAAATGTCGATTCATTGAAATTACTGTTTCTATTCTATATAAAAGCCATTGAAAATCTTCTGGCTTTGTATCTCGCAAAATTAAGCGACACTTCGAAAATTATATTATAACTGATGTAATATAAGAAATATTATACCAGATAAATATGTTCACATTTTTATTTATTTATTTTATATATTGTCATTATTTCTGTTTCATTTTCGAAATCAATTTTTTGCATTCCATCGATGTACATGTGGCATTTGATATTTTTTCATTTGTTATAATATATAATTATAACATATTATTTTTAATATATGCATAAATGCACGTGCCTTTTGTCCAATTATAATGCAAAACATGAAAAATTTCATGGTTTTTTTTTTTTTTTTTTTTTTTTTTTTTTTCAATAAATAAATTAAATTATTGAACTAATATTTTTAGATATGAAAATGTTTTCGAAGCAGATCGTATATAAATGACAACTATGAAGTCAAGTTTAATTTGTCTGAAACACGAGATGATATAGAATTAGATTATAAATGTGAAATGAAATAAAACAAATAAAAAATTAACAACAAAAGACGAATATTTATGCGAATGATTTCTTTAGAATTGTATTCAAGTCTTTTAGATTGTATATGCAGAGAGAGAGAGAGTGGCTGTAATTGTGGAATAATATTAATTGTAATATTTATTACCATTGAATTAAACAAATTAATTTACAATTATTATATTGATGGTGAATGCAATTACAATTATCAAATTTATTGCTACAAATTGATAAACAATTTAATGCTTGCATTAAACAATTCATAAAAATTGATTTACGTGTCATCTTATTTGTTTTCGAAAATTGTATTTTTTTTCCATATTATTGATTATGATTTTATGAGAATGAGAAAAGAAAGAAGAAAAAGAAAAAAAAAAAAAAAAAAAAAGAAGTTACTGTAGCAACGACGTAATTCTCAAATTACCTGTCATTTTTTTTTCTGCCTTTTACAGATAAAATTAATTTATCTTCATTATTTTTGAATAAAATAATAAATTTTAATATTCATATTTTATAGTAAATTCATAAAGTAGATCAAAATGAATACAATATTATTTGATCCTGCAATGGATGTATCACAATACTCTGTCAATTGTTCGGGTGTGAGTGAATTAAAAGCTAAAGTCTTTGGACGACGACGTAACGATGAATCAGCGGCAATAAAAATAACTGAACCTAAATATTGTTCAAGAGTTCTTCAAGGAAATTGGTTTGAAGAACGTGCTGAGTGTTCACCAATATTATCAGATAATTCTACAACACCATTGAAAAAAAACGTCACATCTCCGGCAAAAAAAAATATGAACGAAAATTTTATGATAGCTAAAATGATTAAAGACAAAGGCCGTGTAAAAACAAAATTAATCTTACATTTAATATATTCAATATATTATTGATTAAAAAACAATAATAATTAATTTTCAAGGGAATGACTCGTGATCTTTTGGTTAATCCTGAAAGAGCAGAGTTTCAAAATAATTTTTCAACTGTATATGATCTCACATATAGATTTCTTCCTCAAGGACTGGATGGGCCACGATTGAGATCATATAATTCAAGGTATAAATTAATATTTATAATTAATTATATACATTCATGATTTTTATAATTAAATTCATTGATAAAAGAATAAATAAATGGATTCCTGAACAAGATCTTACTAAAAATTTTGGTAATATCACGGGATATGGTATGACAGAATATATAAAAGGACTGCTAGAATTTACTTATGATGAAAATGAAAAGCCATTGACTCATTATCAGTGCGATTATACAGAGAAAAAAATACCAATGGATATTAAACGGTAAAGTAATTAAATTATTAAATTTATTATTTGTTTTCATTTACTGAATGTGTGAGTTTTCCAATTGCATCGAAGGTTCCACAGAAAACGTGTGGATCTTAATATTCCTGATTTGCGTCATTTAAATATTGATTTAAATACTTATTGGTCACGTTATCTTGGATTGGGATTTCAGAGAAAAGATTTATACCAAAAACTTATTTGTGGACGATATTCAGTGTGATAAATTGTAAATCATTGAAATGCTCAATCATCTGTGAAATAGATAATGAATCAATACAAATATAAATCTATAGAATGTACGTATTTATTATAGGTCAGAATATGCGTTCAGCACAAAAAAAAAATTATTAATAATATACGTTTTTGTACTTATACAAATTATTATTATCTTATACAAAGTGAATTCGCCATAACGTTGTGTGCAGAGTAAAAGCTAAATTTTCTTAAAATTATTACATTAATGTGGACAATTTTTAACTGTATTTTTATATTAATTTTTTAGTTGATTTTTGAATTTAGAGTAAAATTCTTAATTTTACGGAAGCACTGGTGTAGTACAATGAT
This sequence comes from Dinocampus coccinellae, assembly GCA_963920625.1. Classification (NCBI taxonomy): domain Eukaryota; kingdom Metazoa; phylum Arthropoda; class Insecta; order Hymenoptera; family Braconidae; genus Dinocampus; species Dinocampus coccinellae. The sequence goes on along the minus strand of OY987187.1, from coordinate 4,663,132 downwards.
GAATATTTACATTTATAAACAAGAAGTCAGAAATAGAAAAAAAAAAAAAGCTACTGTATTGATATTAACGTTGTGACAGCAGAGTTTTTTTTTTCGTGTTATCTTCTAAAGCAATTTACTCTGCTATTAATTTACTGTTTTTTTTATAGGAATTCACCTTAATATTCATAATTATTGTTACATGTGGCACAGAATTATACATTTGATCGTTTAAATCTCTATGGCAGTTGAAAAACAATTTTTTTTTTTTTTCATCATGATTAAAAATAACTAAATATTATAGAATTAAAAAAAAAACAAAAAAATATCAATTGAATTTAGTCTTGAATAAACAACATTTCAAAATCACAAATCTATTGCCCATTACCCGTTGAACATGAATAATTTTCAAACTGAACACACATGAAAAGATTATTATTATTTTATCACAAGTTTTTTTTTCTCATTTTTTTTTTTTTTTTTTTTTCATTGTTTCGGAGTGTAGAGCGTCATACGCAATAATTAAATGATTTTACTTAATCATAATTTTTTTTTTTTCTGGATACTTTGTATTTACAAATACCAGGCTTACCATCATCATTTGTTCTTTATAAATTATTTATTCGCTATAATATTAAATATTGATAAAAAAGAAAAAAGAAAAAAGAAAAAAAAAATCAGTAAATTGATGATGTAGCCGAAACATGTGTTATCAAAGCAAAATAGTGCCTACAATTAAATAATAATCTTAATAAAGATATTTACACTATGATTAAAAAGTTATATTATGTAAATCTCATTTTGTCATTGAGTAATGTGAATGATGAGAAATCAACGTAACAAAACAGTGCAAAATACAACCATATTGAAAACAAGTGATCCACAAAGCAATGCTGGTAGTAAAATAGGATTCGTTAATATCGTTGAAGGATAATTTATACATGGAAGCATTTCAGGATTACGTTGAATCATATTAAAGTTCATATTTCGGTTTTGTAAACACTGATCATTCATATGATATGAATGGCAAAAAGATGGTTGAACTGTTTGACCGCATAGACTTGCAGTCATCATCATATTCGTTGTTGGACTTACCATACAACTTGTTGTATGTTCAGATCCTCCTAGTCGATGTATTGGTGACGACTTACGTTGACAAGGTAGATTTAATGGACTGATACTAGATTGTCGTTGTGAATTGTGACAGCATTGAGTAACATCAGACATAATAGAACATCGATCAACATCATTAACTACTGAAGGCTCACGTGATGGACCGAAAATTGAACCAGCTGATCCAAATCCTGAACTCTGACTGGATGATCTGGATAATGTTGGTGAATCCATTCCAGTTTGCCAATAACCACCTGCTACCCATGAATTTTGACTTACAGATTTGAGTTTTGGCGGTGCTAATACAAACTTTCTACCAGTTGTTTTATAATTTCTTCGAAATATATCCGAACTAGTTGTACCATAAAGTTTTGTTTCAAATATTTTTGGATTTTTTAAAATCTGTTTTTGGTTTTTTTCACTCAGTGAAAGACTGCTTAAAGTTTTTAAACTCTCATTCAGATAATTTTTTTTTGAATAACTTTGAGCCGTTGAAGATTTTGGTGACGATTGTAAAATATCAATTTGGTTATTGTTGAAGGGAAAAGAAGTCGATGAAGTACTGCGTTGACTGTCGCAAATTCTGAAAATAACAAAGAACACAGTGGTCAATTTTTTTTCGGTTACTAGTGTAAACAATTTTCTTGAAATTAAACACACTCACCTAATGTTTGGTGATAATATTGTTGATTTGATTGATGGTGCAGAGTCAAATGATGGAGTTGGTGTTGTCAATAAATGTGTTATATTAACAGGTGAACGACGCGCCGATTCTACAACATCATTATCTTCATTAATACAATGATCAATATCGTTTGGTATTTTCGGCATTGAATAATCATTATTAGTCGTAATAGGCGAGTCCAATTTCTTAAATGACATATTAGTATTTGCAGTTAACGAATTTTTGGATGAAATATTTGTAAAACCCAAAATTAATGATAAAACCGCTGTCTAACAAAAGATGAAAGAAAAAAAAAAATTAAATAATGTACAGACTTAAAAATTGTTCATGAAATTTTTATATAATTGTTTTGAAAATTTACTATTTGATATCCTGAGATGTATTCCAATGACACCCAAGTAAGCTTTAAATTTGGCTTCAACAATATTGAGTGGTTGAAAGGAGTCAGTACTCCAATTCCCACCCATAATAAAGTTAATAATAAATCAAAATTTTTTCTAGAAATAGGCGCTGCTATAGCAATAGTCAACTGTAGCAATGCACTAATAATTGGCAGTGTTTGATGAGTCGGAGAATATATTACACCTGCACTCAGAAGGGTTAAAAGTATTCGGCAAAATTTCTCTAATGTCATACGATTCTGTAATTAAAAAAAAAAAAATTATTCTAATCAGTATTGTATGAATAAAAAACAAATTCTCAATTTGTTTATTATTAACTTACATTTACAATCATTTTCATGGGTTTATGCTTAAATGCAAGCATTTTGTACTGTGTAAGCCACAGGCTTTGTTTTTGTAAGATTTTCTTCACAAAGGTATTACATTTTTTACATAAAGGATACTTTTCCTCTAAATTTTTTTTGAAAATCTGTATCTCAGATTCTCGCCATTTAGAAGAATCTATAGAACGCAATTCACATAATTTTAGTTCTTCATTGCGATTGCATGTCGTACATAGTCCTTTTTTTTTCGTAAATGATTCATTTTTAACTGGCGACGAATATAATTTTGCTGGATTATTTAATGATTTGATTCGTTGTTCTGGAATCTGATAATTGTAATCGCCATCCTAAATATAAACATAAATAAGTTCATTAAAATTATCAATCGATTAAATATAATTGATTTATACTTTTGAAAATCCATTAAATTGTTCACATGATGAACATTGCCACCAATCAAGTTGTTGTCTGTAAATCTTAGTATTGTGATTGCAGAACCAACAATTAGCATAAATACGCCATCTCCACCTAAAATTAAAAAATTATAAATAATATATATATATATATTCATTTTTTATTTTCATTCATAGATAAATAAATAAATGAATAATAAAACTCACTTTAATCGTTGAAGGACTACAGTGAGAGCAACACTAATCGTGAGAATTGTTGCGGTAAGTGGCACAAAGTTAAACAGCAAATGTGAATCGATATCCATATTATCATATTAAAATATAACACTGGTATTATCAATTAAATTTATAATTATTTCAAAAACAAATCAGAAACGAAATAAATAAATAGAATTATCTAAGCAGACAATATTACAGTACAATATATTGAAAACTTTTTATAGCGATCTCCCGCCAAGAGATTAAGAGTTCTTCAACCCTAACCTGACTTTATCAGAATATAGTTCATTCAACTTTTTCATTTATATTTACACGAGTATTGAAATATTTTTTATAACAATATATACTTAATTATTAACTTGAACACATTTTTGAATGACTGAATAAATATTTATGTGTGTAAAATATGAAATATATGAAAAATACAATACACCATACGAAAACTCACGTGCCGAACGACGCCTACGTAAGTTCATCGCCATTTTGCGTAATTACTGCACTTATAAGTTCCACAATGCCGGTATACAAGTAGACGGCATGTATCGCCGACCTATCTTATCATTCGATGAGAAATCATTTTCAATCATCGATAGTGGATTATACAAAAAAAAAAGATAGCATATGTAAGTGGTGTTCGTCCCTAACTAATGTATGAAAATGATATCGTTACTTGTAATTATGAGGAAACGCTTCAAGCATATAAAAAATATATTCAACATAAATATTATATATATATATATATATATATATTGTGGAAAAATTTTTTTTTTCCTTAGTGGTATTTCTACATAAATACATCTCATTTATTTAAAATCTAAATTTATATATTATGCGCAAATTTTGTTCGCGCGTCATTTAAATAATATATGGCGGGTGCGCATTGCAGATAATATTTATTCACAATGTTCAAGTAATTTACATTTATAAACATAAAAATTTACAATTTTTATTAATCTCTACAGGTGTGGTAGTTGTGAAACACTTATGTTCAAGTAGCAGACGCTAAAGGTATCAATGCTCAAAGTATAATGGCGTTGCAATTAGTAATCCCTTGGCGCCAATACTTGTTTGCATGGTGGACACACTCGTGCCGTAGTGGTTGAGATTGTTGCTGTGTCAAACACTGGTGTCGCTACAAAACCTTTGTTATTGAAAATAAAAAAATAAAAATGATTCTCTTACATGAGCGATAGAATATACATGACACTACAGTGGTTGGGTTGGGAGATCCAAGTAGTAAAAACACACGAGGACAATGTGGTGTGTATCCAGTCGATGGTTTCAGTTGTTATCAGTTGTTTGTGCGTAAAATAAATACACGCGCCCTCTATTGATTGTTCGCCGACACTTATCAGCTGTTTTTGTAGTAAACAAAGAGTTGAGAGTTGATATGGATGCTGATGAAGAAGGTTCTGTTGGTGCAGTGGGTGATTCTATTTCTAAAGACAAATTATTGGAAGACAATGAGAGAAATTTATCTGAAGGCAGTGAAGTGGAATGTTCTCCATCATCAGTTCCAGATTTAAATGATGAGGATGGCAATGAAAATTGGTATTTTATGCCAGATTCAATACTACTCAGCATTTTTCAATTACTTACACCCAAAGAGGTAATGATTGCTGGTAGTGTTTGTAAATCATGGAACAGAGTGTCGCATGATGAATTATTATGGAAAGATTTGTTCTATCGTACTTATAAAATTGACCCAAGTGTTGGAATTATGCCAGGTATGTTGCACATGTTGGATTATTTATTTTACTCTATTATTTAGTATGAAGAATATATTTTTTGTATTTATTTTATAATGGCATTTATATATTTGAAAGGGAGAAAAAAAAAAAAATAATAAAGGTATAATGATGACTGAAAAATTCCAGGAAAACCCTCATGGATGGGTGAATTCAAAAGATTAGCGTATCATACACCATTACTTGCAACTGAAGTATTGCCGGAGCACTCTCATCAAGTATTACACGTCAGTTTTTCACACAATGGAAAAATGTTTGCAACGTGCTCTAAAGATGGATATATATTTGTTGAGTTTTGTTTTATTATTCAAACAGAATATCACTATTTGTTATATTTAATTTAATTTTAAATAATATATCATGTATATATAAATATATATTTTTTTTTTGTTTTTGTTTTTAGGTATGGGATAGTCAGTATCCGGTAACAATTAAATATCACCATGATATGAAAGCGTTTTGTTGGAAATATACACAATTTTCACAGTTTAATTGTTCAGATACATTGCTATTAGTGTCGGGTGTACATTTTGGAACACCGCACAGTACATCAGGCGAAATTGCGGTCTTTAAACTGGCACGTGAGTTGAAAAGCAAAAAAAAAAAATGATAATATTTCAAAAGTTATTTCTGGCAATTTATAGATTCAGATTTTTTTTTTCTTTTGTGTAATTGCATGTGTAAGTGAATGATGAATTCTTGATAATTAAAAAGGCAGCTATACAAAAAAAGGTGTTTTAAGTATTAATGTGGAATGAAATAAAAAATGATGAAATACATTTTACGACAGTGGTAACTATTATTAGCGTAAAGTTCAGAAATTGAGCTTCAATTGTTTCGATGTATATGTATGAGTATGCATGAGTGTGCCAACAAAAATGAGAACTTCGGTGTGTAGATAATTAAAACAATACAAAAAAAAAAAAAAAATTGTACTTATGATAAATTTTTTTTTTATTTTCTTTGACAATAATTGTAAAGTTAAATTGTTGGGATTATAATATTAATGATTAAATTTCAAAATAAAAATAAAATGATTCATTAATTTTAATTACAGCCGGTTTTGATCTACAATGCAGAGTTGGTAACAAGCCATATGACATATTTGGAACGTGGTATAGTGAACGTCATCTATTGAGCGGTGAATTGCACTGGCTCGCGCACTTGGTTAGTTCCAGTGTCGTTTGGCTGAATAAGGCGAATCAGGAATCAGCCAGTGAGCACGTACCGATAATGAATCAACTATACAAGTACGTAATGAAATTTAAATGATGCATACACACAATAATAATTATCTACAGTAAACTATAAGGAAAAAATACATAAATAATATACTAATTTTATTATCTCGAATCTAACTTCAATATTTTTCTTATTATTATTATTATTATTATTACTTTTTTTTTATTTACAGATTTTATAATTTTAATGCCGCGTCTATACGAGCTGTGATGGTTGCTAATTGTCTGTGTCCCGCACAAACAGAGACCGAGCAATTGGAGAATCAACGATCAACGTCAAATCAACGTGAAGAACGGGGAAATCCTCCAAGTCACCGTGAACTTTCATCTGCTGCGTCATCAGCCAATAATCAATTGCAAGAAGAACCGGAAGTTTTGCATCATGCATCATCCAGATTGCAGTATGTTTCGATAGAAAAAATATTTTCATAGTTTTATTTTTAATCACGTATACATCGATAAAAAAAAGTATTGGAAACAATCGTGTTATTTTGTTATGAATTTCAAGGTATAGCACGTTGGAAGGTGGTTTTATGAATTGGAAGAGATTGGGTGATGGTTTTGAATATGCAAGTCCTATTCGATATAATCAGGAATATCGCCAAGTAGAAATGGAACGAGAGACAATGGATAGTGATAATGAGTCTGAGGCACCTCAGTGGGAGGACGAAAGCGAGATATCAGGTATTTATTCAAGTAAGAAGACAATAATCAGTGAAGATAAATAAAAAATTTTAATTTATTCCCAGAGTTGTCTGAAACTGCGGATGATTGTGATTCTGATGATTTAGCTGATAATCCAGAAAAATTCCTTATCTTTACAACTGGCTCCAAAACATATACACCACATCAGGTGGGATTTAAACGGATTAAAGCGGTTAATTTTCCGAGAAGATTAGATCCCGGACCGTCATTACGAGAACGATTAACTGCTCATCGTGAAAGAGAACGCGAACGGCAAAATTCTGGATCACGGCCAGAGCCAAATTGGTTAGATTACGATGCAGTTGCTGAGAGATTCGATAAAGTCGATCATTTGATAGATCTTCATGGTCATATTATTGGAATGGGCTTATCACCTGATCATAGGTAATTTTCATTTAGAAAGGAATTGAAAATGAATTTTTTTGCTTACATTCTCGTTTTAATTAGTAGTGTTACCATATAATTTTCATACTTCCGTCTACTACAATTTAGATATCTATATGTGAACACAAGACCTTGGCCACGAGGTTATGTAATTACAAATCCACTCCAACCACCACCAATCGCTCAAGAAATAGACATACACGTAATTGATTTAGTAACTTTGAAACAAGTTGGTACAATGCTGAGAGCACACAAAGCATATACACCGAATAATGAGTGCTTCTTTATATTCCTCGATGTTTGTGATGAATATGTAGCGAGGTGCGTCATGAGAATTTATAAAATGTCTCAATACCAACAGTTTGCAACTCTTATAAATAATTATTTTTTATTATTTACAGCGGCGCTGAAGATAAACATGGATATTTATGGGATCGTCATTATGGTGTTTGCCTAGCAAAATTTCCACACTCTGATGTTGTAAATGCGGTTGCTTTTAATCCATGTGATCCCGAAATGCTTGTAACAACGAGCGATGATTATACAGTAAAAGTTTGGCGCAGTCGTGCTATGGTAAAATCACTTGGATTAGATGAGGGTGATTATCGTAGAGGTTTAGAAGTGCGAAAAAGACGTAGGTATCATCGAAGTAGTTGCAATGTTGACTGATTAAAAACCATTCAGTTTCCAATTTAAAAAGTCTCTATCTGAATAATACGTTATAAAAGAAAGAAATTTTCCGAAATGAAAAACACATTTATTTAACCGTTTGAAGCATCACATTTACTTCAAGTAATTTAGTCAAAAAAATAAATTGCATGCTTCAGAGGGTTTTCATATTAATGAATTATCACACGCAGCAAAATATCGTACTCCAAATATTGTGGAGATTTTGTGCCACATTAATTCAAGTAGTTGACATTTCGATGAAGAATTTAAAAAAAAAATCTACGTATTGAGACTTTTAAAATTGGAAACTGAATTCGGTTACTTCTATTGAGACGACACGTTTCAATATATCAAATGAGGATTTTCAATAATGTTGAAAAATGGATAAGAAAAAAAAAAAAAAAATGAATTCACATCATATAACGTAAAAAGAAATGTTAAGTTTTTATAAGATTAGTTTTTTAATATTGCGATAGTGTAAAAATCACATCATGGTGCATTGGATTGATGTTGGATTTTGATTAGGAGCCGATTCTATTTTTCTCATTTTATTTTAAAAAGATAAGGTAAAGAAATTAAATATCTTTATATTAACATACGTCTACTCATACACACACTTACCCACACCCACACACCCACACACACATACACACAACACATACTTCATAAAATATAAAAATTATATAAATCCTTCTAAGTGAAAACAACAATACAAATTTCTTCGGAAGGATATTTATTGTGTACTTTTTACACTTTATATTTTTTTGTTTTTTTTTTTGTTGATTGAATATGAACAATATGTAAATAAATATATATATATTAAGTACTAAATATGGCAAACGCACGCTTTGCACCAGGCACGCGTGCTACTTATTAATGTTTGATTATATAACGGAAAAAAACAAAAAAAAAAAATTAGCAACAATGAAATTGGGGCATCCAAATATTAATATTCATGTATTCGGGTTTTATTCAACTCTTAAACGTGTACGTAAATTTAATTTGAATCACGAGTATATTAAATATTCAATGATTCCCATTTTGCAGCATTTAAGCTTTTGTGATATAAATATCAAGCATCTTTTATTTACTATTTAAGAAAAATGAGATACGTGATCATTAAAAAAAAAATCCTCCATTTGAATCATTGAATGATTGATATATTGAAAAATTATAAGAAGAAAAAGAAACAATAACAGTAATACATAAATCGGTATAAATACAGGGATGAACAAAAAAATATATATATTCTACAATAAATTCTTTATAATCTTTTACATCGGTAGCTTATCGATGCATCATTATATGTATCATCAATATTTAATTCGTTAATGAACAACAGGGAAGAACTCGATTGATTTGAACCATTCAATAAATCATAATCATTGTCATTAATGACAATGACTTTGTTAAAAGTGAAAAATTGCAATTTGATTAATATTATTTACTTTTTGATATAATCTGCTTTTTCACAGTATGGATCAATCAAATAGTAGAATCATGCAAATATTAATCCATTATATGGATGACAATCAAATAAATATACTAGAAACATTATACCTGTATGATTTTGTAATACATTATTATTGGTAGTTATCTATAATTCCTCTCTTTTATCCACATAATTTTTGCCACTATAGCAGATAATAATTGTTTAAACAAATATAAATAGCATTGAATATCAATAAATAGTATATTAATTGTCACGTCTTGATTTTTATCATTATTAATACGAATTTTAATTTAAGTAGCAGAAAAAAAAATTAAAGGAATGTACAGAAATATTTTACAATTATATATTGGCAAGAAAAAAAAAAAATTATAATATCAATAATATCATCATTACACATTGATTATCTTTTAGAAAAAGTTATTGAACAATTTCTAAAATAGTAGTAGAATAATTGATTGTAATATTTTAAAGATTGCAGACAGGTGCAACATTGTGAATAAACGTGATTGAGAGCAGGTGCACACATTTTAATATTTATTTCATAATCCAATGATGAAATTTTTAAAGATGATAATTTTAATATTTGACGATAACATCATTAAAGTTTTGAATTAATTTAATAATAATTATTATTATACATGTCCTAGATAATTTAATGTGTATCATATTATTTTCAAGTTGATCCGGTCACTATTGGTTCTGAAACATGAAAAAATATTTATTTGTTTACAAATGGAAAACAGATTGATTATGAACGTTATAGAAGTGAAAGGGAAAAGAGAGTAAACAAGAGCAATTAAATTGTGATACCTGTGTGAGATGATATACTACTTTCTTGGGCTGAAGCATCACCTCCTGGTAATATTTTTTTATGAGCTTCTTTGTGTCCATGACAATGTTCACATTCATCATCGCTGTCGTCTGAGCTGCTTTCACCAAACTCCTTGGGTTTTTCATATATACAGCAGCCTGAATATCAAAGTAAGTAATTGATTTAATTTCAAATTGTTAATATATAATAAAATATATAATTACATTTTGATTTTTTCTTATTCATATTCTCATTGTCCACAGTACTGGAGGTCCATTGTACTTTTTTATTCGATCGAGGTTTACGAAGACACAAAGATATAGTGGGTACATTCTGAAAAAAAAAAAAAATAATAATAATAATCAGAATTAAATTTTTCTTCAATTAGAAAATTATTATCATACAAGTAAAAAAAAATTTTTTTTTTATTTGATCAAGTTTAAAAGGTCAGTATATTTTATAAAAATACATTTATTTTACATTAATTAAATTTCAATTGGACATTGAATTAAAAAATATGGTATTATTGTATGATTTTTTTTTCCGTTAAAGTATTTATTTCATTATCAGAATAATTTAAAATATCTTTCAACACATCGATTGTATGTTCACCCAATGTCGGTGGTGGTGATCTAACTTTATTCGTTCCATAACTGTATTTCACTGCCGGATTAATAACTCTAACTTTTCCCATTTGTGGATGTTCCATTTCTTCCACTGCCTTTATATATTTTACATGAGGATCATCAAAGACCTTAAAAAAAAAATCCACCATAGAATTCAATCCCATAGCTGATAAAATCATTTAGAAAACAATGTCTGCCAAGTATTTCACCTCTTTAATTGTATTAATTGGTCCATAGGGAAATGGAGATCCTTTCAAAATCTCTGACCATTCTCTGTTGGTTTTTGTCACTAATTTTTGTCGAATGATCATCAATAATATTTCCCTATTTTTCACTCTATTCGTGTTATTTTTGAATCTTTCATCAACTGCCAATTCTGGTAAATTAATTTTTTCAGTAAATGCTGCAAATTGAACATCACTACCTGTTCCAATAGTCATAAATCCATCTTTTGTTGGGAATGCCTCATAAGGTACAATACTTTCGTGCTCAGAACCCCATCTTGTTGCCTCCTTATTGGCATTTAAATAATTCGACGCTACATTAATAAGACTAGCGACTTGAGTTGACAGTAGATTACATTGAATCCATTGACCACGATTTGTTTTTACTCGCTGAAGTAATGCGGCCATAATAGCGCCATGGGCATAAAGTCCAGTGGCCATATCAGTCATTGCTACTCCTATTTTGCATGGTGCACCATCTTTTGGACCAGTGATATGAAGTAAACCACCCATAGATGCGGCTATCACATCATAGCCAGGTCGTTTTGCATAAGGACCATCTGATCCATAACCTGTCAATGAACAATACACAAGATGCGGTGCTATTTTTTCAAAATTCTCGTAACCCAATTTAATTTTTGAAAGCTTTCCCGGAACATAATTTTCAATTAAAACATCCGATTTTTTTGCCAATTCATAAATAATTTCGGTTCCACGTTTTAAATCAATGCAAACACTTTTTTTATTTCTATTTACACTGAGAAAATAAGTTGAATCTTTGGTTGTATTTAAAAATGGTGGACCCCAATGTCTACTTTCATCACCAGTGCCAGGCTTTTCGATTTTTAATATTTCAGCACCCAAGTCACCAAGGATCATTGTACAGTATGGACCAGCTACGATTCTGGTTAAATCCAATACACGAATTCCAGCCAAAGGTGATTGATCATTTTTTCCTGATGTCGTTTGAATACTTTTGTAACATTTTTTGCTGCATACCACTTCTGTTTTCAATAAATACTTATAAACAAATCCAATTCTTGCTACATTATCCTGGAGTTTTATCATGTTGACTTATACGATAACGTTACTAAAATCTTCATACACTTTGTTATCGTTTAGAAAAAAAAAGTGAAAAGAAATTACAAGATACAATTAAATATATAAACATATAAACAATAATACGAATGTCGTGATATTTATTTTAATTGTAATGTATCTGAAATTTATTATTTGTATTTATTTGTATTGGAGCAAGAATATGTATACCTGCCCACTATCATTTACATCCCCCTCCAAAATAGTCTCACTTTGTGATTGTGAATTAGATGAAGTCGCCATTGCTGCCATGTATACAGTCACGATGATTTATTACTATGATTTGAATTGAAAAAAAAATTATAATACACTAATTATATTCCGACACAATATCTTTATTCACGTTTTGTGATATTTTCCAATTTTTACTATGACGTTTGTTATGTTGACGGAATTATTACAGTGAATTACCACGCCGCTATTACTTAAGGACATCTAGTGGTAAATATTTGTATTCTAGTAGCGCCAAAGATTTGATAATTTTAGCATTTGAATACTCACGATTTTTTCATAATTATATGATAATAATATAATATTTTATTTCACATCCATGATGAGTTTTTATAAATTATCATTAATGACAAAAAATTTTACATACTTTATTCCAACGAATTCATGAATTGAATAATACAATTTTTATTTTATCAACATAATAAATTTGAATTTTCGAAAAAAAAAACTTTTCTTCCAATTGTGTTTCTTCTTTCAACTGTACTTCGCGCGCTTGTTTTTCAAAGGTGGCGGGAGTATCTTATTCCATTTTTTCAGGTAGACGGAGATGACTAGAAAGATATTAAATGGCCCCCCAAAGAACACCAACCGCAGGTCAAAATAAGTGTAAGGAAAAAATTTATGTACATTGTATATATACATATATATATATATATATCTCCATATTCGTAAAAACATATGTGTGTGTATATATGTGTCATCCATCGAAATGGTGAGATTGTAGAAAAACAGAGAAGAAGATACATAGAGAGAGAGAGAGAGAGAGCGCGAGAGCGCGAGTCAGAGAGTCGTGAATGTGCTGACTGAGCGGGGCGCGATTGAATATTAATTGCACCCTCGCGCGAATGTTTTTACTCCTGTGACGACGACGGATATATGAGGGATGGATAGGATAGCATCAAAAATCATCGTGCGCCGTGAACAAAATGGAATATCGTATCAAGTGTGCGCTACTACCGTTTACCACCACTTGCAAATGAACTTAGTATCAATGGATGCGGCCATGTTTTCTGGTAGTAGAAATAATCTTGAATTTTATTATTAACACAGAGAAATAAGTAAATATTAGAAGAACGAGAGGATTGTGTGGACTCGCGATTGAGTGACAAAATCAACGTGTGTGGAGTGCGTGGGCCACAATGCCGGGATGCGACGTAAAGACAAGATATCTGCCAGCCACCTTTGCGTGGACCCTTCTCCTCACAACCACGACCCTCTTTTTTTATTATCCGTAAGTGTACTTATTCATTTATAATTCTGTTTAATTTTTATTTTTCGCTTTTTCTTTTGTAATTATTTGTTTTATATGATATTTATAATTTATATTTAAAATTTATACATTTTTCATTTGTTGTATATTTTGGCTCACATGTAATTTTTATTTTGGATTATCTAGGTGCCAATATTACCTCTTCAAATATCCATGGGTTCCAGCATTGCAAGGAGTCATAGCTTTTTTTGTGTTGGCCAATTTTACTCTGGCCACATTTATGGATCCAGGTGTTATCCCAAAAGGTAACACTTTTTTTTTATATAAAAAAAAAAGTTATCTATAATATGTTGATAGTAGTAGTAGTAGTAGTAGTAGTTGTTGTTGTTTTTTTTTTGTTTTGTTTTTTATTATACTGAACTTATGGGCGAGTGTAAAATCAATCGAGCAATATTGCCATGTGTTTGATAAACTGCTTTTGAATTTAAAGCACCACCAGATGAAGATAGAGAAGATTTTCGAGCACCTCTGTTTAAAAATGTCGAAATTAATGGGATCACAATACGGATGAAGTGGTGTGTAACGTGCAAATTTTACAGACCACCAAGATGTTCACATTGTAGTGTCTGCGATCATTGTATAGAGGTAAAAATAATAAATGAAGGAAAGAGTAAAAAAAAAAATGTTTATATGTATATATGTATTTATAGTTTTTCGATACATTTGTGTTTCTTTTTTATCAGATTTACTTTTAATTTTAAATTTTATCATTGCAGACATTTGATCATCATTGTCCGTGGGTAAACAATTGCATTGGAAGACGAAATTACAGATTTTTCTTTTTCTTTTTATTATCATTAAGTTGCCATATGCTCAGTATATTTGGACTTTGTTTATATTTTGTCCTGGAGCATAAACAGAGTCTTGGTGAAATCGACACAGCAGTTGCGTATCCTTTTCCTCGCATAAATTTTTCCATAGACATCTATTGAGAAAATTTATTATCCTTAATATTATAAAAATAGAATGGTTCTTATGGGTGTGGTGACCATTTTATTTATTCCCATTCTTGGATTGACAGGGTTTCACGTGGTACTTGTATCGCGAGGTCGCACAACAAATGAACAAGTGACTGGAAAATTTCACAATGGCTATAATCCATTTTCACGTGGATGTTTTCACAATTGCTGTTATACACAATTTGGACCGCAATACCCAAGGTAACATTGATCAACATAATAATTATAGGAAAATTTATATTTTATATTTTTAATTGAAATTTTCTCGTAGTTTAATCAAGCCTGAAAAGTATTCAGGAAAGCGACGCGGGGCTTGCACGTCCGAGATATCTACTATTGACAACGAGAACCAGGTAAAAACCTACATGGATAGCAGCAATGGTGTTAGAAATGCCAGTTCAAATGCTTATAATAAGGTAAGAGTTAGCGCGCAACTTTGCTCGATCATCTATTAATTGAAAAAAAAAAAAAAAAAAAAACCAATTTCTCTAAGGAGAGAATTTATAATTATCCATATTTTTATTTTATTTTTTTATTGTTATTATTTTTTTTTTTTTTTAAACCGGATGATGCTTTTTAATTACAACACATCTACTGCATGAACAACTGACAAAAACGGTAACGAGTCAAATGATTTTGATAACATTACGATTAGAGTAAATAATTTAGCAGATGCAATTATTTTGTTTTGATCGTTTTTTTTTTTTTTTTTTTTTTTTTTTCTTTCTCGCTTTCTGTATTAGTTGACACCAATAATTCATTAGTATTTTCAATTGTTTGATTGCACAATAGCTTTTGATATTTGCATGCATTTGAGACTTCACATTGAAGACTTATTGTGTAATGACATAGTAGTATAGACGAATGACCTTAACAATTATGCAAATGTTATTAAATCGTCGTTGAAACACGGAAAAAAAAAAAACAAAAAAAAAATACGGAATATAAAACAACAGGATCTTTGTATGCAGATATCAACATCGGCATCCAGCAACGATAGTTCCCCTGTGAGTGACGCACAGCCAAACCTCCATGATAGATATTTATAAATAGAGTGTGTGTGTGGGTGTGTGCGTGCGATCAAGCTTCACTTATCACCCCCTCCTAAAACTACATTCCTCAAAAATCGCACATCATCAAGAGTTATATATCCAAAAATTCAAATTGATAATACCCATAATAGTACAAGTAATAATATTAATTATTGTTATTTTATATATACATATCCATTCATTAAATCATCATATCATTAATAAAATTATATTTTAATAAGCTAATGTAATTGAAAATAATTTAATTCACAGTTATCACCGGGTCGTGATGGTTCAGATACCGATATGGAACCAACAGCATCACAATCTGCTGATTGTGAACCAACACCGCCATTACAAAGACATGGATCGAAGAGTAATTTTTTTCTGCCGCCTATGGAAACAAGTGACTCGCCACGACATCCACAATCACAACATCGTCATCCAATGCATTATCCAAGAGGAAGTCCGCATCCTAGATCGAGGTAAAATTACAGAAAAATAAAATTAATCTACAGCCTTGAGGGCCTTCATAATCACTTTTAATCATTTACATTAAAAAAAAAATTTATCAAAATCAAACATATAAACTATAAAAAATTATACATCGATTAATTGATTTATTTATAATAATAATAAAAAAATTGATATTAGTTAAAAATAATAGAAAAAATTTTATAAAGATAAAAAACGAAAAACAACAAAAAAATATATAACTCTTGTGATGAAAAAAAGTCAATATTCGATTATATTTTTTTATCATTACACAATTATCAATAATTACTCCAAATTAAATGAAATTTTCTGTAATTATTGTTGATTTGATTTTTAATGACATTATTCTATTGTCATTTATATATTGTTTAATAACTGAGATTAATTTTTTTCCCAGGGGTATGAATGGTTCACGTAGTCATACACCAGATGCATTATCACCAGATGGAACAGGATCGCCAGCTGGTGGTTCACAACGAAGTCAGGGTCAAGGTGGCGCGAGTCCAACGATGCAGCAACGCATCAAGGCAATAGGTGTACCAACACCACTTGCTATTTCCAGTCCAATCCGCAGGTATGTAAATCGTCTCCTCAAATGTCTGTTTACCTGTGGAAAATATTTTGCTATTTACATTATACATATATATATATATACATACACACATACATACACACATATATACAGAATATATGTACATACATTTATATATATATATATCTAAAAAGGTCGGTTGGCCGCTATCCTCCTATGGCTGTAGTTTCAATAATGTGATCACATAATTGTATTAATGCCTCGACACACGTATACGCGTTGTGACATACTATCGACCATCACGTATTAATAATTAATGGCACGTTGACAGACAATGAAATGATAATATACATTCTAATAACTACGATATCAAAACAAAAAAGAAAAATGAAGAAATATTAGTGATAAACTAGAAATACTTAATTGAAAGAAGAAAAAAAAAATATATATATATATATATATATATTTACTAAATGTTTTTGGTAATATTCCAGCTTGTGTCTTCTATGTCTTGATAATGAGGCAATATTTACGCGATAAATATATATAACAAAAAAAATGCTCGTAGTTTAATTGAATTATATATAGCACGATGTGGCACAAAAGAATAATTATTAAATACATTATAAATTTTAAGTTATTTTTGCCTTATTAATTAAGAAGTGCAGCATTTGCACTTTTATTATCTGATACATGATTATCATTTATTTATTTATTTTTATACAATTAAATTTTGCGCTCTCTAATTTGACATTATTATTTATTTATTCATTTATTTTTTTTTTTTTTTTTTTTTGGCAGATATATATACAAGAAATAACGTATATAATATCAATAAATAATGAAAAACTCATTGTATAGCTCGTCTCGATGTCGTAGAAGACATTAGTTGTTTGCACGTACAAAAAAAAAAAAAAATTAAGATAAAATAAAATTAAAATAAAAAACAAAAAAATTTTTTTAAAATTAAAAACAAAATAAAATTACGAGAAAAAAAAAAAAAAAAAAGAAAATAGAACAAAAAAAGAGATATGTGGTATATAGATAAGTTTGTGTGCCACTGCAGGGGGTGGTAACTGCAAGGAGCTGCTCTCTGCCAACATTGTTGCAACCAACTGCAGGTAAACACGAACTTGAATCCTTCGAGGACGTATTCGTAGTTAAACTATATTTATATATACATATATTTATTTATTTATATATATATATATATATGTATATATGTATATGCTTTGTTGCATAAATATTATGTTAATATAAATATATTATGTTATATACATGTTATAGTATGTTCGATTATTTATTAAATATTATATAGGTTGGCTAAATTTTTTACATTTTTTTCTACAATAGATGCTAATGTTTTTTAAATAGGAATGATACGCGTGCTGCTCTTCTCCTGTATTATGTTTCGCCAGAGCCGTATTTGTATGGCTACAATGCTCAAGCACTTGCAATTATTCGTATTAAATATGAATATATTCATCTATTTATCCATACATAAATATTGAAACATATATTTTAATTCACTGGTTTTTTTTTTTTTTTTTTTTTTCTTCATGCGCATTGTGCAAATCATTTTATGATTACAGTGCCATTTATAAAATTATGCATTTGATATTATTATTATCTTTTATTATTATTTTTTTTGTTATTTAACTTGAATTTCAATTGTATATAATGTTACAGATCAAATCCGGGTACACCGACGCAGGTACGTCGGCCGGATTTTATTGGTGTCAATGAAGCGCCAACATATTATGACGTGCAACATCACAATAATAATATTGGAATTATTGGTGGTACAGGCGTTGTGTCTGGTTATAGTCCGCAACGACGATTTTTATCTGAGAGTGAATTAATACGTCAAGGAAATGAGCACTCCTATTCACGTACCAATAATACCGTTGACAATATCCGTGAACTAGCGGGTTCACCACAACGTGGTGTTTATATGTGGAAAGATAATTCACCAAGTGGATATCCTGGACCACCAGGTACTGTTGGAATACCTACCAATCATCCAATGACAATTTCACAGCGGCCACCGCCACCCTACGATTATTATTGCTCTAATCCAACGAGTCCAACTCAGCAGTCATACGCAAATGCTCCACGTGCTGCATATCATCCTGCAACACGTGGTGGTGTACCTGTATTTCCACCACATCAATCGCCACAAGTTAAACGAAAAACTCATACAATGGTAACACCTACAACACCAACATCTGGTGGTACTGGTGGTGGTAATGGCAGTGGTATCGGAGGTAATAATAGTGGTAATGACGGTAGACGAAGACCAATGTCATTTGTTCGTGCGTTAGAAATGACTGATTCAATGGAAATGGTATCGGCGTCGAATGATTCAAGATCATCACAGCGACCAACTACACCAACTCCCGATCGTGCAAGTGTATACGATATGAATTATGAAATATCAGTATAACCCACCTTTATGGTCTCCGCGTTGTCTCACGGCATATCGGGGATTGTTAATAAATCATCGGCCACTTTTCATATTGCGAGATCGTATAAAATTGGTCAAGAGGTTTCGGTGTAAAAGACTAAAATAAGAGAACAAAGAGAAGAAGAAGCCGAGTTACTTATATATATTTTGTATACGAATTTTTTTTTTTTTTTTTTCTATTCTCTTTTTCTTTTCTCTTGAAAGACAAAAAAAAAACGGTGCACATGAATGACGAACCCACCGACGAGTGTTCGGGTTTAGTAACTACTACTGTTGATGATATTTTTTTTTGTTAGATTTGTCTTATGAATAATGAATCTAAAACCCGTCCCCATCATTTGTAACTCGATTGATATACGTATCGCGTTGTCTCTGAGTATAATGTAAATGTAAAAATTGCATCACATTTAATACATTGAAGTTATTCCAATGTCGAATCTTGATTTCTTCCTCTTGAATGAAAATTATAAATATATATTATATATATTATAAATGCATTTAGGTGGATAAATCAAACATAAAATTGCTAAATCCTTTTTTTTTTGTTTTTTGTTATTTTTTTTTCGATAAAATATTTTCAAAAAAAAAAGCAGTGAGGATTATCCAATCACATCTGCATATAAATATAGTTAGAAATATTTTTTTGATTTAGTGATATAAAATGAGATTGACCCATTGATATTGTGACAAAAACAAAAAAAGAACTTCATTCATGAGTAAGCATTAAATGAAGTTTATTTGTTTTACATAACAATATAAATAAGAAATTTACGTGGGGTCGAATTGAAGAAGATAAATGAAAAATAATTGTATAATATCATTGAAACAGGTGCATTTACTTTGGTTTCTTAGTTAGATTAGGCGATGTTTTATGAGTCAAAAAATTAAAAAAAGTGTGTTTGCACACACATTGTCAAACAATATATTATCATCAAGTATATGAGAGTGTATAGTGTGTTTGTGAAATAAAAAGTTCACTTATTTTTTTGTATACGTAAAGAGTCAGTTTAGATTTTTATACAATAATATATAAAATGTGACTTAAATCTCGATGCAATTAAAATCAATCGAGATTTTTTTGTTTCTCTATTTTTTCTTTGTTTGTTTATTTTTTTCCTTCTTTCAATTATTCGTTCTGCTTTTTTGTTTTTTATTTTTTTATTTTTTGAAGAAAAAAAGGGGATATAACATAAAACTTGCCTGACGAGTAAATGAGATTGTAATTGATCACTCGAATTAAAATTTATTATTAAGCGAGAAATGTGAAAAAAAAAAAAAAAACAATTGTAACGATAAGTTTATCTACAGCAAACTAAACAAACTAAAATAAAATCGTATGTGAAATGTGTCTTTGTCCATTAACAAAGATATTTGAACAAACATAAAGGAACAAAAAAAAAATTGTCGCAACTAGAATAACAAATTCTGTGTGTAAAAAAATGATTGTCAGGTGTATAGAAAAAACATTTCTAATAATATATATTTAAAATTATTTATACACAAACGAAAAAAAAAGAAAAAAAAAATTACAAGAATATTGAATTTTACATATTTGTTAAACAATTAATAATTTCAATGATGTGTCAATCATCACAACTTTGATTTTATTAAAATTATTTGAATATTAATATGTATATTAACATATAATATGACAAAAAAAAAAAACCAAAAATATTTTTTTTCTCTTTTTTGGAAAATTACATTATGGATTGTAATTTCAGAATTAAAAAAAGTAAAGGAAAATTAAAGTATCACGAGGTGTGCGTGTGCGAGTGCAAGTGTGTATATGCATGTAAGAAATGAATGTATATTAAAAAAGAGAAAAAAAAATATCTTCAATTATGTGAAAGTATAAAAAAAAAACAAATACAAAAAAAAAATGAGACAAATAGGTCGACATCAAGACATTGATCAATACTGATCGGCAGGAACAATAAAAGTAAAAAATAAATAATAAAAATTCTGTTAAAAGAAAAAAAAAACACCAACGACAACAAATCACAATGGACCCTTGTAATATATACACTGCATCTTATTACTATATATACCCATTGTTACGTAATTAATAATTTCTTTTAGATAATCTTATTTACGTGGTTATTTAATTCACATGATTTCATAAAGGACAATCGATTGTACAGAAATAAATAAATAATGAATGTAAAACCGCGAGGTGCTGAAGACAACTCGGATGCGTTACAATTTTCTCTATTGTATTGTTACTCACAATTTATTAATTTATTTTTAGACGCGTGGTATTCAATGCACAGTCAAATTAAATACGATTATTTGATACATATCGTGAACAGATTCAAATAAATGACAATGACGAAATCATATTGACAGTACTTGTAGTAAATAATCAAGTTTTTATGCTACATCAAACTCAAAACTGATCTGTAAGATCTGTCCTCTCACGCTCTCATCCCTGGTATAAACAGGAACAAATAAATAAATAAAAAATTATTCCGCATATTTATCGGACAATGCCGTGTGCCAAATTAGAACCATGATATCCAACAAACAAGAAAAAAGAAAAGAAAAAAAAAATCATTACGTCACATTGAAAATTAAAAGAAATGTACTGTTCAATTTTTTAACATCGTCATAATGTCCACTGACAGAATGAAAACAAAAAAAGATAATCAATGATATGACTACGAATTGATTTAAGCCACTCTTAACATAAGAATATTAATGAATATTTATTGTTTATATGATTCAGTGTAATTGTATATAATGACCGTTATCACCCTTGTAAATGTACATACACATATATTTCAGTACCTCACGGATCGACGCTGCCGTCATACACAATAAATATTTCAATCAGTACAAATTTTTTTTCGTTTGTTCCATATTGCTATCTAAAAATTAATAATTAATTTTCATTTAACCTTTTAAAATGTATACGTTTTGAGGTACATTATAATTCATTAAAATTGAATAATTTATTACTTCTTTATATATGTGATCAAGTTATAGGAGTATTTTGTGTAAATATTTTTTTCTTTGTTTGAAGTGCGTTTTTTTTTCTTTTTTACACGTATTCGAAAAAAAAAAATGATAACTGAAATACAAAGTCAAAATTAAACAAAATCTACGGCCTAAATAATGGAAAATTTATATATTCTACAACCTATTTAGCTTTTTAAATTCATGTTAACAAAAAAATTTAATTCTTGATACCACTTTCATTTGAACAAAAAAAAAAAAAAAAAAAAAAGGAATTATAAAGAATAAAATATATTTCAAAGGGCATAGATTATTCTTCATTCCTAAATATTGCCCATTCAATATTTATATTTATATTTGCTTGTTTCAAATTTGAATATTAATGTTTACCGCGTCTATGTATATGCGACACTGTCGGCACTTCCGTGTAACGAAAAAACCGGATATCAATTGAACAACAAAACGACGCATTATATCTATATTTATATTTATAAGTGTATTATACTCAACAAAAATTGACGATTTAATATATATTTTATAAAAACATAATAAAATCAGTTACCTGATTTTTTGATGAATATCAAAACAGTATAAAATAGAAAGTGAGCGTGAAATAATTTTTTTTTTAGTTACTCAAATTCTGTATCACAGTCAGATTTTCGGTAGGTGGAAGTGAAGTTAAAAGATAGAACGGGCAATTTGCGTATGTGTATGTGTGTATATGTTACCGGGTCCGCCATTGTCGGTGTATATTTATTTTTCAGTTGTACATATTCTTCATTGATAAAAAATATCCACAAGCTATTATTGAAGTGAAAAATAATAATCAATCAATCATGTGAGTATATAATAAAATTCTTGTACTTGAATGCAAAGTGAAGAACAATTTTAACCTATAATCATTGTTTATTATTGTGTATGAAAAGGGCTCGTAGCCGGAAAGATAGCGCAGGCAAGAGTGACTCTGAACCAACTGATAAAGATAAACGTGATAAAGGTCGGGAGAAGGATCGAAAAAAGCGTGCAGCATCATCATCAAGTAGTGGTAGCAGGTAAGTTACAATGACAATAATGAGTGAATATTTTTGATTGAATTATAAATTGATAAATGTATGGGATTTATTACAGTTCATCAGATAGCAGTTCAGCATCATCAAGCTCAAGTAGTGGAAGTAGTTCACGATCAAGTTCATCGTCAAGTAGTTCATCTAGCAGTTCGGGGAGTTCATCGGCGAGCTCAAGAGATCGTGGGCGTAAACGTAGTCGTAGCAAAAGTGCAGATGGAACTCGACGACATGATAATAAAGAGAAAGAGCGCGAAAAAGAGAGAGAACGAGAACGTGAAAGGGAACGTGAAAAAGATAAGAAGAAAACTGGCAATTCAGCCAGTGATAAAGCAAAACCTAAAGGACGTTCACGATCACCTTCACCGCGCCGTTCAGTTTCACCCCGTCGAAAACGTCGGGAACGTTCACCAATTCCGAGACCAGTGAAAATTCACATTGGTCATTTAACACGTAATGTAACAAAAGATCATATAATGGAGATATTTTCCAATTATGGACAAATTAAAACTGTTGATTTTGCCACTGATAAACTCCATCCAAATAATGGTCGTGGTTTTGCATACGTTGAATTTGAAACTGCTGACGAAGCAGAAAATGCAATGAAACACATGGACGGTGGACAAATTGATGGTCAAGAGATCACAGCAGCACCTGTTTTATTACCAAAACCTCGAGCAATGCCAATGCGTCGAATGTCACCGGCTCTGGGAAGACGTGGACCAATAAGATGGGGTGGCGGAAGAAATTCGCCACCACGTTATCGTCGACGTTCACCACCAATGAATCGACGACGCAACAATAGTCCACGACCACCTAGACGCCGACAGCGAACACGTTCACGTAGCCCCGTTAATAATCCACGTCATCGTCATCGACGATACACACGATCAAGTTCAAGCAGTTCACGATAACAAAATTAATTATTTACATCGATATAGCAGTTGAGGATTTTCTGGAAACGTCTTGTGTATTATTGCGTTTTGTATGCATTGTTTTTTTTTTTTTTTTTTTTTTTTTTTTTGTAATCAGGACATTCAAAAATATTATTTGTATGTTTGTAGGTTAATCAAAGGATTCTTTTGTGATGTAGTTTCCATTATTGAAAAACATCGTGGTCATATCGATTCCTTATTTTTTTCTCTCTCTCCTTAACGTTCTATCATTTTGTGTTCTTTAATATCCACGATTAAAAAAAAATATCAATTTAAATTTTGATGAAGACAAGAATACAAGGGAGTGCGCATTAGCTATAAACTTTTACTGTGGAAATATGTAATAACGTAAATTAAAAAAAAAAAAAAATGCGGAAAAATCCCGAGTTTTCTATCAATATTGAAAATGCTAAATAAAGTAAATGAATTAACTTGAAAAATGTTCAATTGTAATGATTTCTTCCTTTTTTTTTGTTTGTTAATGTTAATAGGATGTGTAGAGATTTGCAGGAACAGATGAAAAAGAATATACAAGGTGTAAAATACACACGTCGACAGTTTGATAGAAACTATGATTATTCAGACCCTTTTACAAAGAATCTATTTTTAGAAAAGAACCTATTCACACAAAATTTTTCCTTTTTCTTTTCATTTTATATTCGCGAATATCTACAAAAACAAAAAAAAAAATATTTCATTGCATCACTTGTATATATTTTTTCATTTTCTTATTTATTATTATTATTATTATTTTTGTTTTTCATGTCTTGTCCCAATGTTTGTTGCAGTAATTTTGTCGATGAAAAATATCTACAATTTTTAGCTGTATACGATTTACTAATTATATTATTAATATACAATTTCACAGTCACTTCACAGTGTGATCGATTTATTGTGAGAGGGGACCTAGGATTACGTCTCAGTTAAAAAAAAAATAATAATAATATATATATATCTCAGTCAAAAATAAAAAATAGTCCCAATGCATGGCACTCGTGAGACCACTAATGTGATTATCATTATTTTTCACGCATTTAATTTTGTCTTTTTTTTTTTGTTTCATATTAGATAAGAGGATTTTCAAGACAAATAGCAAATAAAAAAAAAAAATTTTGTCAAGATAATTCATACAAATTTGTCTAAAATAATTTTTTAGAAATTTCAATTTGCACAAAATACTTTGGCACGGACTTTTACACATATGACCATGGTAGAAAAATAAAATAAAAAACAAAAAAAAAAAAACCGGAGAACAAATTGTATTCAAGCAATAATAAATAAGACATTTATCATAGAGTACGACGAATTAGACCGTGACATACTTCTCCTGATAAATTTTTATAGGAAGATTACTGTGTGGCTTTCACGTTTCGTTGAGCAACGCAAATTGGATATTTATTATTATTATTATTTTTTTCAGTTACGCGGTCACGTTGGAAAGAAGCGAATAACATAATAAATTACACGCTTTAATTTTATAACGTTGAAACCATCAATAAGTCCATAATATATAATGTTTTGCTATATCACAGGAAAGTACTGAGTGCCCCTATAACTGTCACAAAGCTCTCTCACTTCCTTGAGGGAAAATCTGTCCCTCTACACTTTTTTCTGTTTATTTATACAACGATTGTTTTTTTTTTATTTTCATTTTTTTTTTTTTACTAATTTCATTCGACTAAACACAAATTAAGCTCTATATATAAAAAAAAAAATTAAAATTTATATGCATACATATATATATATATGTATATATATATATATATATATATATATATAGTTTTTTTGTTTTTTTTATATTACATCAATTAATTAAATTAGGGTGAACCCCCATCGACAATATTCGTACGTTAGTAACAGAGATTCAAATTCATTTATACGTCGCAATAAATAAATAATTAAATAATTTTTTTGTTTGAGTAATGCTAGAGATCCATTTTCAATTTTATCTCTTTCTGTCTTTCATCCATTATTATTATTATTATAATTATTTTATTTAATTTAATTTTTTCCTTTTTGTTTCAATTCACCTTTCCCCAGTGGTGAATTTTTTTTACGTAGCATCGCCTTTTATGTCAGATTTTACCTACAGTAATTGTAATATTACACACGATTACCTGCATGTATCAATAATGATCATCATTTAATAATTAAAATTTATAGCGCAATAGACAGTCAAATACTATCCGAAATTATTGATAACATTGTAACACATTGTAACAATATGATTCGGTTTATTTCATTTGTTTCTTTGTTTTTTCTTTTTTTATTTAAAAGTGCCTTAGTTATTTTAGTATTTCCATGAATGTACGTCAATCATTTATATCATTTTTCGACTTTTCATTCCCAAGGCATCGTACGTGTTTATGTAGAACTAATGCATTTTATTGCATTTTTATTTTCTCCCTTTCATCATCTTTTATTATTTTACTTATTCATCGTCAATCACCAGTTTTTTACATACTCTTTTTATTTTTTATTATTTATGTTTTGTTTTGTTTTGTTTTTTTTTTCCGTCCATTTATTTAATATCTATAAATATCATAAGAGTCTATATACATTTTTCTTTAGTTATTGCAACACTCTTCGCTCGAAAAATATCGAATGAGTGTCACATTCACGCTTTTAATACAGTCCAAAAAACAAATATTCACACACAATATTTTATCCTGCCCGTTCATTCATCGACGAAGATGACGATGATGACGGTATAAAAGCGTTGTATCATCGTGATTGCGAATTATCCTCTTTTTTGTGCACATCACCAGTATGCATAAGTGACTGGTCCATTGGTCTACCAGGTACCCCTGGTCCGGGTCCCGCTCTATGATGCATATGAAGATTACTCAGAGGTCCGGGACTGGGGTCTTTAGCCCTGAGGGCATTGACCGATTGTGGCGGGTATCCCGCATAAAGTTTAGCGCGTTCCTCTTCCTCAGCGCGAAATGCTGCTGCTGCCATTAGCGGATTGTACCGTAATTGTTGTAGGGGATCGTAGCGATATGGATCTCTAAACGGATCAGATGTCCACGGGCCACCCGGTTGAGGTCCGGAAGGTGGCGGGAAATGTTGCATATGATGTCCACCGAGTGTTGGTAACATACCACGCGACATTGCATGTGGACTTGGCATACTGTGGGGATGTCGTGCGAGATAAGCGTGCGGATGTGGATGATGATAACGAGGATCGGGTATTGGGCTTGGTCCCTGTCCAGCGCCAGGACCCGGTGGCGGTGCTCTCGAAAGTAACACCACATCGTCATCTTTACTGCGTGGCTCTTCCTTAACCCGAATTTCACTCGTCTCTATTGGCATTGAGCCACCATTTCTCAAAGGCGAACGATCACGACCCATAACCGCATGTTGACGATTTTGATGCATTATTCTTTCTCGCTCCATCTCCCGCCTTTCCATTTCACGTCGTTCTTTCTCTCTCCTCTCACGTTCACGTTCTGCTGCCTCCTGTTGCTTTCTTTTTTCCTCTTTTTCACGTTCTCGTCGTTCACGTTCACGTTGCTCCTCACGTTCACGCTCACGTCGTTGACGTTCACGTTCTCTTTCACGTTCACGTTCACGTTCACGTTCTCTTTCGCGTTCACGTTCACGTTCACGTTCACGTTGTTCTTCTAATTCAGCACGTCTGTCGATTGCTGGTGGTTCTGGTTTTAAATTCCACGAAACAGTTGTTGGTGGAAAACCCGACGTTGCCCGTTGCAATCTGATGGATAATAAATTTTGTATATTAATTTATATAGTGAGAAAATTTTATATAATATTTATATTATACATACCCTCGCCATGGATCGTGAACAGCTGAGGTAAGACCACCTAATTGTGGCATATCTCTCGTTGGTGGGTATCCTGATAAAGGTGGAAAATTTGGATTTGGTGTACCAAATGATGCTGGATATCGGCCAAATGGTGACATACCAGTACCTAATAATAAATCATTACAATATATATTTCAGTTAATATATATAATGGAAATGAAAAAAAAAAAAAGAAACAAAAAAAAGATTGTTTTATATATAAGCTGGATAATTATGTGAATGAACGATTATACAATACCTTTGAGCATACCTAAATGTGACGCTGGTGAAGAGAGGAAACCAACGGGATGAGGAGGTGGTGGAGCGGCAGGATGATTCGGTGTCATATTAGTGGGAAATGGTGGTGCCATTGGCGGTGCACTAAGACCAAGACCAGTTGTCGGACCCCCTGGATAGAGATGTCCGGGTGGCCTGAGTAATTCTGTTTTAGTATTAACAACATTGCCAGCTTTAGCTTCCGCTTGTTGTTTCTGTTGATGATGATATATTTCCCATGCTATTCGTACATGCATTGCGTTCCATTTTCCAGTTTTCTATAATAATTATTATACATATATTTTATCAGCAATCATTCAATTTTCCACATTACACTTTATATTTTATTATTAATTATAATTATTTAACGTACTTTTGGTGCGAATGAAGTCATATGATTTGGTGGAACAAATGGTGTTGATGGTGGTCCCATACCAGGATGTAATAAACTAGTATTAAAACTTGAGTAACTGGATAAATTGAGATTCCCCCGAAAAAATGGTGAATCCACGCCACCCAGTTTTGGAATGTCCTTAAACTTTAAACAAATAAACAAACAAACAAAAATATATAGATAAATATAGATATCAATCAATATATCAATAGGATATAAGAATTTTTAATGAAAAAAATAATAATAATAATAATTATAAATAAATAAATAAATAAATAAATAAATAAATAAATAAATAAATAAATTGGATTATACATACGATTGGTGGTGGAAATAATGTAGTCGCAGCAGGCGGTGGTAGCAAAGGTGTTGTATGCTGATGTACATGTGTATGTTGATGTTGATGATGATGCATCTCTGTTCTAAGATACGGAGGTGGTCCAAGATTACTAACACCCACAGGAACATTTCTATCTTGCGATGCTAAAAATCGATTGTCAAGCTCACGTCTCAATAAATCAGTTTGACCTGTAACATGGGTCACTCCTGGAACAAAGTTATAATAGACAAATTACAAGTATATTCACAAGATGAATAAATTTATTTCAATGTAAATGACATCGAACTCTACAAGATTTACATAAAATTTACATCTACAGATATATATTTAAATGTATATAATAATATGTTGTTACCAATAGACTTACTTGATTGGAAAAGTGATTCGGCGGAGAATGGATTTGGATTTGTAGTCGGTGGTGGTAATGAAGGCAACGAAGTGTGAGGACTTGAGCTGGACACTGGTGGTGGAAGTGGCGCAGCGAACATTGGCGGTGGAAAGTTGTGCATTCCTAGAGCGGCCGCTGTTGATGGTGGTGGTGGTGTTGGCCTTGGTACTGATGTGGCAGTGGCCGGTGATAATTGGGAGGTGGCGTTGCTACTGTATTCAATGAATAGACACAAAGATGAGGTAAAGAAAAAACAGAAAAAAGATTTTAAATTGCTCACGTAATAAAATATGTAAAGAACAGTTATCTCTAATGTTTAAGAATTCATTCTCTCACCTGATCCATCCTTGAGCCTTTGAGTAAGCAGGTAGACTAGAATTGGCTGGGGAGGAGGTGTTTGGCACACTTACAGGTGTTATACTGCTTCGACTTAAGGTGCTTACGTTACTGCTGTAACGGTAAAAATACACGGACATGTATATATATATATATGTGTGTGTGTGTGTATGGATATTTCTTTTTAAAAATTTATCTCGACAATTTTACACATTTATCATAATAATTCTCACAGTTTTTTTTTGTTTTTTTTTTCTCCTCTTTTATTATTTTATATTTGTTTCAAATCTTTTGTACGATAATTACCTGTAACTGTCGCGTTCACGATTAGGACTGTGGCCCCGTGGTGAATTATTATTATTATTTCGGCCAGCAAGACTGCATGCGACAATGTCCCTGTGAGCAATAGTATTGGCTGTGGTAACTGTATTTGTTATTGTTGATACGCAGGTTGTTGTAGCAGCGCTGAGAGGTGTTGTATTATTATGATTTGCAATTGTATTTCCTATTGTTGATTTACCGATATTTGTACACGGTGAAGCACGACTACTCCTCTATATTTATAAAACAGAAACATAAATGTAATTCAAAATTATTAATCATTATAATTAAATGTTATATCTAGAAATAAAAATAGGTATCATACCAGGATGAAGTACACTAGTGAAAAAAATTAAAGAATCAAAAAAAAAAAAATTCCAAATGAAATTCCTTTGAAAATTTTTTTTCGGAATTTTTTTCGAGTAATCTTGAAAAAAACTACCAACAAACAAATTTTCAAAATTTTTTTGGTTTTTCTTTTTGGTCTACGAACTTGAAAATTTTTTTTTTCACTTGACCTCTATATGTAATGGATGACCTGTTTATTCAGCTTCAATTTCTTTCTTTAAAGATTTCGATACGACCACTTTTTGCTGAGGTATTGGACTTTGAATGGAAAAGGATCATTTCGTCTTTAATTATCAATATCTAAACAACCAATGATTGCACAGAAAGTTAATGGTGGGTTTCGACAACTTGAATACATTCTCTATAAAAATGAGCCATTGTTTCTTCGAAAGATTTTTTTTTCCATTCTAAACGTGAGTTTGAAAAAGCAACAAAAAAGGGGCTTTTCGTGGTTTTTGGGAAAATCAAGCGCTGAAACGAGAATATTGAAGAAACCACTGATGTTAAGTATGCCTATTACTGCACAATATATCCACGAAAACCCTACAGTTTTTCAATTTAATCCAGCAAGCCGTTTTTTTCTTGTTTTACGCAATTGAATTTTTGAAAAAATTAAAGGATCACATATTTTGCTCTGAAAAGCTTATATATAATCTTTAACAAAATGAAGACAAATTTTTTCCTCAGCTTTTTTCACATTTCTATCGCAAACAGCGTTTGAATTTTCGAAAAAAAAAATTTTTTTTAATTTTTTTTACTTTCAAATTTCTACGAAAAAAATGTTTTTCTAATTTCCTTAAATCATTGCAACAATTAAAAAAAAAAAAAGAATATTTTTTAATTTCAAATTTCTACGAAAGAAATGTTTTTTTAATTTCTTTAATTCATTGCAAGAACAGTTTTTCGAAAAAAAAAAATATTTTTTAATTTCAAATTTCTACGAAAAAAATGTTTTTTTAATTTCTTTAATCCATTGCAAGAACAGTTTTTCGAAAAAAAAAATTAAAAAAAATTTTTTTTTTCGAAAATTCAAACGCTGTTTGCGATAGAAATGTGAAAAAAGCTGAGGAAAAAATTTGTCTTCATTTTGTTAAAGATTATATATAAGCTTTTCAGAACAAAATATGTGATCCTTTAATTTTTTCAAAAATTCAATTGCGTAAAACAAGAAAAAAACGGCTTGCTGGATTAAATTGAAAAACTGTAGGGTTTTCGTGGATATATTGTGCAGTAATAGGCATACTTAACATCAGTGGTTTCTTCAATATTCTCGTTTCAGCGCTTGATTTTCCCAAAAACCACGAAAAGCCCCTTTTTTGTTGCTTTTTCAAACTCACGTTTAGAATGGAAAAAAAAATCTTTCGAAGAAACAATGGCTCATTTTTATAGAGAATGTATTCAAGTTTTCGAAACCCACCATTAACTTTCTGTGCGATCATTGGTTGTTTAGATATTGATAATTAAAGACGAAATGATCCTTTTCCATTCAAAGTCCAATATCTCAGCAAAAAGTGGTCGTATCGAAATCTTTAAAGAAAGAAATTGAAGCTGAATAAACAGGTCATCCATTACATATAGAGGTCAAGTGAAAAAAAAAATTTTCAAGTTCGTAGACCAAAAAGAAAAACCAAAAAAATTTTGAAAATTTGTTTGTTGGTAGTTTTTTTCAAGATTACTCGAAAAAAATTCCGAAAAAAAATTTTCAGAGGAATTTCATTTGGATTTTTTTTTTTTTTTATCCTTTAATTTTTTCCACTAGTGTATTTAAGGTTGAAATCGATTTATCTATGTATATAGATGTTTTTTTTTTTTTCTCTCTCTACTTACCACATCGGCACGCGACGATGCTGAATGAGACGGTGACGGTACGGCTGGAGGGAGATAAGGACTGTGATTTAACGCAGCGTATGGGGTATAAAGAGGTGGATAAGATGGTTGAGTTTGTGGATACGCGGCCATTGGCAATGGTGGTGGATAGCTGGTGGTTGTGGCAGCCCCGTTGGACGGTGCCGCAGGCGTTACACCGAGACTCGCAACTGCGGGACTAGTTGTATGACACGACGAAACAAGTGGTACGTTTGGTGGATGTAATGCTGGTATCGTTGTGTGGGGCTGTTGCGGTAACGATGGTGGTGGAAGAGCGGGGGACGCTGGCCGCTGTTGTGGAGCTATTGCACGAGGATTTGCTGCCAGCGGACTAGTCATCTGTAATATAAGTGAAAATATAATTAGTTTGATTATTGAATTAGGTTTAGCGCTCATCAATATTTAATTGATATTAAATATTTTCAATTTAATATACGTATAGTATAATAAACTTACGGGTGGTTGGGATATGTGTGGGGGCAATGTGGGACTGGGAGGACTCGGCGCCGTCGGTACTGGTGCTGAGGCAGGCACAGGGGGTGGTATTGGTGCCGGGGCATCCGTCGCAGGATTCGAAATTTGGCCACCGGTTTCTGGAGGAGAACCCCCAGCGCCGTTTGTCGGTGGTGGTAATACGTGCGGCGATGAAGACGGCAATTCGTCTGTAATTATATAAAATATTAATACATAATAACGATATTGAACACATGAAATAATAATAAATTACAAATTGAATTAATTGAAAATTATTATTCTTTTTAATATATTTAAAATTATTGAATAACTTACATTTACGTGGGAGGGGTGGGGTAGAAGATTCAAAGAGTATCGATTCTGCATCCGAGCCCTGAAAACGAAAAAAAAAAAAAAAAAAGTAAATAAATAAAATAAAATTATGTTCTTTTTTTTCTTTCTCGAATTTATATTCATTTAAAATATAATGATTCGAATATTTGCAAATAAATAGCAATAGATAAGTGAATATTTAAACGCACCTTATCGTCTTCTCCTTCACTATCACACTGTAACACAGGAAATGAATGATCAAATATATGATTAGCATTGAATGTTGATGATTTTACAATGCATGTCAACTTATCGTGTTTTATATTTACACAAAACAACAAAAGATAACTTTGATTATACTTACGATATAACCTTTACCCGAACTGCAATGACTGCTAGCCTGTAGATCAAACAATTTTATGTATATAAGTAAATATTAATTTTTTTTTTCCATAATCTTTATTTGAATAATATTTATTCAATCATTATAATTTATAATATATTTTTTTACTTACATCGCTGAGATGGTCCCTGGAACTGTCGGCGTCCTGGCAATCCCTTGGTATACCAGGGCCATGCAATTGTTCCGACGCTCTCCCGCTATCGTCACTCGTACCTGCATCGAGGCCCTATAAATAATTGTTCACATATAAAATTTCAATTATAACAATTGAATATAACTGTACAATGAACAATAAAAATATCAATTATTCTCACCTGGTTGAGCGTAGAAGGTGTCAGTATGGAATTATGTGTAAAATGGTTGTGCTTAAAATGATTTTTGATGTGGTGTTCGTTGTGTCGATTATTCTGTCCGGTATCCACCTTTGGTTTTTCTTCGACTATCGACAGCAACGAATGGAGCTTCTTCACATTATTTTTACCAGCTAACTTTATTGCACTCTGAAACATCAATGGAAAAAAATAATAAATAAATAAATAAATAAAATAAATAAATAAGATAAATAAATAAATAAATGTACACAAATTTTTAATAAATATTAATATACATAGTCACATTAATATTTTTTTTTGTTTTTTATTCAATTAAATAATCGCACCTTATTAATAAAATTTCACGAATATTTAAATGTATAGAATAATTTTAAATTAATAACACAATATTAGTGTCACAATGATAAACAAAGTTGCACTGTTGCTCACAATATGTATAACACATCACATATACACATACGCTCACGTTTACACACATGTATTTATATATATTGGTCCCACCTTTCGAAATAAAAGAAAGAACTTGTTGCCAATAAACGAATGCAATCCGGTTTTGCAGGGGCGCCTTATTCGCGATACACGTTTAGAACGAATGGACGGAATCGGAGAAAAAAAAAAAAAAAAAAAAGAAAAAAAAGGTAAAGAAATAAAACGGAGATATATATATATATATATATATATATATATATATTCAAAAATAAATAAAATAAAATAAAATTGAATAAAAAGAAGAAGGAGAAAAAGAAGCAGATAACACTGTCTATCTTTTGAATCGTGGCGGTGCTACCGTAGCCGATTTCGCGGGCGCATGAGTCCAACACACAACCGCACCACCGTGTGCGTCTCTCGTTTTCTCCACACTCAACTCTCTGAATGTACAAACTGGAGCACACAAACACATATATACACACATATAAATAAATATATATACATATGTGTATACACAGACACACGTAAATTCTCCTTCTCAATCTTCTTTGTTTTTTTGTTGTTGTTGTTTTTTTTTTTTTTTTTTGGGCTCTACCTCCAGTAAGTTCCACCAACCCAACGAATGCACACGTCAGCCGTAACTGAGTAGTTTCGAACAAGGTGTAGACTACAGTGGACTATAGTAATAACTAAAATGCTATATGACGAAAGGACAAGAAGACGGTGAGTTGTCGGTTGGAGAGTTGCGTGTGGCGGTTGTAAGTATAAAAATAGAAGCGCGGCTGTACCGATAGAGAAATTTTATACATATACATGCGCGAACACACACATACACACATATATATATACAATCGTCTCGAAAAGGGAGACACGAACGAATGGACGAACTGGGCGGGAAGAAAAAAGGAAATACGGGTGGGGAGAATAAAGAAGGAAAGAGTGAGATAGACAAGGGTGGGGAGGAAAGGGGATTGGAAATGAGTGAGACCGCGATGAAAAGAGCAGTTGTGGCAACTCGCGAGGTAAGTGAGTATATATGGCGGCGTGTGTTTTACACAACGGCAACGAGGCAACGACGAATTTTTATAATGATAATATAATCACGAACAACAACAACAACAACAACAACAACAACAATAATAACAAATATAAGTAATAGCAATAACAATAAATAACGTGATAAACGAGGACGTTATAGATATCGCGAATGTATTATATATTTTTGTACGATTTTGGTGTAAAAGCGACAGAGCAACAACGGCAGGCACAGAGAGGAGCACACACAGAAAGAGAGTCGAAGGGTATCGCGGTTGGACACGGGATGTGCAGCACGAGGGGATAGTGGGGATACTGAGGAGCCCGCGTACGTACACGAAACGAAGAGAGGAGAGAAAACGACTGCGGAACGGTAGGCGGAGGTAGGAGGGGTGGAAATTCGCAAGGAGTCCGAGAAGGCGGCAACTCAACTGTTGTCGTAGTGGTAGTAATGGCTGTGTATACGATCAGTAGTCGTAGTCATAGTTGTGTAGTGGTATTAGTACTATAAAAGAAATATGTGGGCTATGTGTGTATGTATGTATGTGTGTGTGTTTAATAGTGGGGCGACGATATGCATGAAGAGTGCGAAAAAGATGGAAGAAGAAGACATTGACCGAACGAACAGCCGCGCGACAAGGCCTCCTTTACTCTTCACCATCCAACGTCGGGCCAGCTGTGTATATGGAAGGAGAAGGTGCTCTCCATCGCGTCGATTTGCACTCTTGCTTTCTCCCTCTTTCTCACCCTAATAATCTCTTTCTGTTTCGTGTATTGTAGCTGTATAAGTAGTAGTCGTAGTTGTCGTATCACCATTCCAAGCATTTTACTACTACCACCACCACCACTACCACTACCACCATTACCACCATCACCACCATCACCACCATCACCACTACTGCTATCACTACTACTGTTGCCACCGCTGTTACTACTACATTCACCATCAATCTCCTACTCCTATACTTGATATCACCACTCTAGTTTTGCTCGACATGGAAAAGAAAGAAAAGCCAGCAGAGCCGCCACACGACCGATGGTAAAAACACGTTGTACTGTAAAGCTAGAGGATGATGATGATGATGATGATGATGATGATGATGATGATGATGATAATAACAATAATAATAATAATAATAATAATGGTAGTGGTGATGGTGGTGGTGGTGTGCGCGGGCATATTTTTTCTTCCACCTGCGCACGTGTGTCGACTATACATGCGTCGTTTGATTTGTAATTCGGTTTCTTTATTTGCCATGAGAAATTGAAGAATATGGAGAAGAGAAAAATGACTGAATATCAAGTGGTTGTAGTAGAAAAAAAAAAAAATAATAATAATAATAATAATAATAAATAAAATGTTTGTATGTGAAAAATCAGAATCCGAAGAAAAAAATATAAAATTGTACTGAAGAGAACGAACGGAAGAAAAAGAAAAAAAAAAAGATTGAATATACACTTGGGTGTGGAAATAAAGAGAAAACTAAATAGGGAAAAATGGCGAAATACCAGCAAGAGAAAAAAAATTTTTTTTTTTTTTTCTTCTCTTTATTACACGTGTTAAAGAATATGTTTGTACATATATATGTATAAATAGATGATGGGTGAGTTTTATTAGGTATAAAGCAAAGGAGACGAGGCAGATGGAAAAACCGGTAGGTTTAAAGAGCGAAGTGCTCCGAAGGTGAATTGCAAACTTGCAACTATATCAGAAAAATACAAAATAAATTTCTTTTAAAAATATATAAATAAATAAATAAATAAAATTACTGACAGATACTGGTGAATAAGGAGAAGTAGATGGAAAATAAAATGGAAATAAAATGGAAATAAAATGGAAATAAAGAAAAAATTAAAAAAATTAATATATGTAAGACAAAGAGTTAGGGAGGAAAATGATAATAAAGAAGCAGAAGAAATCTGGTCTGTGAAGAATCGTAGGTCGCGGAACGAGCAAATCTTCTATTCCTTCATCAGTACAACTCTCCTCTGATGGTGTTTGCCTCTTTCTCTCGGTTTCTCGCGCAGTCTCGCGACGTTGCCACGTTGTTTTCAACGGGCATGATGCGCGCGCGCATATTTGTACACACACGCACACACACACACACACACTGAACTTATAATACATATATATTCACGCACTGTTAGTGATATATATCCACCGCACACTAACCACAATTTAACATATATATATATATATATATATACAATTTATCCCTCGCGTGTATTTTGTTTCGTATACGGATACGTGTACTCTAATCAGCGGAAAGTCTTTTTTAACGTTTGCGCACAGCAGTAGCACATCTCTTGGGGATATATACATATATATAGGGAAATAAAGGGAGATGAAAAGAGTGAGAATAGAAATAGAGAAGGAGAGAAAGTTGGAGAAGTGGAGAGAGGAGAGAGGAGAGAGGGGATGGATGGATGTATAACACTGATACGTCGACGCGTTTAATCGCTCATCGTCGACGTGAGACTAAACGCGTTATGTCATCGTCAATCTGGTGTATCTGTATACATATGAACACGCGGCACACCGGGGTGGGAAATAACTAGAGACAAATATATATATATATAGAAAGAAAGAGAAGGAAATAGATTATATGGCTTTTCCAAAATACAATTTCACGCGTCGATGTCAAGTTAATTGATTGCGTTACGATGGTCTCATTTAAAAATCATTGACTCGCATCTCATTGATTGGCTCTGCAGTGTTATATTATGCATATATGGCCATTGATCATATTGATTGATTAATTGGAAATTCATGATAATAAATTTATTCTATAATAATAATAATAATTATTATTATTTTTTTTTCTTTTTTTATTTATGTATTCATATATTTTTCCCCTATTAGTTTCTCTCTCCATGCACGCGCGCGAGTATATATATAATTTTGTGTGTGTGTGTGTGTGTTTCTCCATTTTATTCTCCTTGATAATATAATGGAGTATGACAAATAATCGTGAACATAAATAATATAAACATGCGATACTACAAAATGAACTTGTCAACTTTAAATATCACTTTGATGTAATACTTTATTTTTTTTACGTCTCTCCCTCTTTTTTCCGTATATTTCATTTTTAATTTTAAAATTACTCTGTACTTTTCCTCGTTTTAATTTGTTACTCATTTTTTTTTTCTACTTCTCTCTTACATTTTTTTGTTTTTTTTTTTTTTTTTTTTACATTGCCTATACATAGCGGTTTTGTGGTGAACATGCAATGCATAAAGTTGTATAGAGTGGATAATAGTTGAGTAAAGCAAATAAGTTTAGATGTTTGATAATAGTGTAGTGTGCCACGACAAATTATCCATTATGTATTGCGGCGCCGCGCGACGGATAAATTTGCCCGATTACGGTCGTTACAGAGAGCCCCTTACCACTTTGTGCACATTCATTTACTCTTACATTGTCGATACAATATATATATATAAATAAATAAATATTTTAAATTAAAATTTAAATGCTTGGGATGTAATCGCAATTGTACAAGGTATACAACTCATGTTATTCTCAAGTTTACCTTGATTGTATATGTATAACATTTTCACTTTTTTTTTTATTTCTATATTGACATAAATACAAATTGAATGTTTCTCAATAATTTATTACTATTAAAATTATTATTATTATTTTTTTTTTGATTTTTTATTTCTTGTTCTACTACTGTGACAAAAAAAATATTAAATGGCATTTATATATATTTGTATAATGATAAAGAAATAAATTGAACAAAGAATAATAAAATAAACTAGATAAAATTGTGTATATATGATTTAAATGCGTGTGTATATATTTATAATGTTTCTGTTGGAAGATTCTAACGATATAACCTGAACAACCTCGTGTTTAACCTTATAAAACTGTATTACTCCCTCTTGGGGGGTGTGTCTTAATATAGTCAGCTGAAGATAATCCGTCGTCTTTGGTGGAAACCATTCGTGATTCGAGCACGCGACGAAGGCAATTTCACGTGTATATATATACACTGAACTCAAGAATTTATGTATAAAAAATGGAAGAAAGTGAAGACGAGAGAGTAGAGAGAGGGGAAAAAAAAAAAAAAACTGAATAAATGAAAAAAGAAATGAAGAGAAAACAAGAAAATGAAGGAAGAAACGGGGATGGAGGAGGAGGAGGAGGGGAAAAATAGAACGACATTCTTCTCAGCGATTTGGCATTTGTTGAAACGATCTCATATTTATTTTTATACGTATAAATATGTTTATATTCATGTTTACTTCATGTTTGGTTACCTTATGCGCGGTGCTACAGTTTCAATATCAATTTGTGAATAATATTGGAATAATGTATTCGATATTTCAACCGTAAAGTATTATATTACATGAAGAAATAAATATAAATATTACTTATTCAAATATTATTTATTTATTTATTTATTTATTTGTTATGTTGCATTTATGTGAGTATTATTTGTATATGGATTTATAAATATAAATTGGTTGTAATGAAATAATTTATAAATAATGAAAAAAATTTATTGAATGCGATGAATGTTGTTTTTTTTTTTTCTTGTTTTAACCATCGCGTGTAATGAAAAGAACACAAAGTGATGATGAAAATTAATAAGTATACAGTGCATGTATATAGTAATTATCGATTATAATACACGATTATATTCGTGTGAAAATTTTGCTATATTTATATGCAATTCAATGTGATACAATTGATATTATATATCAATGGATGTAATAGATTAATTAGTAAATTTTAAATATTATATCCACAACCAAATAATTTTATATCAATTGTAAAACAAAAAAATTTTTTTTAAATAAAATAAATTGATATTATCCATTGAATATTATATAATTATTAATTAAATAAAAATTTTATAATTATGAATACTATAAATTTTTATTCAACGAATAATTTTAATGAATTAATATCCATGAAATTTTATTTATTTCATTTATTTTATTGCTCTTATTACCATCACCCTCCTCTTTCAATTTGCTCACTCGATTTGTATAATAGAATTAATTAATTTGACATCGATAAAAATTTGAACGAAAAAAAATAATAATAATAATAATAAACAAAAAAAAAACTAATAGTAATAAATAAATAAATAAAGAAGAAAAGTGACAAAAAAAAAAAAACAAAAAAAAAATCTTGTTCACTTCTTATAATTGGCATTTAATTTGAGTAAATGAGTGAGGTTTACGTGATGGAAATTAAAATGAATAAAACGTATATAACACGATAATCACGGGGATAATTTCAATATAGATTGATGCGGAACGAATTGATGTCGATAAAATACGATTAGGAAGTGAGACAGACTGTGATAAAACTTGAATATAAAATTATTCGAGTTTAAAAATAAAAAAGAGAAAGAAGTAAAATATAAAAATATACGAGAATAATAAAGAAGAAAAATCAATAAAAAAAAAATTTATTAAAATGATTGTAAGAGAGATGAAAGATTTGAGCGAAGGTGAGGTCTTATTGACTTGTTCCATCATGTTTGTACATAATATATATTTATATATATACAATTGCACTTAACAAGCCATATCCATATTTTATTATGCAATAATATGTTCATATATATAAGATATTCAATATATATTGTGTATTATTGTGTATTAATCAAATGAACAGGGTGAATTAAATTGTAGTTGGTATTAAATGAGTATTTTATACCTCGAAGAACAATCGTGGAATGTCAGTGTCAACTGTGTTGAATCACGCGATGTGCCATTACACTAATATCAACTACTACTACCACCACCACCACCACCACAAATTGAACTCTCTGCCGTGTTTTACATTAACAACATATATATCATCCTCTTTCTCGTTACCTTATTTATTTATATACATACACGTGTCAGTGACAAACGACCTCGTCCGAGTGCAGATATAATTTCACCATTTCTAGTTTCTTGGTGGTTGATATTAATTAAGTGACATACAAGCTAATCATTAAATTATCGAGATTTATCGCTTTACTTATGTATAATAATAATACAAATTTTTTTTTATTCCTATACATTTTTCTTTCTCTTTCTCTCTTTCTCTTCTTCTTCTTCTTCTTTTTTTTTTTTGGTCGATGCTGTCAAAGCGAGTTGAATAATTATATTTGTTAATTAGAAATTATTGTGTTGAATTTGAGGTATAATTTATTATTGACCATTTATTTCATTGGTATTATATTTAATAAATGTTAAAAAATTATAATACGACGTATAATTTGAAATTTAAATTTATTTTCAACGTCAATTTTATTATTTTATTTTATTATTATTATTTTTTTCAATATATTATCAGTAGCACACGTAATTATTATTATTATTATTATTATTATTATTTTTTCCCCTTCAAATTAAGTTATTGACTCTACAAAACAATTTAATGGATGTGGTGTGTTTTATCATTAATAGTTTTAAACGCTGGAAAATAACAATTCAACAGAACAAAAAAAAAACTTACAAAAAATACAAAAACAACAGATAATAATAATTATAGTATAATACAATATAAAAAAAAATAAATAATGATAAAAAAAAAATTAATTACTAAATTTACACTGATACATTTAAAAAATTGTTTCGGAGAAAAAAAAAAAACAAAAAAAAAATTTCTCTTATCATTTTGTTTTTTCTGTCTCGTATCTATCAAAAACATTTAATGTGTGAATTTAATCATCAATAGTTCACGACTTCACTTTTGTTTTTGTGTGTTTTTTATTACAGTTTATAAACGACATGTCATAAAACATAATATCATATATATGTATTCTCTCTTTTTCTCATCATGTTTTTTTTTGTTTTCCACTCTATGTCGAACAATCAACGTAGATTTATTGTTATCTCAGAAATAACATATATATAAAAATAAAAAAATTAAAAATTAAATTAAAAAAAAAACAAAAAATGACACCAATAATAACTGACCCTATTTTGGTATTAACTGTCGTCAGAAAAATGTTTAT
The DNA here is from genome assembly GCA_963920625.1 of Dinocampus coccinellae. Classification (NCBI taxonomy): domain Eukaryota; kingdom Metazoa; phylum Arthropoda; class Insecta; order Hymenoptera; family Braconidae; genus Dinocampus; species Dinocampus coccinellae. Next base: position 4,621,064 of record OY987187.1, on the reverse strand, counting down.
TTAAAATAATTTTTTTTATAAGAATAATTGTATTTTACTCAACAAATCTATAAATATTCTCACGCGACATTATATATATATATATATATATCGCAAAAATATATATTTCAAATTGATATACGATGACATGTGTGGAATAAATAAAAGACAAGGAGCTAAATACATATAGTTAACACATAACTAATACATATTGCATATAATATGAAAATATCGATGTTTCTCCTGTCCTCACTTCTTTTCTCTCTAATTCTCACTGTGTCTCTCCCATTCATGATAACGACAACAAGAGTGATGATATAAAAAAATATAAAAAAAAAAAAAAACCGAATAGATTGGCTATAAAGATAATAAAGCAGCCACATAAAGTCGAGTATAATCGCGCGTGTATTGAGCATGAGACGATGACAACGACGAGAACGACCAACAACAAGAAAGGAATGTATAGAAAAAGAAAAGTAAAAATGAAAAATACATAAAGGATTGTCTGTCTCTCGATAACATAAAAAGAGTGGGTTGCTTTTGTGTGCATATGTATGTGCAAAATGTTTTTCTGAAAGTCGGAAAATGCGCGTGAGAGTCAAAAAAAAAAAAAAGATTATAAAAAATAAACAAGAGACGGAAACCGTAAAAATAAGCGGGTTATATGGTAAAGAGTTTTGTAAGAAGAATATAGTAATAACAAAAAAAAAAAAAAAAAAAAAAAAAAGTAAATAAATAAACAAATAAATAAATAAATAAAAATAATAATAAAATAAAATGTTATGTTCAGAACGAAGTTTAAAAGTGGTGGAAGATTGTGAATGTCGGAAAGAAGAAAAGTAAGTGATAACCAGTTGTCTAGGAATCTTGGGATACTCTTTGATATAGAGAGCAGAGTGGAGAGCAAAAGAAAAATAAAATTGTATAGGGAAGAGAGGAGAAAGGAGAAAGGAGAAAGGGGGGGGGGGGGGGAGAGACTAAGAAAGAAATTACTCGGACAACGTTTCACTGATAGAATCACTGCAAATAGCTTCTGTCACCGCAATTCAAGAAGCAACGTCTGTCGCATGAATTTTCCATCTTCCTTTCTCTCTTATTCCCTTACTTCATCACAAACTTTTTCTCCTTCTCCCTCTTCTGTCTCTGTCACTGTCTCATCGTCCATCCACGATAAAGTTTAATTGGCGCACGGTTAATGATAGATGTTAGAGAAGGATGATTATCATTTGAGATCGTGTCAACTTAGACTGTGAGTTTATATATCAGTGACTTAAGTTGAATGAGGATTTAGTCATACGTATATAATGAAATAAGTATGAAGTAAAATGACAATGTGATATAGAGAAAAATACAAAAATCCAATGAGACATAAAGAGTGAGGTGGTAATAAGTTTATCTACGTATAAGTGAAAGTGAAGATGTGTATGATATAAAATAAATATAGAAAAATATTTAAGAGATAAATGTTATTTTGGTTGACAGGTGGATAGAGAATTTTTATAGATTTAAAACTGGATTTTCATTGTTTATCTTTTGTATTTCTTCTTTTTTTTTCCAATATTATTCTCATATTTACTAGATTTATATTCGTATCTGATGTGTATGCATATTTGCTACTATGCTGCCAAAAATGTGTGTGATGTAAAAGAAAAAAAAAAATATATATATATGTAAATATGTGTAGTATACAAGTTGGAGAATCGTGACTGGTAAATTTTGACGTGCCTCTTGTTGACAAGTGGTGTAATATAAACGTGAACAAGTTTATCTTGGATATTTTGTTATTAATGACAGTGAATAGTGGTGATATTAACGATGAAATACTTTGAAAAATAATAACAGAGAGAAGAAGATAGTGGTATCAACACAAAAAAAAAAAAAGATAAATATAAATATGAAAATATGAATTTATAAACGAAATGGAGAAACATGAATGTGAGAATAAAGAGGAAATCCTCTTTGATCCTATTTGTAATACACAGTATATATTAGAGTTGTATAAAAATAAAAATAATAAAAGGAAAAAAAAGTAATAATGAAATTACTTGGCACCCACAACACGAGTTATGGAAAGTATGAGAATTAAATGTAAGCTAATTGATAGATCTGTCGAGACGACATGAAATGACTGTCGACATGAAGAAAAAAACAAACAAAAACAAAAAACAAACAAAAGTGTGTACTGGTGTAAATGTTGAAAAATCAAAGTGATTTATATTACAAATATAAATGAAGAAAATGAGGCAAAATAAAAGAAAAAAAAAAATCACGGTAGGAAATTAACGGCAGCGATGTCAAATACATAAAAAAAAAATAAATAAATAAAATAAAATTAGTCTAAATAGTAATAACAATGTAATTGCATATGGTAAAAAATAAAGCATTAATTTTCAGTTTGAAATTGTGTGTAATAAGAGGGAGAAAAAGTAAAAAAATAAAAAGTAAATTGGAAATTGGAAATGAAACAGAGGGTGAAAAAAAAAAAAAAGAAGAAAATGCTGATGTGAAAATTGTGATAAAAGCGAATAAGGGTAAAACCAAACAAAATAAAATTGAAATACCTCGAGGTCCTCGTAAGTACGGAAAGCAAGTATGGCAAATCCGTCGATAATATCCTCTTCAAAAGGTGGTTCCTTAGCGTTTGCACCAGCAAGGGTGGATTTTTTCCTGGGTCTAGGTGGCCTGGGTGGTCGTGGTGGTCGTAGATGATTGTCACGTACACCACTACCCCGAGATAATCCAATACCGAGGCCACCGTTATCCTCGTCCTCACCACTATGACTGTCCTCTTCGTCGGGTCGTTGTCTTGATTGTTGCTGTTGTTTTGCACTTGCAATACTCTCACGTTGTGCTAAAATTCTTTGGGCACGCTCGCGCCTCCTGTTACGCTGATTTCTCTGTTTAACCTCGATCTCCATGTCGATCCACACGACACCGAGGATGAAAACGCGTCGTCGGGGACAAACACAAGGAGCCGGACGCCGACGGCGATCAAGCCCCAAGGTACACCCCCACGTACGTTTCACGCTTGTCAATCACCGACGGTGAAAACAACACCGACCAAAACATTTAAGCGACACATAATTTTTCGTCGTTTAAACAAAACATATGCACACACACATATATATATATATATATATATTTGTTTTCGTTCTATCGTTTTCTTCCACTTATTTACACAATTCACTTTTATTTAATTTATTTATTTACTTATTTATTAGGTATTATTAAGTATTATTATTACTATTATATTTATTTCTAATTTGTTTTTTCGTTCGTTCGTTCGTTCGTTCGTTTGTCCTTATTACCTGTCTCTCTTTCTCATACAATACGTCCACGGGTTGCACATCGATCCGTTCCTGTGCAGAGACAACACGGCCTCGGCACCGTCGCTTTAACTTCCCTTCTCGTTATCCACCAGCTGCACACACCACACGTATTCACGTTATCCGTTGCACCTTCACGTTATTACCTATATATGTATATATATATATGTATAAATGGTTAATACATATTTATTCTTACAACTTTAAACGTTTCTTCTTTTTTCTTTTTTTTTCATTTATTTGCAAAACACATAAAAATATATATATATATACACATGCACATACACAGAAAGACACACCAGGAGTACACACGAGTACTGAGGGTACGTACGTACGTACTCACGCACGCACGCACCTTTACCAAATTCTCATCGTTCTCGATGTTTAACCATCATTATTTAGCACCCACTGTTCAACACTTATTAATAGTCTGTAGAATTTGTATAAGATAATGTATATATGTATATGTAGTGAATTATGTTTTTTGTGTACAACTCGATAATAAATAAAATTTTTCACTAGTTTCTTTTTTTTTTTTTTTTTTTTTTTTTTCCTTCTTGTTCTATTAATTATTATTATTTTTGTCGTACTTTTTTCTTGTAATATTGTGTTGGTAAAATTGATGGTGAACAACAACTGTTTTTGCAACTGGCACTCGTCTCATTCACAATAAAATTGATTGTAATATGTTTTATATGTAATTAAATATATAATATTGAACAAGTCATTGAATTGGATGAAATGATTAAAGGGTTATAGGCAATGATATGAGTGGTTAAAAAACGGGCCCGGGTCCTATCGGGCGTCCGTTTTCTGATCGAAATGTACCCGAGGGCACGTACACCGATTGTTTGGAATGGCGGACCGAACGAGCACGCACGGTTGCCGCATCGTGTGGTAAAAATGGCCGCGACCTGTCTTCCCGTATAATATAAAACTCCTGGTGTTAATTTTGCGGATTTATTTGAATATATATACGTTAATAGATATTGCCGTATACCCTGTATTGCAATAACCAAATCATCATCACCAATGACACACAGTCTTTCTATTCGTGATTAGTCCACACTGCCGCTACTACGTCACAAGAGAGAGAGAAAGAAAGAGAGAAAGAGAGAAAAATGAGAAGAGTGAGCGAGAGAGATTATGTGACCACCGTGTGGTAGATGGAAAAATTTTTTTTCATTCCAAAAATATGAAATTTAATGTTGTCGATATTGAATAATTTCATTCACATACACCGCAAACGAAAGATACACTTAAAAATTTTTCATTATGACAATCGTATTCACATTACAGCGTTTGATTTACAATTAAAAAATATACACAACACACTCTACAGAACATACACATACACTCTCACACGCAGTGTCCCTTAATTACACGCGCACCGACGTCAACTCCGCGGATTACGGATTATTGTTTCTCTCAACACCGTGCATTCTGTCAGCAGCACTCTCCGTATCCGAAAACATGGCGTAGGTACAACATCACCACGGAGCTATTCGCACGGCAGAATGAGAGGAAGTGCTGTGTGTATGTGTGTATATGATAGAGACAGAATATTTTGTTACTAGGGGGTTAACACAGATCTGAATGAGATAGAGAATAATAGTGCGCCAAGCACCAACGGGATTGAGTGAGAGGGAAATAGCAGGGGCAAGAAGAGAAAGTGCGAGTGAGATGATGTGATTTTGGATTCTCTCTTGATATAAACTACGTCGTGTGGTGGACATGCACTAGCGCTTCAAAACAACTAAGACGACGATGCGTACGACATCGTGTGAATTCCATGCCAATACCTATAATATTTCTCCATCTGTGTTCAATTTTTCCACCTAAAACTAAATAAAATACTCAGATGAGTCAAGTTGCAGTTAGGCGCGGGAATTTAAATTATTTTGTATTTGACAACGTTGCAGTATAATCCCGGACTTTTTTTTTTTTTTTTTTCAATACGTCCACTTTTTTGTAGGTTATACAATCGATTGTATGGTTTGAAATTTTTTATTGGAATAAGAAACAAAAAAATTGAATACTTTTATTTTGTATTATTTCTTTTCAAATTCATTATTTTTATATTCAACTATGGTTTTTTTCATGGCGTGAATAAAATCGTCTACTTTCCATTTTTCATTCATTTTTATACACTGTGCTTGAGTTAAAAATGGTATTTTTCGAAGTGCACGGCCACTCAATCCAATACTAGATTCGAGTAAACCAGAAAATCGTAAAAGTACAAGCCAGTCAATTTCATTCATGTATTCTATAATTCCCACCTGTAAATTTACAATGATATACAATAAATATGAAATATTAATTTATAACATAAAACATAAATGTTATAATTACGAATAATCTTACTCTCAATAATTCTCGTATACAGGTACAGTAAATCAAATATATAGTATCCTCAGTTGGGTGTCCAATGTATTGTTTTATATCGGCTCGATCAACAAATGCCAAATCAATTGCTTCAGTTATATTGCTAGTTGTTAATATAAGTACATTTTTATATTTTTTAATTTGATCTATTTGTGTGAGTAAAGCATTTACTACTCGTATGGAATCACTCGGTTCTGTTCCATTCATGCACGATTTTCGTGCATGAGCTAATGATTCTACTTCGTCAATAAGAATACAGACAAATGCTTGTGGATCTTCTAATAGCCTTTTGATTTCAGAAAATAGTTTCATAACTAATTTTCCACTCTATAAATATTTTTTTCGTCAATTTTAGTATAATATATAATTGTGTAGAATTAAATAATCTAGTATATGGTATATATTACCTCTGAAAACCATTTTGAAAATAAACTGTGACTATTTATTTCTATTAATTCACCTCTTGTAAATTTATTGCCCAGTCTTATTGCAGCCTTATGTGCTAATGCTTTACACAAACTTGTTTTTCCTGTACCAGGTGGTCCGTGTAATAATACAACTTTATTCCAATTGATGATATTAGGATTAACATTTTTATCGGAGAACATCATTGATGTTTCGATGAATCTCAGCAACTGAAATATAAAAATACATTTTATATTATAATAATAATAATAATAATTATTATTATTATTATTTTCAATTGAAGAGAATTATTTCATAGAGTTTCGAAATATTAAATTCTCACATTTTCTTTCACGTTTATATTGTAACACAGACTTTCCCAAAGTCCGTCAAATTCACGACTTGGTAAAATCCAATGTGAAGCAGTAGATAAATCTTCTGAATCACATTGCATTGTTTCAATGGCAGCCTCCTCTTCGGTTAACCGGTAAACATATATTTTTATTGATAAACATTTATCTATGGATATTTCTTTTTCCTGAAACAAAAAATAATAAATAAGTCATAAAACATATTTTCATTGATGACACTCATACATCTATTACACAAATTATTTTACCTGTATACCGTCACAGGTACATATAATTGAGGTAATATGATTTCTCATATCATGATCCCACCACGAAGAATCTGCAGATATACTGATATTGAGATCAATCCTAGATAAAGTGTTAAGCATATTTTCAACCAACTTGGTAATTTCATCAGTTGATAGTGTACTAAATCAAAAAATAATATTGAAGATGATAATTCTCTTTCAAATTCATTTTGGAAATATAAATTGTATAAGTTAATGAAATATTTTGTATTATATTATTATACAAAATTTCATTTAATTGTAATAAAATTAATCAGATACCTGTTACCACTTTGACAAACTTCCACATCGAGAATGTAACGCATTATTGTAATTATTGATAATAATGATTATATTATTTGATTAAATAAGTTATAATTTTTTTTAATTTTACTGTAATTAAATGTTTTGTAATCAAATACAAAATATTGTATGTAGATAATTATAAAGTGGTTGCCATTTTTTTTTTGTTTGCTGTAACCGTTGGAATTTAAATTTGCTTAGTGTAACGAATTTTTGCCGACATTTAAAAGCATAAAATGAAAAGAGAGCCAAAACGTTATCAAAATAATAAGGCGCATTTACAAGTGACAGAGCAATTCAGGGATTTTCCGCTATTGAAATTTAAATTACTACCATTAATAAATTGACGAGTAAAAGTTAACTGATAAATTATTAGATATATTTATCAATGATATTTTAGGGAAAATCGCTTGAAAATGTATTGAATTTGTATTGATCCTTTGAATATTTACAATTATAAAATTTTTAATATCTCGCGTGATAATGTAGAACAGATGAAAAGAAAAAAATGCGAGAGAAGATTTCTCAAATGAGTTGCTGCTCACTATCATATTTTATAGACGCTGTACAAACAACAAACGGTTTGTTGTAAATGAAGTAAATATATATATATACGCAATCAGTGATGATCGACATGGGAATGTGACAAATAATAATAGAGAATAATTTAATAATAATTTGATTCACATTAAATGTTTGTGTTTTTATTTTTTTTATATTTTTTTTTGTTTATTTATATAATAAATGGACAGTGAAAAGAAACGAAGTGCCAAACGGCGGTCATTAGAGGCCGGCAGAGAGATTGTGAGTACTTGTAGGATAAATATTTGTTTATAAATAATGTTTAAACTATTTTTATTTATTTTTTTTTCAATTAATTTACTTCTTATAATTAAACTTTCAAAATGTGAATATAAAATTATAAATTGGTAATACTATATTTTTTCATTAAATATCATCTAATACTGGTCAATTTAACCTCTTTTTTTTTTTTTTTTTGGTGTGTATTTAAACTGTGTGATTACATATGCGAACGAGTGTATGAAATATTTCATGTTAAATTTCAATATATTTGGATTTTATTACGATATTAATTTTAGTTTGCAAGATACAAGGCGTCTCTTGACAGAAATATGGAGACCAATCAAACAGGTGCACCATCAGATGATGAATTATTACAGAATGATATTGGTGGTGAACAATCAATTGATCAGCAGAGTACGAGTGTAAGTTACTATACAAAGTAATATTTGTAGTATTTGCAACAAATGTCAGTATGTGTAGTCGATAATAATTTTTTTTTTTATTTATAGATGATTGAAGATGTATCGGGTCGTGACACAACGCAAAGTAGCATCAGTGTCAGTGAGGGTGAAGGAGATGGGGATATTGAGGGTATGGCTGGACGAGTTGCAGAATTGAAAGAGCTTTTACATGGAAAAGAGGCTATGATTGAATCATTGAGCGCCGAAATTGAACATATGAGAGCTGAAGCATCTTCACCAAATTCATCACAGAGTCACAATAGTAGTACACAATATCGTGACATTATTCTTGTGTATCAAAACAAAGTGTGTATTTATATGATATAAGTGAGAGTTGGAATCTGATAAGTGTTGAATTAATATTTATATTTATCTTTTTATAGCTTCAAGATTTTGAACAAGCCATTGTCAAACGTGACAATTTAATTCAAGAATTAACGTCTTCATTGGAGCAGGCTTTAGCTGCTAGAGATGCATTTAAAATACAAATATCAGCGCTTAGTACTATGCCACGGGTAAATCAAGATCCAAATGCGCCAATTGACGAACAAGAAAGAATCAATGTTCTCGAACAAACTCTGATCAATCATGTGGCAAACGTGACGCATTTGAATTCACAATTGAATCAATGTCATGAACATATAAGACAATTAGAAATTGAAAAAGAGACTCGTAATACAGAAATAAATGATTATAAGATACGTATAAATTATTTGAATGAACAAATTCGCGTTGGCGCTGCGGAAAATAATTTAAATATCACTGATGTATTGGAAATGCAAAAACAATACGAGTCGCGTATTGAAAAAATAAAAAAAGATATGCAGGGTATAATGGAAAAATTTGCAGCTGGAAACAATTCAAATTCTATTATTCATGATCAAGAAATGAAGGAGCTGGAAGCTAAACATCAAAGTGAAATAATACAATTGAAACAAAATTATGAACAACAATATAAAACATTATTCGAACGTTACAATACAGAATTACCCGCATTAGAATGCAAACATGCCAAAGAACTCCATGTTTTTCAATCACAACTCTTAAATTCTAAAAAAACAATAGACGCAATAAAATCTGAATTAGAATATCATATAGAAGCTGAACAATCACTTACAACTGAGGTGAATAAATTGGCGGAACAATTGCATCAGTGTCAGCAGGATAAATTCATGTTACAGGAACAAATAAAATTACATAAAGTTCAAGTTGAAGAATCAACAGCAAAATATCTTGCTATAAGCAGTGTTTTTAATTCAAAGGAGAGTATTGAAAAATCTCTGGAAGAAGCATTGACCACAGTTGATGATTTAAAACGTGAGAATGCTAATTTAAAAGTCGAATATGATAAATTAAGTGCTCGTTATGCCGTTGCACAATTACTCATTGAAAATAATCAAGCAATTGAACAGCCATTGCATCATCGACATTATGATATGGAGAAAACTTTGTCGAGAATGAGCGGAATAAATGCCAGTCTTATGAGTGAATTAAATACAACGTCTTACCAAACACTTGATGAGGTTGCGATGCAATACCGAATGGCAAAAGATCGTTTGGAAGAGAAGGAATCTGCAGAAAAACAACTACTCAATCGGATTCATGAGCTTGAAATAAATATTAGTCAAATAAATAAGGAATTAGATGAGGCTAATACAGAGAAAAATTTATATGAAAAACAATTTAAAGATATTAAAAATAAATATGATAAAATGATGACAGAATTGCAAACGCAAACTGAACCAAATTCAATTGTAGTACCTCAGCCATTTCAAAGTGCCGTTTATTTTCCATCGGATTCAAAAGAAAATTTTAATAATTTATCATTGGTACAGAGTACTATAAATGCCGATATATATGATAAAATTGTATCTTATGAAAAAGAAATTGCGGATTTACGTCAACAAATACAAAAAAAAGATCGAGATTATGCTGAAATGGAATCTAAACTTTGTAAAGCTATGGATAAAGTGGAACAATATAAATGCGATAGTCATAAATTGAAAAAGGGATTATCACGTGCATGGGAAGAATGCGCTAAATTTGAAGGAAAATTAAATGAAACATTGGCAATGAATGATAGTAGATTCAGTGATATAGCTAGTATATCAGCATGGAGTAATTTTAGTGGTACTGATCTAGTCGCTGCTGCCGATATATCTGAGAGTACTAGTAATAATGATAGTAAACTTGCCATATCTTTTAAATTTGAGGAAGATGATAAAAATATATCTGATAATTCATCTCATTATTTAGATAATATACGAAAAAAATTGGATTGTCTGTGTATACGTAGTGAACAAATTGAGCAAGAGAATCAAAAATTGCGTGAGACAAATGCAAATTTCCTACATATGCAAGAAAACTTTGAAGTATTAAAAAAATCATTGGATGATCTTAATGCGGAGAAGGCATTGTTAGTAAAAGAAATTGCAAGTCTTACGGAAAAACGTAATATTGAATTGTCAAATCAATTAAAAAATAGTGATGAATCATCGATAGAAATGAAGAGAATTTATTCTTTAATCTCTAACAACAGTGAAGGTGAATCATCATTGGAGAAATTGAAGTGTGAACTTGAAAAAAAACACGCAAAAGAACTGGAAGAATTACGCACGTATTTCGAAAAAAAATGTTTGCAAATGGAGAAACAATATTCCGAGGAGATATTCAGTCAACAATCAAAAAAAATGTCAGATGACAGTGAAGTTGATGAGTTGACGGATGATTTGTATTACGGTAGTGGTGGTGGTGGTGGTGGTGGTGATTGTGTTAATGTTAGTAAAAGATCTGATGAAAAATATAAGGAAGCGATACAAATTGATGATTGCAATGACAAAGACAAAGTTCAAGTTGATAGAAAAATTTCTACAGCTATTACGTCAATTGATCAGGTAAACATAGTAAAAAATATTAATAAATAATTTACCAACTAATTCTGTTTATTGAAATAATCCCTTCCATCCGTAATTATGAATTTACATTTAATATATATGATTGAAGTCAATCTTGATAAAATTTCAGTGATTAAAAATATCCTGTTAATATTTATGTTTATGTACTAATTGTTTCAAATTTGTAACTAACAATTTGTCATTGCGTGTGTCCCTTACGTGCGCATGCAGCTTTGTCAAACAGAATGGGATACCACTGTCGAGAATGGCGAGTTAAATGAGCTACGGGCTGCCTACGGCAACCAGCTCGAGGAACAAGTTGCACTAGCTAAACGTGACATACTCAACGCACTGCAAGAACAAATTCAGGTAGTTTTTTGCTGCTTGTAATTAGTTATTGTCCAAAACAACTAGCATGTCTATAACAGTACATACTGAAAATCTTTGTTATGTCTCTTAATTCAATATATTTCCACATCACTGTTTGATTCAATTGTTCAACACAATTTATAAATTTTTTCATAGAATATTTTTGCCATTTTTATAATTTATTTTGCTTTTATTTTATACAGGCTTTGTTAACAGTAGAATCAGATACAGAAGAACATTGGCCACCAGAATTATTGGAGCTCCGAAATAAATTTACCAATAATGCTAAGTGTGAAATTGAAAAATTGAAGGATCATCATGCATTGGAAATTGCACAGTTGAAGGACGAACATTCGCGTACTTTATCTAGAACTATTGAACGTTATCAAGAGGAGATAAATAAAATGACTGGTGAAATGGCTATAGAAAATCAAGATACACAATTAGATCCATCCACAATTGACAATAATATTAAAAAACATGATAATCTTTATAAATCGTGTGTGACTCTGAAGAGTTTTATTATTGAGCTTGTAAAATATTTTGCAACGTGCGAAGAAGAACTGAATAATACACTCATTAGTGAAGTATTAAAAAGAAAAACAGCGATAGAGTCACAGAGTTCATCAGGTGATGAAAAAAGTAATATCATTAAGAAAGAAAATGAATGTAAAAATGATTTTTCAACATCACCAAAAATAAAGATTAAACGTGTCCATTTTGCACCACAATGCAGTCAATTATCAACGATAATAAAAAAAGACGCTGATATATTATTTGATCTTATTGATGAGGAAAGTGATATAGCCAAGGAGTTACGTTCTGAATTAGAAAAATGTTTGCAACGAATGAAAAAAGAAAGTGCACAAATATTCCAAATAAATTTAACACCTGGAGACACGGTGCTGGATACACTATCGAGACAAATTGCATGGACGACAAAAATAAATGAAGAACTCAGTATTAAATTGACTGAAGCTGAAAGTACAATTGATGAGTATGAACAAGAATCCCAACAGTTGAAATCAAAAATTATTGATCTTCAACAAAAATTTATAGCAATGGATACGAAAAAAGAGATTATTTCAGAGGGATATGGAGAACAGGAGAATAATGGAAATGAAACTATCAATCAAGATTTTACGCAATTGCACGAAAAAGGTTTTTCTGTTTTTGTTTTTGGCAACATTTTTAAATATTTTTAAATATTTTTTTTTCATATTTTTCTTCTTTATTAAATTGTATCAAATTTTTATCATAAATGGTTAAATTATTTACAGCGCGACTTGCAATCATTAATGGCGCTGGTGACAATTCGTATTTACTTCAATTGATTGAAGATTTGTGTACAAATCATGATAAATTGTTTGAGGAAACAAATAAAGAAAAAGAAGATTTACAGCAACAGGTAAAATTTGAATAGATTTTCCTCATAAATATTGCATTGCATGGGTAATAATTTTTGAAAGCACTTGTATTGTTTTGGTTATAATTTGGTTGATGTTTAAAGTGACTTTATATTTATTTAGAAATTATATTTCTTTTATTTTTAATATTAGAATAATTTTTTTAATTCAATTTGTTTGAGATAGTAATGCAAAAATGATAATAGAAATTTCGTAAATTATTCAACTTATGATAGGGAGATTTATTATTATAATTTCATGTTTCATCAATATTAAAAATACCGACACGCACATTATTGGCCTTCAATTGAAATAATTATGCCGGCATTTTATTATTAGCTTTGTTGTATTGCCAGCAGGTATCATTAGACTTCCCTACTTACTCACGCATTCAAATGGTTCGCTGTCCAAAGGTAAATCATCGAAAAAAATTGATATTTTATGATGCAAAAACAAAAAAAAAAACAAAAAATTGACCAATTATTCATGTCCATAAGCACAGTTAAACGCTTATTTTTGATTATTCAATTTTTTTATTTCGTTGAAAGTCTAACGATAATTTATTATTATATCATACGTGTATTTCTTAATATCTTTAATTATTTTTGAATTTAATAATTTTTATTCATAAACTTCTGACAAAATTGGATAATTATATTATTGATATTTTATTCATTGTCAATTTATTCATAAAAATGACTTGAATATACATCCAAAATAATTTGCATGTTCACAAAAATTTCCCATCCAATATGTTCAATATAATTCACCTAACACAATTTTTCGTAGATTTTTTTCACATTAATTTTTTCATACAAACTTTAAAAGCATGTTTGGGTTTTTATATTTTTTATTTTTTTTTGTGCACGTAAAAATAATTAATAAAAAAATGAATAGAATTTCCTTTTAATTTATAAAAAAAAATTGATAAATAATAATTTTTTTTTTCTTAATCATATGAATAATGTAATTTACAAAGTTTGCTTTAATTTTTTTTTTTATTAATATTATTTATACGATATATTTTTTTTACATTATTAAAATGTCTATTAATCACTAATCATTAGATTGAAGCGGCGGATAAACAATTACGTTCAACTCGTAAATTTCTTGAGGAGCAAGCAAGCGAGAGAGAAATTGAACGTGACGATGCGGCACGACAGATACATACATTACAAGAACAAATTAAAGAGCTTGAACGTGAAAAGGTCCGAGATTTTCGAAAAACTTCTGAGGTAAGTTTAATAATATGAAATAACAGTAATAATTAATTATATAAATAAATTCTGTTCTGTGAATTGATATTTATCAAATTATTTATATAATAAATAATTGATATCTATAAGTTTAAATAATTTACGCGTGGCATATCACACATTCGAGTTGCACTTCATATATGGATTTTATTTTATTCATTATATTTAACTAATTAATATAATTATTAAAAAAAGACAAAAAAATATATTGCACAAGTTTTTTTTTTTTTTTTTTTTTTTCAATTATACTCAATTTAATGCAACGAGAATTTCATGCAAATTAATCATGGTGTTTTTAGATAATTATTAAAAAAAAGAGTAAAATTGTAAATGTCCGACTGTCTTTTAATTCATTGACGAGATGTATCTTTTTATCCCTTCTAATTTTACTTTTCTCATTCTGTCTCTCTCAATTTCAAATTGTCAATTGGTTGTGGGATAACGATTTTACTCTACTTGACGCACTACACAATAATTAAGCATATAACACGCACAAATGCTAATTTTATTAACACAAAATTTTTTTTTTTGCACTGTGGGCTTGGTTTTCTATTTGACATGCACACACGAAAAAAAAAAAAAAAAAAAAAAAAAATTAGCAGCCTTCATTGTCGCCTGAACCATCGACGATCATCCCCTTGTTTCAAGTGTCTGACGGGGCAACAGTCGTGAGTGATATTATTATTTTTTTTAACCTTTAATATTTTTTGTTTTCAACAATTAAACCAAATATAAATAATTATTCATCTTGGCTTATTGGGAATTTCGCTTGGAAAAACAAAATAATATGGTGGTTATTATTCTATTTTGTAATAATTTTTATGCTAAATATTTTGTTATTTAAGAGTGATAATGAATGTATTTGTAAATAGATATTTAATATTTTTAGAATAAAGAATAAAATATTATTATAAATATTAATAGGTGGAAGCTTTAGAATCTCAAGTACGTGAAATGTCAACAGCAATTTCGGAAATCGAATCCAAAAAAGTGGCAACTGAATTGGAATTAAAAACAGCAGTTGATAAAATATGGGAATTGCGTGAAATAATTGTGGATTTGGAGTTACGGATTCAGGCGAAATTTGAAAAAGAAGTAGAAATGTTAAGTCAAATTGACCAAATGAAAAATATTATTTCAGCGCAAACAAAAATTGAAAAAGAATTGGTACAAGAACTGGAGGCAAATAAAATTGCCATTGGAGAAAGTCAATTAAATGAACATATTACTCATTTACAAGAGGAATTGCGAAAACATAAACTAAGTACAGAACATTTTAATGTCAATTCAACAGCCCTCAAGCAAATGAAATTAGAATTGAATGATATGTTAAATTCTTTGGATAAACGAATAAAAGAATTAGAGGCGTTGCATATGTGCGGTTCGACTTTAAGTATAAGTCAACCAAGTGAAGATGTATCGATAAGAGATCAAATCGATGCGGCACGTTGCCTAACGCCCGATGATCCCAATGCACCACCGACACTTCCACTCGATCAATTGTTGAAACTTAAAGATAAAATGTTGAAGCATGCACGAGCCGAAGAAGTGACTTTTAAACGAATAAAAGATCTCGATATGCAACTTTCAGCATTAAAAATACAAAATGAGGTTAGTTTTATTGTTTGTAATGAAAATTTATTGAATTTCATTCTCGAATATTAATTAAAAATTGAAATTTATTATTATTTTTTAAATTTAGGAATTACAAGCTGAACAAGAAATTCTACAGCACACCGCGTCAGAACAATTATTTCAGATTGAAGCGATGCGTGGACGATTGGAGCAACAAAAACAAAGTGCACCTTTTGCCCAAAGACAAGCAACATCCAGATTAGAATTGCAATTGCACGATGTTAATGCAAAACTTCACTACATGGAAGAAGAAGTTAAAATGAAAGAATCAGAAGTAATTATAAAATAATAAATAATAAAAAATAAAAAAAATAGATAACTTATAAATTAATAATAAATTTTTTTTTGTTTTTTTTTTTTTTTTTATTCATACGTTTCAGTTAAAAGATCTCAGAGTTCAATTATCACGTGTAAATCAATTATTAATCGAGAAACAAGATGAAATTTTAAAGGTTGTTGAATCTGAAAATAATTTAATTCAAGAATTGAAAGATCGTGTGAAAATTTTAGAAGATGAAAATAAAATTATGGAATCAAAACTTGTGATTCAAGAGCAGGAACAACAACAATTGCCCAATCTTATACATTCAATGCTAACAGATAAAAATGATGAAATTGATCATCTCAAAGATCAACTATCGAGAAAAGAAAAACAATTGCAGGCATTAGTATCTATGAATACTGATGAGAATAACATAGGTAAGCAGAATGAACCAAAAAACAGTGCACGTACTCTCAGTGATATTCTTTCAATTCATTCGGAATGTGAAGAAGTTGCGGAAGCAGTTCGTGAAGCTTCTCACAATATGCCAAACATCCAACACAATATTTCATCAATCAAAGTTATGGGATTGCCAACACATTCAAGGGATCAATTTGATGGATCATCAGTTCATCTTACTGATTTACAAAAATCCGAATTGAATATTCCACCATTGGATTTGGATAGTCAACCGCATAGTTTTGCAAGTCCTCATCACGTTTCACATCCTCAAGTTTCAATGCAAAGTGAAATGGATTTAAAATCGCCAACAATCGGTTCCAGCACCACATCCGATTTAAATGAAAGTCATTCTGCAACATCGCGAAATTCACCACAGTCACGAGTTTTAAATAATAGTAAGTTATCTTCAAATAAGACACAATCGTCAAATTGTAAATCACCAAAACCAGCTATTGAAGATTTGGAAAACCAATTGAAAGCAATACACAAAGAGTTACAATCAAAATCAGCGACATTAAGTAAACGTGAAATGGAACTCGATTTGTTACAAAAAAGTTTAGATAAATTGCGTGCTGAATTTAAAGATTCAATGGACACTTTGACGCGTGATAATTTATTTTATAAAAATCAATACGAGTTGTCTAAAGAGTCAGAGTGTAAAATTAGAAGAGATTTGGAGGAAGTTGAAAATTATTTAAAAATTAAAACCGAAGAATTAGATATTTGCAAAGAAAAAGTACATGTTAATGAACGAATATTAATCGAAATTCAAAATGAAAATGGTGATTTAAAAAAATCGATCAATAAAATGTATGAGGAAAATGCTGCATATCAAGCTACAATTCAAGAAAAAGCATTGGAATTGAAAAATTTGAAAGAAATAATTTTCGAAAAGGATATTACTATTGAAACAGTCAAGACTCGTAATGAAGAAATTGAAAATGAAAATAAGCAATTGTATGAATATAAAACGAAGTTTGAAAGTTGTAAGAAGGATTTAATTGAATGTCAAAATGAAATAAAACGCTTGACAGATGGTATGAATAGTAGAGATGAATTGATACAAAAGTTGGAAGAAATGGCAAGACGTTCGAGTACATCCGATGAATACAGTCCGTGTGATAAAGATCAAGAGATTCATCATCTTCGTGAACATGTAAAAGTAAAGGAAAAAATTATTAAACAAATAAGTGATGATAGTAAGAGTTTGCATCGTAATTTGGAGAGAATACAAAATAAAATGAAGGAATCGGGTAACGTCGTGGAGTTGAGAACAAAATTGAAAGAAGAAAGAATGTTTAATGATGAATTGACCAAAATGGTGGCAAAATTGAAACAAGAATTGGAATTATTTAAAGATGAATCATTTAGACAATCAACAGAAGATGCGAATATTGAGGATATGGTACAACGTGAATTAAATTTGTCGGCTGAGCTTGACAAACAAATTATGAGTGCAATTGAAAGTGAATCAGACGAATATGCAGCAACACGAAGAATTGAAAAGCATTCGTGCAATTCATTAACAATAAAACCCGTAGAACAAGATTTGGAAAAAATTATGCAACAATACACGGATATTCTTAAAAAATTAAAACAGGCAAATAAATTGAATGAAGAATTGAATCGGCAAAAAGATGATGTGGAAATAGATCGTGAATTATTGAAATCACAAGTAATCGAATATGAAAATAGAATAATTCAAATTAAAACAGCTATGGATAAAGATAATCAAAGAACAGTTCAATTAATGAATGATTTATCTGATAAAAATGCAAAAATACGAAATTTAGAAATTGAATTGCAAAAGGAGAAATCGGCGTCACGCAATGCGCAATTGCAAGACTCTGAACTTATCAGTAACCTTCGTATTAAGTTATCATCATCATTGGAAGCTGAACGAAATTTACGTGATAATCTGGCATCTGTACGACAACAGCACAAAATATTAGAGTCAAAATTGAAGTTGTTGAAAGAGCAAATAGAATTGGGTAAAATAGGTGATGCACCGAGTTATTCGCCACCTTTGCAGCAAATCGAGCAAAATGATTTGATTTTAGCAGAAAAATATGAAAAAGCAGCACGAGAACTTGTTGATTTAACTAATACATTGAAAACTGTACAATCAGAAAGAAATCGTTTTGAAACCGAGTTAGATATTCAAATGGAGGAGCGTGAAAAACTTTTGAGTAACATTGCTCTCGTTGAGGGAGCAAAAGAATGTTTAGAAGTTGATTTAAAACGAACAAAAGAAGAATTAAAAAGTCGTAATGAAGAATGTGAATGGTTGCAAAAACGAATAAAAACAATGTCAGATGCTGAAGAGAAAAAACAAAAACAACGATTTGATAATCAAAATTCCATAAAAAATCTTAATATTGAAATAAAAAATCTTGAAGCTGTAATGAAAGATTTGGAAATTGATTCAGTTGATATGAAACGGCAATTATCATTAGCACAAATAGAACAAAACCAATCATCACAAGTAATAAAGACATTAAGAGCATCTGAGTTTGAACTTAAAAAAAAATTAACTGAAGCCAAGAATGAGGAGGAAAAATTAAAGGATATTATTGCAGAGTTGAGAAGCGACTTGCAAGCAAGAATTGAAATGGATTCTGAATTTTCAAACAAGAATATTAAAACAGATAAAAATAAACCGGCACGATTTATCGAACAAATTGCCAGATTAAAAAGTGAAATTGAAAGATATTCAAATGAAAAGAGTATATTACATGATAAATTGATACGAGCTCGTGAAGACAGTGAAAAATATGTAAAGCGAATAAATGAATTAGAATCAAAAGCACATCAATTTTATGGTCGATATTTACGTGTTGATAGTAAACGAAAGGCTCTCACATTTCAAAAACGTTATCTTCTATGTGTGGTCGGTGGGTATCAATTAACTGAGCACAATATGGGTGCTATTATTGCACAATTAACAAATACTGAAAGAAAATATATTACTGAACAATCATTAGGTGTCAATAAAAAAAATCCTAAAGCACGTTTCAGAAGTATTGTATTAATTATTATTGCTATACGTCGGATGAAGTGGATGGTGCACAGGTGGCATACTGGTTTGCGGAGAACTGCATTAAATTTCGTAGCTGAAAATGCCGAACCATTCTTTGCTGCATTTCGATGTAATCCAACAAATTATTCGCCTTCACGACACGAACGGCGCAATGCATTTTTGAATGGTAATCCCGTGAATGTCGATTATGAAGATTATACACAACGACTCTTGAATATCCAACAGACTCTTGGTCTTGCAATGAGTGAATCGGCAACAAATCGAATGCCACCTCAATAGTATTTTTTTCATTCTTCCTTCCTAGATAATAGAAATTAAAAATTAAAAAATGTAAATTTAATGAAGATTTGATTTTTGTGTGATGAATGTGTGTATATTATATAATAATTGTATCTTAATTGTAACGTTTCTGTTTTTTTTTCTTTTATTTTTATTTTTTTAATGTGTTCAATGAAATATTTACGTTCTAACATGATTATTGCTATTATTATGAAGATGGTTTAACTTTTTTTTTTTTTTTTTTTTTGTCATCTCGATATAAATGAAAGGTTATAGAAAAATTTCATGATTACCGTTGCATTTTCACAATATCACCAAAGTATTTAAATTTATAGAAGATAGAAAAAAATAATAATGATGAATAAATAAATAATAACCGTCATAATTTTCTCTATCAGATTGTTTCGAAAGCAACTGAGTGCCTTGTGAATTCTAATACATTTTCAGTATTTATTATAAAAATGTTTTCTTTTGTATAAAATAAAAATTTTGCCTTACATGATATCAGAAATTTTTTATTTATATAAAAAACGTAGGAAAAGAAAAAAAATTACCGATAATTATAGATAGATAAAAAATTCGATAAAATTATCGTGAAGATAGTAATTACTTTTGTATGCCTTTTTGTCTCATTATTTTATCAGAGTATTTTTTTTTTTATGAAAGTATTTTATACGACTTGATAAAATATACGAGTTAACTATTTTGAGGATTATATTCCATTTGATTATACCATAATTGAAAATGATACACTCCACTTCCATCAGCTTATTGAAATGTTCATGGAGTTAATTGGTATTTATTAAGAAGGCCAACACACGACTTTGATCAGTCCTATTGGAAATATCAATCTGAGTGGACATGGCTAATTATATTATACGTATAATATTCGCTCAGTTATTTTTATTCATCGTGATTAATGCGACGTATTCATCAAATTATAATGAAACTGGGCAAGGTATTTTCCATTCAAGTGAGTTGTGATCATTAATATGGAATTTTATCGGCTCAGATGTAATTTCGGTAATCATAAAAGAATAAAATCATTTCATTGAATTTTATTGTTGCAGGACGAGTGAAACGTGCACCGTTTCATAGATGCGTTCCACCAAATACATTAGAGACAATTATAGTAGATGGAGGAAAAAAGATACATATTATATGGGACCGAGTCGAACGTTTTTTAGCTAATCATCATTTACCTGTATTTACTGCGCATCTTAATTCATGGGGAGCAAACCATAGAAGATCTAATGTTTGTATATCATAGTATAAAAAAATAAAATGATATTTTTACATAGATCTCGAAAATATTGAATTTTTTTTTTTTTTCTTCAATAGGCAATGAACGAAGTTGGAGAATTCATATTTTATCAAAATACATTCTTGAAATCTGGAATTATTTATTTTGTAGAAACAGATTCTATAGTACGTAGCGTTCAATTTATCTAATTTATTTCTCCGATGAAAGACGATTATAAAATTAAACTTTTCTGTTTCAGTTTGGTATTGTGGACAATACCTATATCTTGATGAATCTTCGGACACACAAATTAAGGAAACCACTTAGGGTAGATGGAATATATGTACATAAAACATCTTTTTATCATCATGTAAGAAGATCGAATTCGGATGTTTTGCCTAGTGGATCCTCAACTAAATTAAATTGTAAACATCATTAATTCACTCTCTTCTTGAATAAAATGAAGATTTATATATTATTTATTTATTTTATAGTGAAAAAGCGTGAAGTTGATGGGATATTGCCCAATATAAGTAAAATTCGTAGCCATCGTGATGCCACACCGGAATCTTACTATCTTGAAACTCTTCTTTTCGTCACTTATGATATCTACCAAAATTTGTGATTATAAAAATTATATACAATATTTTTGTAATGTAGCATTCAACGACATTATGATGTATAAATCTTCTTATATATTTACAGTAAAGATGCATTCGGGTTGGGGAGTATTTCTAGAATTGTAATGTGTTACTTGCTTCATTTTCAAGCCGTAGATATGGTATTTAGTATTTTACCAACAAATGATTTCAATATACATATAAATTTAGCGGGAATTATAATTGAAGTTGTAAGTGCTGTTTGATCAATATCAAATGATGGTGATATTTGTGAATTAATTCTCATTGTGTTTTTGATATAGGACAATGGTGCATTCAGTAAAATCACAAAGAATCCACATTTATTCGGTGACAGCAGCTCACTTAACCTGGAAAATATTTATGACCGTTTTTTAAACTATCCTGTTCATTTCGATTTTCCGTTTGACGAAAATTCCTTTGATCTCATCTACTTGACAACTGGGTGAATTCATTTCTCATTCGAATATAAATATTCAATGATAGTTGATTTTGTGAACATATGAGTTTATAGTTCAAATTGATTGATCAATGATTTTTCGTTCTTTCCGATTTCAGGCGCATATTAAAGCCAGACATTATTCACGCAGTTAAAGGTAGACAGAAATATCACATACATTATATTTTTCAATTCAGTAACAAATTAAGGAAATTATTCCTACCCAAATATTTCAATAAAATTTATATTTCATCATTCTAGGTGTTCATTCAAAAATGAAAGATATATTTTTGGACAGACAGAGTGATAGTGGCAACTTGCGCTATTTTCCAATGGTAACTGTGCAAACACGTGATTCATATTTAACTCATTGCACGGCAGCTCATGAAATTGGACACGCGTACGATATATTTATATACAAATTACATCGATAAAGATATTATCTCCCAATATAATGACAATTATGAATATAACAATATATATCTTATAGAATATATAGAAAAATATTCAATAACAATGTTTTATCACTACAGATTAGGAATTACGTTACACGATCCAAGAAATAAAGGAAAAATTCATGATGGTGCACAATGTTATGGTATTATGCAATCTAAACATGCTGAATGTGTTCGATGTGTACGATGGAGTGAAGAAAGTATGACACAATTGACAGAATTCATGAGGTAAACGACGTAAACACAAAATTCAATTTAATTATTTCATTGAATATTATAATATTTTCAATATTTAGTGAGTAATTATTCACGAAAAAAAATCGATTCAATGATAGTAATTTTTGATATTATTTCAGTAAGAATCGTAATCGCTGTTTTCTTCTCAATAAACCGCGATCGCTTTATCCACCTGGAACTCCAATAAGATCATTAACACCGTGTCGTCAGTGCCAGTGCTTTGGATATGTTTGTTATGGCAAAGTTCGTACTGTTTTTTTTATATATCTACATCGAATCATTTTTACCAGTAAAACGATTTGCAATTGAAATAATTATCAATTATAAAACAATGCATTTATATTCATCAGGAGAATCCAAATGAATGCCCATTTGCAATTCCAACTGATAGTTGTGATCGACCTTTGCAATGTAGAAAATTTATAAACGAACATGAATCGAAATTAGAATCTGCTATATTGCCATTTGATGGTACACCATGCGGTGAAGATGGAGTACGATATCATATTTATAATTTTGTTTCTTTCTATATGAACATTGATTAATTCAATAATTTCACGATTTTTAGGTTTGCTGGGGAAAGGAATGCGTGAATACGAAAATCGATACAAAAAATCGCAAGTTAGTGACAAAAGATCAGGATAAAAATAAATTTTTTTATGATCTAATTTAAAAATTTTGATTGTATTATAATTATCCATGCTAAAAGAGGAACTAAAAATAAATATGAAAAAAAAATTATTCAACGATGGTGTCACTAATACTTAATACATTCTAATATAATAAATATTTTTCGATCCTTCTGTTACATTGAAATTTCATTAACATCAATACCACTTTTATTTCTACGTTGATAACATTAAATGCCTCAACTATATCTATCCCTAGGAAAGCTAATCAGATAGGAATTGAATTTATATTGTTTCGGTGGTCGTATTTCTTTCATTGAGCCGAATTCAAGCACAATGAATTATTTTGTGCATTTATATGCATTCATCATCTCATAAGTCTCCAAATTATAATATTTTTTAGTTACACATTTTGTGGGAAAGACATGTATACGCAGCTCCTGCGGGCCCAAGGTTCAAAACTAAGCTAATTTTCACATGCTGCGATGAAAATGATGATGTGGCGTTGAGCACATCAATTAATCGTCGTAGGATCTTTGTGGAGTAAACTCAAGAATATAAAACAAAGTAAAATTTATGAGTATTATTTTTTTTCCCTTCAACAAAACAATTGTTTTTCATGTTATAAACAAAAGTAAAAAACGTTTATCAATTTTTTTGTTCATCGACATTAATAGCATAACAGTATACATATAATAACAATCTGTAAATAATTGTGTTTCGAAGGTTTTTTTATCTATCTGATAAAAAAAAGTATGATTTATCTGAAAATATATCCAATTAATAACCGATCAAAAAGAAAATAATTATGATGATAATAATAATAACGATGATGATAAGAATAACAACGGTAAAAGAACGAGTAGACTAGCAAACCAAGTCACGTCAGCCTACTAAATTGTTGATAGTGATGATTGATATTTAATAAAGAGGCAAGCACACGATTTTGCTCATTGCTATTGGAAATATCAATGAGTGGACATGGCTAATTATATTATACGTATAATATTCGCTCAGTTATTTTTATTCGTCGTGATTAGTGCGACGTATTTATCAAATTATAATGGAACTGGGCATGGTATTTTCCATTCGAGTAAGTTACGATCATTAATATGGAATTTTATCAGCTTGAATGAAATTTCGGTAATCATAAAAGAATAAAATCATTTCATCGAATTTTATTGTTGCAGGACGAGTAAAACGTGCACCATTTCATAGATACGTTCCACCGAATACATTGGAGACAATTATAGTGGATAAAGGAAAAAAAATACATATTATATGGGATCGAGTCGAACGTTTTATAGCTAATCAACATTTACCTGTATTTACTGCGCATCTCAATTCATGGGGAGCAAACCACAGGAGATCCAATGTTTGTTTATCATAGAATAAAAAAATAAAATGAATTTTTCATATAAATCAATGATACTTCAAAAATATCAAATTCCTTTTTCTTCTTCGATAGGTAATGAAACAAGTTGGAAAATTCATATTTTATCAAAATACATTATTGAAATCTGGAATTATTTATTTTGAAGAAACAGATTCTATAGTACGTAACGTTCAATTATATCTAATTCATTTCAACGATGAATGATGATTGTAAAATAAAACTGTTTTGTTTCAGTATGGAGTTGTTGACAATACTTATATCTTACTTAATGTTCGAATCGACAAATTGAGTAGACCACTTGAAGTAGATGGAAGATTTGTGCGTAAAACCTCTCTTTATCCACATTTAAGAATATCGTATCCGGATGTTTTGCCGAGTGGATCTTCAAGTAAATTCAATTGTAAACATCATTAATTTACTCTTTTCTCGAATGAAATGAAGATTTATCTATTATTTGTTTATTTTATAGTGAAAAAGCGTGAAGTTGATGAAAAACTATTCAATACAAGTAATATTCGTAGCCGTCGTGATGCCACACCGGAATCTTACTATCTTGAAACTCTTGTTTTCGTCACTAATGATATCTATAAATTTTCGTAACTATGCAAATAATATACAATATTTTTGTGATGGATCATTCAACGACATTACAATGTATGAATTTTCTTATATATTTACAGCAAAGATATATTCGGGGTAAATGCTATTTGTGAAATTGTAATAGATTACTTAATTCATTTTCAAGCCGTAGATATGGTATTTAGTATTTTACCAACAAATGATTTCAATATACATATAAATTTAGCAGGAATTATAATTGAAGTTGTAAGTACTATTTGATCAATATCAAATGATGGTGATATTTGTGAATAATTTCTCATTGTGTTTTTGATATAGGACAATGGTGCATTCAGTAAAATCACAAAGAATCCACATTTACTCGGTGACAGCAGCTCACTTACCCTGGAAAATATTTATGACCGTTTTTTAAACTATCCTGTTCATTTCGATTTTCCGTTTGACGAAAATTCCTTTGATCTCATCTACTTGACAACTGGGTAAATTTATTTCTTATTCGAATATAAATGTTCAATGATAGTTGATTTTGTGAACATATGAGTTTATGATTCAAAATGATTGATCAATGATTTTTCGTTCTTTCCGATTTCAGGCGCATATTAAAGCCAGACAATATTCACGTGGTTAAAGGTAGACAGAAATATCACTTACATTATATTTTTCAATTCAGTAACAAATTAAGGAAATTATTCCTACCCAAATATTTCAATAAAATTTATATTTCATCATTCTAGGTGTTCATTCAAAAATGAAAGATATATTTTTGGACAGACAGAGTGATAGTGGCAACTTGCGCTATTTTCCAATGGTAATTGTACGTTCACCAGATCCACATACAACTTATTGCACGTCGGCTCATGAAATTGGACACACGTACGATATATTTATCTACAAATTACATCGATAAAAATATTGTCATCCAACATAATGACAATTATAAATATAACAATATATATCTTATAGAATATATAGAAAAGTATTCAATAACAATGTCTTATTACTACAGATTAGGAATCACGCTTCACGATCCAAATAATAAAGGAAGAACTTCTGATGGTGCACAATGTTATGGTATTATGCAATCTACATCTGCTGAATGTTCTCGATGTTTACGATGGAGTGAAGAAAGTATGACACAATTGACAGAATTCATGAGGTAAACGACGTAAACACAAAATTCAATTTAATTATTTCATTGAATATTATAATATTTTCAATATTTAGTGAGTAATTATTCACGAAAAAAAATCGATTCAATGACAGTTATTTCGAAATTATTTCAGTAAGAATCGTAATCGTTGTTTTCTTCTCAATAAACCGCGATCGCTTTACCCACCCGGAACTCCAATAAGATCATTAACACCGTGTCGTCAATGCCAGTGCTTTGGATATGTTTGTTATGGCAAAGTTCGTACTGTTTTTTTCTTATCTCTGCATCAAATCAATTTATATCAGTGAAATGATTTTATGTTGAAATAATTATCAATTATAAAACAATGCATTTATATTTATCAGGAGAATCCAAATGAATGCCCATTCGCAATTCCAGCTGATAGTTGTGATCGACCTTTGCAATGTAGAAAATGTATAAATGAACACGAATCGAAATTAGAATCTGCCATATTGCCATTTGATGGTACACCATGCGGTGAAGATAAAGTAAGATATTATATTTGTAATTTTATTACTTTTTATATGAATATTGATAAATTCAATGATACGACGATCTCTAGGTTTGCTGGGGAAAGAAATGTGTGAATACGAAAGCCGATACAAGATATTTCAAGGTATTGGAAGAAGGACGAAAGAGATTTAAATGTTCTAATGATGAAATTCGAAAATTTTGATTGCATTATTATTGTCCATGCATACAAGGGAATCTGAGAATAAATATGAAAAAACTTATTCAACGATGGTGTCACTAAGACTCAATACACTCTAATATAATAAATATTTTTCGATTCTTTTGTTACATTGAAATTTCATTGACATCAGTACCACTTTTATTCCTACTTTGATAACATTAAATGCCTCAACTATATATATCCCTAGGAAAGCTAATCAGATAGGAAATGAATTTATATTGTTTCGGTGGTCGCATTTCTTTCATTGAGCCGAATTCAAGCACAATGAATTATTTGTGCGTTTGTATACTTTCATCATCTCATAAGTCTTCACATCATAATATTTTCTAGCTACACGTTTCGTGAGAAAGACATGTATACGCAGTTCCTGCGGGCCCACGGTTCAAAACTAAGCTAATATTCACATGCTGTGATGATAATGATGATGTGGCGTTAAGCACATCAATTAATCGTCGTAGAATATTTGTGGAGTGAACTCAAAAATATGAAATAAAATAAAATTCATGAGAGCCATTTTTTTTCCCTATAACAAATGAATTGTCTTTCATGTCATAAAAAAAGTAAAAAACGTTTGTCAATTTTTTTGTTCATCGACATTAATAGCATAACAGTATACATATAATAACAATCTGTAAATAATTATGTTCCGAAGGTTTTTTTTGTGTATCTGATGAAATTAAAGTATGATTTATCTGCAATTATATCCAATTAACAACCGATCGAAAAAATAATAATTACAATGATGATTATAATAACAGTAATAATAAAAATAACAACGATGAAAGAACGAGAAAACTAGCAAAACTAAGTCCCGTCAGCCTATTAAATTGTTCATAGTGATGATTGGTATTTAATAAAGAGGCAAGCACCCGATTTTGCTCATTGCTATTGGAAATATCAATCTGACTGGACATGACACATTATATTATACGTATAATATTCGCTCAGTTATTTTTATTCATCGTGATTAATGCGACGTGTTCATCAAATTATAATGAAACTGGGCAAGGTATTTTCCATTCAAGTGAGTTGTGATCATTAATATGGAATTTTATCGGCTCAGATGTAATTTCGGTAATCATAAAAGAATAAAATCATTTCATTGAATTTTATTGTTGCAGGACGAGTAAAACGTGCACCGTTTCACAGATGTGCTCCACCAAATACATTAGAGACAATTATAGAAGATGAAGGAAAAAGAATACATATTATATGGGATCGAGTCGAACGTTTTTTGGCTAATCATCATTTACCTGTATTCACTGCACATCTCGATTCATGGGGAGCGAACCATAGACGATCCGATGTTTGTATATCACAGTATAGAAAAAAAAAGGAATTTTCCACATAAATGAATGATATTTCGAAAATATTGAAATTTTTTTTTTTTTCAATAGGCAATGAACGAAGTTGGGAAATTCATATTTTATCAAAATACATTATTGAAATCTGGAATTATTTATTTTGAAGAAACAGATTCTATAGTACGTAACGTTCAATTACAAATAATTTATCTCACCGATAAAAGACAATATTAAAATTAAACTTTTGCGTTTCAGTTTGGAGTTGTTGACAATACTTATATCATCATCAACCTACGAATACACGAATTGAGGAGACCACTTCGCTTAGATGGATTAAATGTACATAAAATATCTTTTTATCAACATGAAAGAATATCGGATTTGGATGTTTTGCCTAGTGGATCCTCAACTAAATTCAATTGTAAACATCATTAATTTACTCTTTTCTTGAATGAATTGAAGATTCACCGTTAATTGATTCATTTTATAGTAAAAAAACGTGAAGTTGATGACAAACTGTTCAATACAAGTAATATTCGTAGCCGTCGTGATGCCACACCGGAATCTTACTATCTTGAAATTCTTGTTCTCGTCACCAATGATATCTATCAATTTTTGTAATTATGAGAATTATATACAATATTTTTGTGATGGAGCATCCAACGACGTTATGATGTATAAATTTTCTTATATATTTACAGTAAAAAATCATTCGGATCGGACAGAATTCCTAGACTTGTAATGTATTATTTAGTTCATTTTCAAGCCGTAGATATGGTATTTAGTATTTTACCAACAAATGATTTCAATATACATATAAATTTAGCAGGAATTATAATTGAAGTTGTAAGTACTGTTTGATCAATATCAAATGATGGTGATATTTGTGAATTAATACTCATTGTGTTTTTGTATAGGACAATGGTGCATTCAGTGAAATTACGAAATATCCACATTTATCAGGTGACAACAAGATACTTCACTATGGAAAAATTCACGATCATATTCTGAACTATCCTGATCATTTCGATTTTCCGTTTGACAAAAACTCTTTCGATCTAATCTACTTATCAACTGGGTGAATTCATTTCTAATTTGAATATAAATGTTTAATCATAGTTAATTTCATGAACATATGAGTTTTCAATTCAAATTGATTAATCGATGATGTTTCGTTCTTTTCGATTTCAGGCGAAAATTAATATTAGACAATAATAACGTAGTCAAAGGTAGACAGAAATATCACATACATTATATTTTTCAATTCAGTAACAAATCGAAAAAATTATTTCTACTCAACTATTTCAATGAAACTCGTGTTTCATCATTTTAGGTGGTCATTCGGAAATGAGAGATATATTTTTGGACCGACAGAGTGATAATGACAACTCGCATTATTTTCCAACGGTAATTGTACGTACACCAGATCCATTTTTAACTTATTGCGCATCAGCTCATGAAATTGGACACACGTACGATATATTTATCTACAAATTACATCGATAATAATATTATCTCCCAATATAATGACAATTATAAATATAACAATATATATCTTATAGAATATATAGAAAAGTATTCAATAACAATGTTTTATCACTTCAGATTAGGAATTACGTTACACGATCCAAAAAATAAAGGAGAAACTTATGATGGTTCACAATGTTATGGTATTATGCAATCTAAACATGCTGAATGTGTTCGATGTATACGATGGAGTGAAGAAAGTATGACACAATTGACAGAATTCATGAGGTAAACGACGTAAACACAAAATTCAATTTAATTATTTCATTGAATATTATAATATTTTCAATATTTGAGTAATTATTCACGAGAAAAAATCGATTCAATGATAGTAATTTTTGATATTATTTCAGTAAGAATCGTAATCGCTGTTTTCTTCTCAATAAACCGCGATCGCTTTATCCATCCGGAACTCCAATAAGATCATTAACACCGTGTCGTCAGTGCCAGTGCTTTGGATATGTTTGTTATGGCAAAGTTCGTACCGTTTTTTTCTTATCTCTGCATCAAATCAATTTATATCAGTGAAATGATTTTATGTTGAAATAATCATCGATTATAAAACAATGCATTTATATTTATCAGGAGAATCCAAATGAATGCCCATTAGCAATTCCAGCTGATAGTTGTGATCGACCTTTGCAATGTAGGAAATGTATAAATGAACATGAATCGAAATTAGAATCTGCCATATTGCCATTTGATGGTACACCATGCGGTGAAGATAAAGTAAGATATTATATTTGTAATTTTATTACTTTTTATATGAATATTGATAAATTCAATGATTCGACGATTTCTAGGTTTGCTGGGGTAAGAAATGCGTGAATACGAAAGCCGATACAAGACATTTCAAGGTATTGGAAAAAGGTCGAAAGAGATTCAAATTTTCTGATGATGAAATTCAAGAATTTTGATTGTATTATAATTATCCATGCTAAAAGAGGAACTAAAAATAAATATGAAAAAAAAATTATTCAACGATGGTGTCACTAATACTTAATACATTCTAATGTAATTAATATTTCTCGATCCTTCTGTTACATTGTAATTTCATTGACATCAACACCACTTTTATTTCTACGTTGATAATATTGAATGCCTCAACTATATATATCTCTAGGAAAGCTAATCAGATAGGAATTGAATTTACATTGTTTCGGTGGTCGTATTTCCGTCATTGAGCCGAATTCAAGCATAATGAATTATTTTGTGCATTTATATACTTTCATCATCTCATAAGTCTTCACAGCATAATATTTTCTAGCTACACATTTTGTGAGAAAGACATGTATACGCAGCTCCTGCGGGCCCAAGGTTCAAAACTAAGCTAATTTTCACATGCTGCGATGAAAATGATGATGTGGCGTTGAGCACATCAATTAATCGTCGTAGGATCTTTGTGGAGTAAACTCAAGAATATAAAACAAAGTAAAATTTATGAGTATTATTTTTTTTCCCTTCAACAAAACAATTGTTTTTCATGTTATAAACAAAAGTAAAAAACGTTTATCAATTTTTTTGTTCATCGACATTAATAGCATAACAGTATACATATAATAACAATCTGTAAATAATTGTGTTTCGAAGGTTTTTTTTATCTATCTGATGAAATTAAAGTATGATTTATCGGAAATTGTATCCAATTAATAACCGATCGAGAAAAAAAATAATTATAATGATAATAATAATAACGATGATGATAAGAATAACAATGATAAAAGAACGAGAAAACTAGCAAACCTAGTCACGTCTGCCTATTAAATTGTTCATAGTGATGATTGGTATTTAATAAAGAGGCAAGCACCCGATTTTGCTCATTGCTATTGGAAATATCAATCTGACTGGACATGACACATTATATTATACGTATAATATTCGCTCAGTTATTTTTATTCATCGTGATTAATGCGACGTATTCATCAAATTATAATGAAACTGGGCAAGGTATTTTCCATTCAAGTGAGTTGTGATCATTAATATGGAATTTTATCGGCTCAGATGTAATTTCGGTAATCATAAAAGAATAAAATCATTTCATTGAATTTTATTGTTGCAGAACGAGTAAAACGTGCACCGTTTCATAGATACGTTCCACCAAATACATTGCAGACAATTATAGTGGATAAAGGAAAAAGAATACATATCATATGGGATCGAGTCGAACGTTTTTTAGCTAATCATCATTTACCTGTATTTACTGCGCATCTCAATTCATGGGGAGCAAACCATAGGAGATCCAATGTTTGTTTATCATAGTATAAAAAAATAAAATGAATTTTTCATATGAATCAATGATATTTCGAAAATATTAAATTCCTTTTTCTTCTTCGATAGGTTATGAACGAAGTTGGAAAATTCATATTTTATCAAAATACATTATTGAAATCTGGAATTATTTATTTTGAAGAAACAGATTCTATAGTACGTAACGTTCAATTATATCTAATTCATTTCAACGATGAATGACGATTGTAAAATAAAACTGTTTTGTTTCAGTATGGAGTTGTTGACAATACTTATATCTTACTTAATGTTCGAATCGACAAATTGAGTAGACCACTTGAAGTAGATGGAAGATTTGTGCGTAGAACCTCTCTTTATCCACATTTAAGAATATCGTATCCGGATGTTTTGCCGAGTGGATCCTCAAGTAAATTCAATTGTAAACATCATTAATTTACTCTTTTCTTGAATGAAATGAAGATTTATCTATTATTTGTTTATTTTATAGTGAAAAAGCGTGAAGTTGATGAAAAACTATTCAATACAAGTAATATTCGTAGCCGTCGTGATGCCACACCGGAATCTTACTATCTTGAAACTCTTGTTTTCGTCACTAATGATATCTATAAATTTTCGTAACTATGCAAATAATATACAATATTTTTGTGATGGATCATTCAACGACATTACAATGTATGAATTTTCTTATATATTTACAGCAAAGATATATTCGGGGTAAATGCTCTTTCTGAAATTGTAATAGATTACTTAATTCATTTTCAAGCCGTAGATATGGTATTTAGTATTTTACCAACAAATGATTTCAATATACATATAAATTTAGCAGGAATTATAATTGAAGTTGTAAGTACTGTTTGATCAATATCAAATGATGGTGATATTTGTGAATTAATTCTCATTGTGTTTTTGATATAGGACAATGGTGCATTCAGTAAAATCACAAAGAATCCACATTTATACGGTGACAGCTACTCACTTAACCTGGAAAATATTTATGACCGTTTTTTAAACTATCCTGTTCATTTCGATTTTCCGTTTGACGAAAATTCCTTTGATCTCATCTACTTGACAACTGCGTAAATTTATTTCTTATTCGAATATAAATGTTCAATGATAGTTGATTTTGTGAACATATGAGTTTATAATTCAAAATGATTGATCAATGATTTTTCGTTCTTTCCGATTTCAGGCGCAAATTAAAGCCAGGCAATATTAACGTAGTTGAAGGTAGACAGCAATATCACATACATTATATTTTTCAATTTAGTAACAAATTGAGGAAATTATTTCTACCCAAAAATTTCAATAAAATTCATATTTCATCATTCTAGGTGGTCATTCAAAAATGAAAGATATATTTTTGGACAGACAGAGTGATAATGGCAACTTGCGCTATTTTCCAATGGTAATTGTACGTACACCAGATCCACATACAACTTATTGCGCGTCGGCTCATGAAATCGGACACGTGTACGATATATTTATCTACAAATTACATCGATAAAAATATTGTCATCCAACATAATGACAATTATAAATATAACAATATATATCTTATAGAATATATAGAAAAGTATTCAATAACAATGTCTTATTACTACAGATTAGGAATCACGCTTCACGATCCAAATAATAAAGGAAGAACTTCTGATGGTGCACAATGTTATGGTATTATGCAATCTACATCTGCTGAATGTTCTCGATGTTTACGATGGAGTGAAGAAAGTATGACACAATTGACAGAATTCATGAGGTAAACGACGTAAACACAAAATTCAATTTAATTATTTCATTGAATATTATATTTTCAATATTTAGTGAGTAATTATTCACGAAAAAAAATCGATTCAATGACAGTTATTTTTGATATTATTTCAGTAAGAATCGTAATCGCTGTTTTCTTCTCAATAAACCACGATCGCTTTATCCACCTGAAACTCCAATAAGATCATTAACACCGTGTCGTCAATGCCAGTGCTTTGGATATGTTTGTTATGGCAAAGTTCGTACTGTTTTTTTCTTATCTCTGCATCAAATCAATTCATACCAGTGAAATGATTTTCTGTTGAAATAATTATCGATTATAAAACAATGCATTTATATTTATCAGGAGAATCCAAATGAATGCCCATTCGCAATTCCAGCTGATAGTTGTGATCGACCTTTGCAATGTAGAAAATGTATAAATGAACACGAATCGAAATTAGAATCTGCCATATTGCCATTTGATGGTACACCATGCGGTGAAGATGAAGTAAGATATTATATTTGTAATTTTATTACTTTTTATATGAATATTGATAAATTCAATGATTCGACGATTTCTAGGTTTGCTGGGGTAAGAAATGCGTGAATACGAAATCCGATACAAGACATTTCAAGGTATTTGAAAAAGGTCGAAAGAGATTTAAATGTTCTAATGATGAATTTCGAAAATTTTGATTGCATTATTATTGTCCATGCATACAAGGGAATCTGAGAATAAATATGAAAAAACTTATTCAACGATGTTGTCACTAAGACTCAATACACTCTAATATAATAAATATTTTTCGATTCTTTTGTTACATTGAAATTTCATTGACATCAGTACCACTTTTATTCCTACTTTGATAACATTAAATGCCTCAACTATATATATCCCTAGGAAAGCTAATCAGATAGGAATTGAATTTATATTGTTTCGGTGGTCGTATTTCTTTCATTGAGCCGAATTCAAGCACAATGAATTATTTGTGCGTTTGTATACTTTCATCATCTCATAAGTCTTCACATCATAATATTTTCTAGCTACATGTTTCGTGAGAAAGACATGTATACGCAGTTCCTGCGGGCCCACGGTTCAAAACTAAGCTAATATTCACATGCTGTGATGAAAATGGTGATGTGGCGTTGAGCACATCAATTAATCGTCGTAGGATATTTGTGGAGTAAACTCAAGAATATGTAACAAAGTAAAATTTATGAGAATCATTTTTTTTCCCTTCAACAAAACAATTGTTTTTCATGTTATAAACAAAAGTAAAAAACGTTTGTCAATTTTTTTGTTCATCGACATCAATAGCATAACAGTATACATATAATAACAATCTGTGAACAATTGTGTTTCGAAGGTGTTTTGATCTATCTGATAGAAAAAAGTATGATTTATCTGAAATTATATCCAATTAATAATCGATCAAAAAAAAAATAATTATAATGATAATAATAATAACGATAATGATAAGAATAACAACGATGAAAGAACGAGAAAAATAGCAAACCAAGTCACGTCAGCCTATTAAATTGTTCATAGATATGATTGGTATTTAATAAAGAGGCAAGCACCCGATTTTGCTCATTGCTATTGGAGATATCAATCTGAGTGGACATGGCTAATTATATTATACGTATAATATTCGCTCAGTTATTTTTATTCATCGTGATTAATGCGACGTATTCATCAAATTATAATGAAACTGAGCAAGGTATTTTCCATTCAAGTGAGTTGTGATCATTAATATGGAATTTTGTCGGCTCACGTGTAATTTCGGTAATCATAAAAGTATAAAATCATTTCATTGAATTTTATTGTTGCAGGACGAGTAAAACGTGCACCATTTCATAGATACGTTCCACCAAATACATTAGAGACAATTATAGTAGATGGAGGAAAAAAAATACATATTATATGGGATCGAGTCGAACGTTTTTTAGCTAATCATCATTTACCTGTATTTACTGCACATCTCAATTCATGGGGAGCAAACCATAAAAGATCCAATGTTTGTATATCACAGTATAAAAAAAAAAAAATGAATTTTCCACATAAATTGATGATATTCCGAAGATATTGAATTTTTTTCTTTCTTTTCTTCAATAGGCAATGAACGAAGTTGGAAAATTCATATTTTATCAAAATACATTATTGAAATCTGGAATTATTTATTTTGAAGAAACAGATTCTATAGTACGTAACGTTCAATTATATCTAATTTATTGCGATAAAAGACGATTAGAAAATCGAATTTTTCTGTTCCAGTACGGTATTGTTGACACCAGTTATACCATCATCAATCTTCGAATAGATAAATTGAAGAAACCCCTAAAAATCGATGGAAAACATGTCCGTAGATTATTTTCTGACCGACATGAAAGATCAAATATTCCTGGTGAATTTTCATTCTGCCACAATTTTGAATTAGAGAAATCATTATTTCTCTATTGTTTCGAATGGAATGAAGATTAATCGTTTACCAATTTATATTGCAGTGAAAGGACAAACAGTTAATCAAAACTTGTTCGATACAAGTTATATTCGCCGCCATCGTGATGCCACATCGGAAACTTACTATCTTGAAACTCTTGTGTTCGTCACTAATGATATATATCAATATAGGTAATTATAAAAATTATATATAATATTTATATAATGGATTCTTCAAAGATATTATCGTGTATGAAATTTTTTTTCTGTGTTTACAGTAAATCTCTGTTCGGAAATAAGGCTATTGACACACTACTGAAGTGTTATTTGGTCCATTTTCAAGCCGTAGATATGGTATTTAGCACTTTACCATTAAACGATTTCAATATACATATAAATTTAGCAGGAATTATAATTGAAGTTGTAGGTATTGTTTAATTAATATTAATAAATGATAATTTTTGCGAATTAATTCCGATTGTGTTTCTGCATAGGACAGTGGTGCATTCAGTAAAATTACGAAATATCCACCTTTATCAGATAACACCAATATACTTCGCCGTGGAAAACTTTACGATCATTTTCGGAACTATCCTGTTCATTTTGATTTCCCATTTGACAAAAATTCCTTTGATCTCATC
The DNA here is from genome assembly GCA_963920625.1 of Dinocampus coccinellae. Classification (NCBI taxonomy): domain Eukaryota; kingdom Metazoa; phylum Arthropoda; class Insecta; order Hymenoptera; family Braconidae; genus Dinocampus; species Dinocampus coccinellae. The sequence continues at coordinate 4,583,775 of OY987187.1, read as the reverse complement.
TATCTATCAACTGGGTGAATTTATATCTTTTTTGAATATTAATATTTATTGATGGTCAAATCTATTAACATATGAAATTATAATTCAATTTAAATATTCTATGATTTATCTTTCTCTTTCGATTTCAGGCGTGTTTTGATTTCGGATACTTCCTATGCGGTTTATGGTATAAAATATCACGTACCATAAATTTTTCAACTAAATAACAAATCGAGAAAATTATTTTCACTCAATTATTTGAATGAAATTGATATTTTATCATTTTAGGTGGTCATTCAACAATGAGAGATATATTCATGGATAGACAAAGTGATGATGAAGACAACTTGCGTCATTTCCCAATGGTAGTTGTGTATACACCAGATCCATTCTCAACTTATTGCGCATCAGTTCATGAAATTGGACACATGTACGATACATATTTCTACGAATTATGCTGATAAATATATTATCTTTTAACATAAATGACAATTATTCATAGAACAATATATATCTTATGGAATATGAAGAAAAGTGTTCAATAACAATGTATTTTCATGACAGATTAGGAATTATGTTTCACGATTCCCAAGAAAATGGACAACATTATGATGATGAACAATGTTATGGTATTATGCAAACATCCAACACCCACTGTGCTCGATGTATACGATGGAGTGGAGAAAGTATAATACAACTGATAGGATTCATGAGGTAAAGGATATAAACACAAAATTGAATTAAATTATTCTACTGAATATTATAATATTTTCAATATTTAGTGAGTAATTATTCACAAAGAAAAATCGATTCAATGATAGTTATTTCTGATATTATTTCAGTAACAATCGTAATCGCTGTTTTCTTCTCAATAAACCGCGATCGCTTTATCCATCCGGAACTCCAATAAGATCATTAACACCGTGTCGTCAATGCCAGTGCTTTGGATATGTTTGTTATGGCAAAGTTTGTACTGTTTTCTTCTTATCTCTGCATCAAATCAATTTATATCAGTGAAATGATTTTATGTTGAAATAATTATCAATTATAAAACAATGCATTTATATTTATCAGGAGAATCCAAATGAATGCCCATTAGCAATTCCAGCTGATAGTTGTGATCGACCTTTGCAATGTAGGAGATTTATAAATGAACATGAATCAAAATTAGAATCTGCCATATTGCCATTTGATGGTACACCATGCGGTCAAGATGAAGTACGATATTATGTTTGTAATTTTATTCCTTTTTATATGAATATTAATAAATTTAATAACTTCACGATTTTCAGGTTTGCTGGGGAAAAAAATGCGTGAATATGAAATTCGATACAAAATATCACGAGGTATTGAAAAAAAATTTTAAATGGTTTGATTTTTCTGATAATGAAATTCAAGACATCTGATTGCATTATCATTCCCAATGTATACAAGAAGAACCGAAAATAAATATGGAAAAAAATTATTCATCGATGGTGTCACAAGTACTCAATACATTCCAATATAATAAATATTTTGCTGTCCTCTTGTTACATAAAAATTTCATTAACATCAATACCACTTCTATTTCTACATTGATAATTTTGAATGTCTCAATTATATATATATTTAGAAAAGTTAATTAGATAGAAATTGATTGACAGCAATTAACAACAATTAATTTTCGTAAGACTTTTGTGGAGTGAACTCAAGAGTGTGTAACAAAGTAAAATTTATGAGAATTTTTTTTTATATTGAATAAATGGTTCTTTCGCTCATAAAAAAAAGTAGAAGACGTTTGTTATTTTTTTTTGTTCAGCGACATTAATAGCATAACAGTATACATATAATAATAATAACCTGTATTTAATAATTTTTCAAAAATATTTTGTTCTATCTGATAAAATGTAAGTATGATTTATCCAAAATTATATTTAATTGATATCTAATTGATAAACAAAAAGAATAATAATAATACTGATGAGTGAACAAAAAACTAGGACACTCAAAACACGTTAGCCTATTAATTGTTCATGTTGATGATTGGTATTTGATAAACAGGCAAACACACGATTTTGCTCAGTGCTATTGGAAATATCAATCTGAGTGGACATGGCTAATTATATTATACGTATAATATTCGCTCAGTTATTTTTATTCATAGTGATTAAAGCGACGTATTCATCAAATTACAATGAAACTGAGCAAGGTATTTTATATTCAAGTAAATTGTGATCATTAATATGGTATTTTATCGACTTAAATGAAATTTCGGTAACCATAAAAGAATAAAATTATTGCATTGAATTTTATTGTTGCAGAACGAGTAAAACGTGCACCGTTTCATAGATACGTTCCACCAAATACATTAGAGACAATTATAGTGGATAAAGGAAAAAGAATACATATCATATGGGATCGAGTCGAACGTTTTTTAGCTAATCATCATTTACCTGTATTTACTGCGCATCTCAATTCATGGGGAGCAAACCATAGAAGATCCAATGTTTGTATATCATAGTATAAAAGAATAAAATGAATTTTTCACATAAATTAATGATTTTTCAAAAATATTGAATTTTTGTTTTTTTTTTTTCTTCAATAGGTAATGAACGATATTGGAAAATTCATATTTTATCAAAATACATTATTGAAATCTGGAATTGTATATTTTGAAGAAACAGATTCTATTGTACGTAATCTTTAATTGTATGTAATTTATTTCACTGATGAACGACAATCATAAAATTAAATTGTTCTGTTCCAGTTTGGTATTGTCGACAATAGTTATAGCATTATCAATCTTCGAATAGATAAATTGAAGAAACCCCTAAAAATAGATGGAAAATATGTCCGTAGATTATTTCCTGGTCGACATAAAAGATCAAATTCGGTTATTTTGCCTGTTGAATCTTCATCTTCACTTAATTGTAAGTTGTGAAAAGCATCAATTTATTCGTTTTTCAAATGAAATAAAAATTCATCGCTGATTTACTCATTTTATAGTAAAAAAATGTGAAGTTGATGAAAAACTGTTCAATACAAGTAATATTCGTAGCCAGCGCGATGCCACACGGGAATTTTACTATCTTGAAACTCTTGTTTTCGTCACTAATGATATCTATCAATATTTGTAACTATGAAAACTGTACACAATATTTTTGTGATGGATCATTCAATGACATTATAATGTATAAATTTTTTTCATCTGTTTACAGTGAACATATGTTCGGGGTGGATGCTATTTCTAAACTTGTATTGTGTTATTTAGTTCATTTTCAAACCGTAGATATGGTATTTAGTATTTTACCAACAAATGATTTCAATATACATATAAATTTAGCAGGAATTATAATTGAAGTAGTAAGTATTGTTTAATTTATACCAATTAATGATAATAATTGCGAATTAATTCCCATTCTGTCATGTTATAGGACGATGGTGCATTCAGTGAAATCACAAAATATCCAAATTTATCTCATGACAACATACTTCTTCATGGAAGAATTTACGATCATTTTCAGAACTATCCCGATCATTCCGATTTTCCATTTGACAAAAATTCCTTCGATCTCATCTACTTATCAACTAGGTAAATTAATTTATCATTTGGATATAAATTTTCAATAATAGTTAATTTCATAAACATATGAGTTCATTATTCAAATTGATTATTCAATGATTTTTCGTTGTTTTCGATTTTAGGCAGAATTTAATATTGGAAAATACGAACATAGTTAAAGGTAGACATATGAATATCACATACATTAAATTTAACAATTCAGTAACAAATCCAGAGAATCATTTTTACTCGATTATTTCAATAAAATTTATATTTCATCATTCTAGGTGGTCATTCAAAGATGAGAGATATATTTTTGGACAGACAGCTTGATAATGACAACTCGCGTTATTCTCCAATGGTAATTGTGCATACACCTGATCCATTCTCAACTTATTGCGCGTCAGCTCATGAAATTGGACACATGTATGATATATTTATCTACAAATTATACCGATCAAAATATTGTCACTCAACATAAATGACAATTATAAATAGAACAATATCTATACTATAAAATTTTAAGAAGAGTATTCAATAATAATGTATTTTCCCGACAGATTAGGAATTCAGATTCACGATTTACATGTGAATGGACAAACTTATAATGATGAACAATGCTATGGTATTATGCAATCTACATATGCTGAATGTGTCCGATGTATACGATGGAGTGGAGAAAGTATGATACAATTGACAGAATTCATGAGGTAAACGATAGAAACACAAAATCAAATTCATTTATTTTATGAAATATTATAATATTCTTCATATTTTGCGAGAAAAATATTCATGACAAAAATCAATTCAATGATAATTATTCTTGATATTATTTCAGTAAGAATCGTAATCGCTGTTTTCTTCTCAATAAACCGCGATCGCTTTATCCACCCGGAACTCCAATAAGATCATCAACACCGTGTCGTCAATGCCAGTGCTTTGGATATGTTTGTTATGGCAAAGTTCGTGCTGTTTTTTTCTTATCATTGCATGAAATCAATTTATATCAGTGAAATGATTCACAATTGAAATAATTATCAATTATAAAACAATGCATTCATATTTAATAGGAGAATCCAAAGGAATGTCCATTTAGGATTCCAACTGATAGTTGTGATCGACCTTTGCAATGTAGAAAATGTATAAATGAACACGAATCAAAATTAGAATCTACCATATTGCCATTTGATGGTACACCATGCGGGGAAGATAAAGTACGATATTATATTTAAAATTTTCTTTTTTTATATGAATATTAATTAACTCAATAATTTCACAATTTTTAGGTTTGCTGGGGAAAGAAATGCGTGAGTACGAAATAAAAAAATAGTAAAGGAAAAAAATATGAAATTCACTACACAAAATATCGCAAGATATTAAAAAGACATTCAAATTAATATAAAATTTCTGTTCATACAATTTTTATATAATAAATATTTTTTTGTCTTTTTGTTCCATTGATATTTCATTGAAATCAATACAACTTTCATTTCTACATTTCGTTGATAACTTTAAACTTCTCAAATATTTACATATAAATACTAACGAATCAATAAGAAATTGAATATACGTTATTTCGGTGTTCGTCAATTATTCATTGGGCCAAATTTAAACGCGGTAGATTATTTTGTATATATAATCACTCTATTATTATTCGACATTTTGCATATTACTAATCTTTCATTTTGTTTTTTTTTTTTTTTGTCTCACCCTACAATTCCTTATAATGAATTATTACAAAGTAATAATAAATATAATTATGTTCTACAATCAACATCATTGAAGACATAGACGTTTACGAGCCGCTGGTCAAAAAGTTCTATACTCATAAAATAATTCTATCTAATTGGATTGGGAGACTTATTGTTCACTGATATATTGTTTATAACAAAAAAACAAAAAAGAAATTGTATTGAGTCATTGTGGAGCTATTTACTAAGGTGAAATTTACTTTCTATAAATATCAATATTTCAAATAAATCAATAGATAATTGATTATCACTGTTTAGAAAGTATTTACATATGTACAATTAAATCGTATGATAAAATATATTTGGTGACCATCTAAATCTTCATTTATATGTATATATGGATTTTTTTTTTGTTAAATATTATAATCTGCTATATGAAGAAATGCACAGTGAGGAGATTCGATTCGTTTTTGTATAAGGCTTTTATATACATTCAAAGTAAATACTATTCCAATACAAAAACGATGAATTTTTTAATATCGAAAAAAAAAGACAAAAAAAAAAAATGTATAAACAATTGAAGAAATTGTACTAGTTATTAATGACTCATACATGCATCTTTAAAATTAGTGGCGTTGAATGGTAGAAAATAATCATCGTGCAATTGCCTAATGATTGCTTCGATAGGACATAATTTATATTCTTTTTTTATATATTCACCTTCGTCATTTTTATCGCCATAACTGGCGCTATAATAATTGGCATTTTTACAAAATGGTATTGTCTGTGTTACATCTTTTCCATTGAAAATAACGCGAAAATAAAAATCATGTGCCACATGATTTTCACTTTTGGGATTGGCACGGCAAATTTCAATAACAAAACGTGAAGCGTAATGTGGTAAAATCGCGTGATCAGTAATTATACCAAGTGCACTAGCAAGATATTCTAGTGTTTTATCATGGCCAGAAAATAAAACTATTTTTGGTTTAGATTCTGATACTATTTGTACCATATGTGAAACAACATTTCTCAACAAACCATAAGCCCTTAGAATCCCATATTTTCTACGATTTGAATTCTTTATATTGAGACGTGATTCCCATTCAGTATAAGCAAACAGACCAGTTACATGCTCTGTTTTTACGCATATTCTTTGATTTTCATAGTTGACACATGGTAGTGACGCTCCATGACAAATATATGTCAATAATGCATCTCTCAAAGAATATGGGTGTTTGGTTTGCGCTTGATCTGGCATTTCAAATACAATATTTGATGCTTGTTTAATAAGATCCACCACTGCTGGGTGAGACTTTAGACGATCGTTCATTTCCTTTAAATTCAAAAATATTCTTATTATTCAATGCACTTAAATATAATCAGTATTAATAGAAAAACAAATAAATAAATAAATGAATAAATAAATAAGAAGAATAAATTACACGTGATATATTTACCTTGTAATATTGTTTCAAATATTTTTCTGCAGCTGGACAAGCACAATCGGTATTGCAGAATGCAAGACTTGAACTTTCTTTTATTGTAATTTTCGCGAGATTTTGGAAGACTTCATTTTCCAAAAATGTATAAAGAAGTGCTATTGCACTTTGAACAGTACGTCTGTATCGTGTACTGTAAGTAATCACATCACGTTGTGAAATAGTACTGTTTCCTAGATTAAGTTTATTATAATAAACATCACGTAAATGTAATCCGGTTTTTAATAATTGTCCAATGCCCAATGTGGTAAGTTCACCGATTTTACATTCTTTATTATTGGTAGGTAGCATTGGAAAGCCGTGAAATGGGCCGAGAAATTGTGCCCAAGCTGATTGAGTATACGCAGTAGAATTTAATAAAAAATTTTGATAATTTTGATAAACCGTTTCGAGACGAGGATTTGTACTAAAATCACCAGCACAATCCACAGTACTTATATTACGAATATGTGCTAAAGGTCCTCGGTCACCATGACGAATAAAAATAAGAACACCTTCAAGTGTCAAATTACTATCGATTTTACCTTAAAATAAAGGAAATTCAATTAATTCTCAATAATATGACATATATATCATCACTACACTTATTTATTATTTAAATGCCACTTATAAATTTATTCTTACCTTCTGCTCCAGTATTAATGTCATCTGGTGGATTGCAGAGTTTAAATATCCTTCGATTTTTCACGTCAGGTTTAAGATGACGAGAAAATTCTCGAATTGGCAAAATACTACCAAGTGGTTTACTCTGGAGAGAACTTTTCTCATCACCACCAATATATTTATACATGCCTATGAACAATAAAAAAGATTAATATAAGAATAAAAAAATATATTTATATATATTACATAGATTTTCAGATAGTTAATCAGCACCTGTGGGTGGTTATATAAGAGTTTTGGAACAATTAAGAAATTGAAAATTATTGATTTATTAAAATATATTTGTGTATTTGAATAGTTTACCAGCCACTAAGAGAAATATCCACACACTCAGAATAATATAACAGTAGAATGCACGATGTTGATAGGAAAGACGAACCATCTCTGTGAACATGTTGTATTTTAAAATTTACGTTTCAATTGTTGTTGAATATTCAATGTGAATGTTTATGATTGAACGTGAACGACGATAATGATAATGTCTGAAGTGAGGTAAAGGACGATTGGGCGTAAGTAATGTTAAAAATTGTGTCATTCTCGTTTTTCATACAGTTGAAAAATACCTATTTGGTATTGTCCTCATGATATTCATCATTACACAAATCAGTTGTTCATTTAATATATTAATTGTCGTGTATACAAGTATAATTATTAATTAGTTAATTCTTTTCTTTATCGAACGGGAAATACAATGTTTATTATTTGATTATCTTTTTTTTTTCTTTATCATTTACACAAAAAAATAAATTTCACTGACATTGAAAAATTGTATTAACAACACACCAATATGATTTTTTCGACAATCGTCATGAATATCACTAACATAACCATGACAAACTTTTTTTTTGTTCAATAAAAATGTTTAATATAATTTACTTTTTAATCTTTATAGTTATACAGGTTACAACAAATTCTCTCTTCACCACCGTGTTTCTCACCCTCGTTATAATTTAGCAGAGGTGCAGAGAGGAAGAGAGATATAATTTATCGGCTAAAAATTTTCGCGCCGACGCTAAAGCTCATCTAGGTATTTGCGCATGCGCAAGAAATTTATAAGTACATACAAAAATGTAGACAATAATTGCGCGGCAATTTAGTGTAATATATGAATTATATATCTGCAATTATTTATTTTTTCACTTTTTTTTTTATTCTCCAATTAAAAAAAATATTATTTTATATAATTTAGATATTATTCAATTGAAATATTATTTCAATATTTTATAAAAAAATTTAATTCTACAATTACAGATTTTTTTTATTGATTTTTCATAATCTAAATCATATAAGTGAGTAGTATAATAAAATAAATTAAAAACAATATAAATCTCAATAATTTATTTATAATATAAGAATAAAAAAATCCCCCGATGATCAAATTATTAAAATATTATTTTATTTATAGAATATCGCAATTGAATCCCAACTAAGCGTATAGAATATCATTGATGCCAGAGATAAATCTAACGAATCTCAAAATTCATTGAAATGACATATATATATAGATCCTCTAGAGTCTTGTCGTTATTTATTTTTAGCTGCATTGCATTGAACAAACTGCGTCCACTTCAACTATCTGTATATTATACAAATGTATGTGTCTTTCTCTTTTTTTAGTATCGCCAACGATTTATATATATAAAATGAAAATGATATACGGTCAATTACTCACGACATTTCATATTCCCAAATGACATGTGGCGGTATCGTAATACAAGTCCAATATTACATGAGCCTGTTAACCATTGGTACATCACTGGTCACACCAATGCAACACATATCTTATTGCTCGTACTCATCCGTTCAGCTTTTCTCTAGGGCGTGATCCTAGAAAAAAAAAAAAAATAAAAAATAATAATAGTGATAATAAGAGAAATAAAAGAGTAAAGAAAGAAAGAGAGTAAATGAAACACAACAATGAGAAAATAGTAAGAAATGAGATAAAAAAAAAAAAAATAATAATTATAAAATGAAAAAGATAGGGAAATAATGGAATAAATGATTTTTTTTTTTACTTCATGAATGAATTCTATAACGATTGACTTGAAATATTTTTGTTTTGAATTTAAAAAAAAAATATATATATATAATAAAAAGAATTATAATTGCACAGTGGGATATGTGAAGATTGGAAGGAAAATGTATAAAAATTATGTTGAATATGTAAAGAAGAGAAGTAAAGAATATGGCACGTATTAAATGAGTGTTGGCAGATGAGAAGGAGAGGATTAAATTGAGAAAGTATTAGGAATGGATGTTGGAGGGATCGGGAATATTGATGAAAGTAAAATAAGAAGAGTAATAGGAAGGAAAAGACGAAAGTTGAAGTAGAAAAGTAACTTGGGTATTACAAAATCGTCGAGAACGTCAAAAGGAAAGTGTTGAAAAAAAAAAAAAAAAAAATTTAAATATATCAGAGATGAAATTTAAGACCGACAGTTATTCGTATACACGTAAAAAGAGAAAGAAAAAAAAAAAAAAGAAAAGAATTTACCTTATTTATTATTATTTTTTTGGGGTTGATTCCGTATGTTTGAGTATTTATTCAAACACGAGTGATAAATAGTAGAGATTGGACACCCACGTTCTTCACATGGAAGATACAATTATACGCACGAATGACGCGTGTAACGTATATATGTGGTAAACGAGAGAGAGTGTGTGTGTGTGTGCAGATATTTTAGAGGGTTAATAACGCAATCTCAAAATAGAACTGGGAAGGGTCTTTTTACGTTTTTTTTCTTCACGGAAAAAAAAAAAAAAAAAAAAAAAAAAAAAAGAAACACTGAATAAAGAAAATATTTTAATGCAAAAAATTCATTGACGGTGTTTTTTTTTTCTTTCATTTTTTTGTTTTTTAATTTTTCAAATTAAAAAAAAATTTTATCGCAATAAAAAAAAAGTGTAAACAAACAAAAATGAAAATAATAATTATTAACAATACAAATTGATTATTGACAATATAAATTAATTGTTAATAATATAAATGAATTTTTAATAATATTAATTGATTATTGATAATATGAATTTTGGAATAAAATAAATACGGTCAGTATTAATTGGGCCGATTAATACGTCCTAATTGTAATAAAGTTAAAGTAGAAGTGAGAGCGACTCAGTCAATCTCGAATATGTAAATACCGAACAAATTAAGTCGGAAAGTGGGAGAGAAGGAGAGGCCCTCTGTTATTATTCTGCCTACTTATCCCGTAGTGATGTATTTATTTATGTACTTATATATATATATATTATCGACTACTTTTGTCAAAAAAAAAAAAAAATCACCAATCGAGTCTTCTAATCACAACATTAACTTTTTTCTTTTTTTTCTTCATTCATTTCTTTCCTAAATAAATATTCAATAAATTAAATATATGATTAAATATATTTAATATATTATGATTTTAACAAAACGTAAAAAAAAAAAAAAAAAAAAAAAAAATATATATAATATTGAATATAAAATGGATTTTTTTCTCAACATTCATGAAATATTTGTCTTTACACTTTTGAATAAAAATTGTTGTTTTTTTTTTTCACACTCCCCTTTTTCATAATATAAATTACAAATATCTCAATATTCACTGTCAATTATTATTTAAGAGGAGGAGGAGAGAGAGAGAGAGAGAGAGAGAAAAATTCCACAAAGTTGAGGGTTCAATAAAAATGTTCTTTTTTTTTTTTTTTGTTACACATCATGACGAAATTATGGAGATGGTGAAATTGTAGGTAGAATGATAAAAAGAAAAAAAAATGTGAGGGAAAAGCGGGTGATGCATATTCTATCCCTGTTTTCTGGTGCGCATCGACTGCAAACGCCTGCGCGGATATCAAATGTGCACTATATAAAGGCGCTAAGCGAACCCGATGAGCTACTCACATTTGATAAGTCGTGTCGCCGGTTATACAAAACAAAGAGAAAAAAAAAAATTTATTAACAGAAAGAAAAGTAGGAGAAGACGAATGAAGAATTTAACAAAAGTATAAGAATAGAGTAGGAAAAAAAAGAAATAAATTGAATTTTGGGAGATCAAGCGGAAGGAAAAACGACACAGAGACAATTTAAAAAAAGAAAAAAAACAATTATAAATTAACGATGGCCAATGCCAAAAGACATTTTACCGGTTTGCTACTTATGCTGTTTGCTATTGCTATTGATCAACTACAAATTCCAATGGTGAGTAATTTAATTTTCATTAATAAAAAAATACAATTTTTTTTCTTCTTCTTTTGAATTTTATTAAAAAATAATTTCATTAATAGTTTATTATTTGAATTATATATTCGATAAGAGTGATGTATATGTGTTTAAATATGTGTATAAAGATATTTATATAGGTGTATTACAAAGTGATTTAATTGGGTTTAGTGGATACATTGAAGATTCACAATAAATTTTCTCTACCAACGTAATTAAAACCACGTCCACCACACGAATCGACGTGTAATTTCTTATTGGGGGTGTATACATCATCTGCAATAGACAGTTCAATATTTTTCTCTATTTCTATTTTTTTTCTCAATGAGCTCTTTTTTCATTTATAATTTATTCATTTCCCTCTCCCTCCCCTCCTTTTTTTTTATTGTTTTTTTTTTCTCGTCCTGTGTCTGATTACATTCAAGTTATAATTAAAATATAAATTTATAAATATCAAACAAAAAAAGTTTTTGCAAATATATCTATAATTATTATTATTAAAAAAAAAAGTTATGATAATAATTTTCAATATAAATTTTGTATTATTATTAATATTATAATTTTTTTTTTTTTTTTCGCTTTTGATATATTGGATTTACATGAGTTTCATTTTTAATTGTTTTTTTTTTTTTTTTTATTATACATTTGATATCATTGATGTACGCGATATGTCCTCAATAGTTTTTATTAATATTATTCATTTATTTATTATTATTTTAAATTTTGGTTGGACAATGATAAGATATGGATTTGAATAGTGATTATCTCATTGAAAATTGACAAATTAATTTCATTCATGTTAAGATTAAGGGGAAAAAAAAGAGTGATGATGCTAGCCTGTGGTTTTTTTTTTTTTTGGTATGGTTATATATATCACTAAAAGAATTTTTTTTCCTTCCAAAAACGACAATAACTGTTCTCGAAAAAAAAAGAAAGAAAAAAAATATATATCCAACAAAAAAAATTCAAGCTATTGAAAAAACTGTTCAATATTTTAAACCTTACGTCATTGCTTTTACTCGACTTCTCTTTTTTTTTTCTTTTTTTTCTTTTTTTTTTCTCATTTTTCATAACATTTTTTGTTCGTTCGACTTTGATATTGGACTGCATCCGTATAATAATACATATATAATTGAGGATAATTTACGAGTTGAAACCTGTTGCCAGTTATATACATATAATTTTATCATTATTTGAATAAAATATTTCAAAAATAAATTTAATAATTGACGATAATATTTTATAGATAAAAATATAAAATCAATTGATATACAGATGCAATTTTTTTTTTTTCTTCTTTCATTAAGTTATTTAAAAGTTTTTTTGCAAATGTAAATAAAAGATTACGATATTATCACGTAACTTTTTTTTTTTCCAATATATAATTATTCTTTTTTTTTTTTTTATACACATTCTTCATTATCATTGTCATTATTATTTTTTTGTTTTGTTTTGTCTTTTATTTTCTTATAAAAAATAAAAAGTTATATCCACCTTTTGTATACTCATCTCATCTTAAAGAAAAATTTTTTTTTTTTCTTTATTCCCCTCCAATTCATTTTATTCTCCATTGAATATCAATCCGATTACGTAATTTTCTCAAAAATATCTCAACTCAATTAATAACTCCACATTTCAAATTATTAAAATTAGAAAAATATTTAATATTTATCCATTACCACACTCCATTTTATATTCTATATTGAACAAAAAGAACAAATTTAAATTAATCCGATTAAAATCATACACCCGATCTTTTTTTTTTCCCCACAATTTTCAGCATTTATGTATCCATGATGTAATTTTATACTTTCATTCTTCATTTTTGTGTCTACACTCTTGTTACACAATCAGTAGTCACTGCTATCAATAAAAATGATAAAGATTTTCTTTATTATACCTTAAAACAGACAGAGTGATATAGTATGGCATTTTTTTTTTATAGCTCCCCCATGAATTTTCTTTCCATATTAAATATCTTCAATACAAGTACTGCAATTGAATTAAGATGACTGTTATATAAATTCACATTTTAATGAGACAAATAAAATATTCCCCTTCATTTCTTTATACATACATTTATTATTATAATTATTTTCAATTTTCCTACTTGATTATTTACTCTGTATGTACACCGTTAAATCAATTCTAATTACCATCAATAAATGAATACTTTTAAATCGAAATTTTTGTCATAATTTTTGTAAATTAATTAAATTGAAACTGTGAGTAGATACAATGTGAAAAAAAAAAATTTTTTTTTCTTTTTTTTTTCTTTTTTTTCTCAATTTAATTCCATTCATATTTGGATTATATTAATTTTTGTCGTTATTTAATTTAATTACACCACAAAAACGAAAAAAAAAAAAAAAAAAAATTTGTTATTTAAAAAACTCAATATCTTACGTTAACAAAATGTATAATTTATTTTTCTATAAATAAATACGATCGATGGGCTGTAAGTATAAGAAAGTTTCTTATAACTCGTATATATCACTGTCATCTGCATATTCACGTGTCACATCATAATATATATTTACACTCACTGTCCCATTAAACAATTGATGATAAACAAAGAGTAGAAGCGCAATGTGGGGGTAGATGCACTTTATAGTTGTGTAAAGGACTCCTTGAGAAAGTATATAATATATATGTACATCAAGACAGAGAGAAATGTCTGTAGTATCTTCGTAAACAATATACTTGACAGATGATATATATATATTGCGCGTACGCGTATATTTGTGTTACATATATATATATATATATGTGTTTGTGCGTGTATTTTGTGTGTAACTAAACGTTTGTCGAGGACGTGAAGTTTCTTTTATTGCCAATAACTCGTTAATGGTAAAATAAACTTGGAGAATTGTTTTTCTTCACAGTATTCTACTCCCTACTAAACAAAAAAAAATAATAATAATAATAATAAAAGAAAAAAAAATTACTTTATATAATAATTTTACTTTTTCTATTTTATATTTAATAATAAAATGTATATTTTTATTTTACAATAGATTTCTTTTGATATAATTGATTGATTTTTTTTTTTCTTGATGTTTTTATCACTTGAATTTTTCATCAATCAATTTTCTTTATATATCACACGTGTTATCTTATCACGTTGATCAGTAATTTCCCTTGGGTCTTGAAGTAATCACAATATCAACTTTGTATGAACGATAGACAACTCCATTTGCAAATCATTTTTGTGCATCGTCGATTTTGATTTTATAATAAAATTTATACGTACGATTATTTGCCTGTGTATATACACAGGGACTTTTGAATATAAATATATATATACACACACATACATACACGCAGAGATTTTTAATATATTTACACCCTCTCAAATGACATTTAATGATTTGAAAGGTTACGGGTTTGATGATAATAATCGTATTGTCAAATTCAATTATCCAACTGTATCGATTTAAAATAAATTTATCAGTAATTTCGAATTATATTTATCAATATTATCATTGATAATAAAACATTGGTTTAATAAAAATGAATATTATATAATAATGTGATACAAAATAGTTGTCAATTTAATATAACAAATAAAAAAAAAAAAAAAAAAAAGAAATCGAAAAATGATAAAATAAAACGAATAAATTTTAATGGAATTAAAAATATATAAATAAATTAATAATTACACTAAATAATGAATTATTAAATTATATTTATTTTATAACAAGTAAACAAATTTTTATTTTTTTTATTAATTAATTAATTTTTTTTTTTTTTTTTTTCTTTGGGTTATATTTTTCTTCATATATTGACGGTGAAATTCATTAAAGAAAAGTAATATGAGATACATGATGATATAATATATTGATGAATACATAACGATTTACCTCTAAATAAATATATTTATCATATTATATATCATGTGTATAATATATAGTATTTAGTTGAATATATATTTATGTTGCATCTATCACTGTGACATAGAATCCCAAATTATATATATACAAGTATAAATGTAAATATGTATATTCAGTGAATAGTTTGATAATAAATGACAAGTGCAACGGATAATCCGTCATTCATTGAAAACAGTTTTGTATTTATTCGAAAGATTCGTGAAAGCTTTTTACATATTTCGAATAATAAATCATGAAATAATTTCAATTCATTCTGATAGATAATTATTTTATTACATATGTATATAACTTTCTTTTTTTTTTTGTGTACATTTGTATGTAATATTTATTAAAATCACGTGTATTTTTATACGTTTATCAGAAAAATTTGTTATTTTTATATATTTGTCAGTAATATAATTTTCATATATCCACTTAAAAATTATATCCCTCTCTAGATAAATTCATCCTCACATTTCTAGTAGCTCATACAGAAAATAATCAAAAGGATCCACGATTTATATAACAAATATTTCAACAGATTTATTCAAAAATTTCATGTATTTAAATAATTGTATAACATATGGAATTTATATTTATTCATTCAATTTGTCCTTTAACTCTGTGGAATTTTTATATTATATATTTTCGATTTCATTCGAATTTTTCACTGTATTCGTCTTTCGCATTCTTGATAAATGGCGACACAAAAGTAACTACATATAAATACCAAGTATCACAATCGACTTGCGCACACACACACACACACACATATATATATATATATATATATATATATATACATACATACATACATACAAACATATGTACTTCAATATTCTGTTTCCCTTAGAAAATGAAATTTGTCCTCAAAGCAATCATTCATTCTCATCTCAAACTATTCAAATAAATATCATTATATATTAATATTAAAAATAACATACAACTATATCACATCAAAACCACATCAACTATATCAAACAAAACAACAAAAAAAAAAAAAAAATTATATCTATTTATTCTCGTTATCCAATGAATTATTTCGGAAAGTATAAAATCGCTGATGCGGATAAGTGAAAGGTTGTGTGCGTAAAAGCGAAAAAGCGAATTGTCGATGATGAAAGACAGTTGGGGAAAAAAAAAAAAATAATAAAAATAAATATATATATATATATTTTAGGAGAGGAAAGTGAGGGTGATAGAAGGGAAAAGAAGGATGAACGAGGGAGTTAGGACAGCAATGTTACGATATAGAAGATTTTTATATAAAATATATTTTCTCATACACCACACATATCTATATATTTTATTATTGTCGTTGAGTGTCCGACTATATATTTATCTATATTCCTTGGATCTCACTTTTATATTGGAAAAGTGGTGTTCGGACAAAATGTCAAATGTCACATATGGTTTTCTCTATATGTGTGTTCAAGTGAAATAAAAAAAAAATATATATATATAAAAGTTTATATATTCACAATATTGTACTCATATATATATAATTTTTTTTTTTTTTTTTTCGCTTATGGTGTACAATAAAAATTCGAAATTCATAATATATCACTCAGAAAATAATACAGTTGATTTGGCTAAATCTTTTTTTTTTTTTTTTTTTTTCCATGGCATTTTATAGTTTATTATATAAAATAATATTTGAATAAAAATTTAATTGGACATGACACGATAATTATATTCATTGAAATACTGTGATGTAATTAAATCCGTGACCTTATATATTCAATTATAAATAACATGAATTAATTTAATACGTTTAATTTCATCAAAATCTATATGAGTAAAATCAATAAATATTATTAAAATGATTAAGTATAAATAAATATTATCACTTTGTAAATTTTTTTCTGTTTATTTATTTTCAATTAATTTTTCTGTATCAAATTTATCATTTTAAATAAAATAGAAAATGTAATCTCATCATTTTCTACACGACTGTAGTCTCACTTCGATATAATTCGCTTTACCGGTACATTATATATCTTATATCTGTAGATGAATTATGTTCAGACACGCGTATATAACACACACACACACACACACACACATTTAATTCTCCAACACCAGATATATACAAAGCCCTGATACTTATGTAAGTACAAATGTAAAATGAGGGATGAGTAGAATTGCGTGTTAGTATTATTAGTTTTACTCATGGCTGCACTGCATTTGTGCATGAATGTGTTATACAATTACATACCTACCTCGTGTCAAAACCATCTGGTATCTTGTATATGTAATACGTATTTAAATGAATAAAATGATATATACATTACTATTTATAATTTATTAATACAAATTGAATAATAATATAAAACATAAACTATTATAAATAAATATTTAATTAATTTTTTTTTTTTAATGATAAATTTATTAAATTTTTATTTTATCATTACGGAGTGTATTCATTTTATCCAATATATTGAATCCAATTTTTCACTATTGATCATTTTTACGCTTTTTTTTTTGTGATATGAATTGAGAAAAAAAAAAAAAAACAAAACAAAACAACAAAATCTTTGTCTTCCTGATGTTCAGATGTACTGAATGATAAATGATTTTTTTATTATATATGAATATTTGAATTTGTATATTGATTATTTAAATGTTTAATTTAAATTGGATAAATGATGTGATTGAAAAAAATTATAAAAAAAATAAAAAAAAAAAATTTCTACGAAGAGGGAAAATAGTGGTGGTGGAATTCGTATTATTTAACAGAGCAATATTCTGCGGGTGTTAAATAAATAGAAGGTGGACTGGGATTATGAGCGACAATTAATTACCGCTTTCCGTGAAATTGCCGCCAACACAACACACGTTTCGCCCACTCGTGCATACATATTTATATAAATATATACGTAGGTACATTTGACTTTTCCAAGTTACATTGTACATTCATATCGTGTTTCATTTATGTAAAAAAATTTATATATTTTTTCGTTGACAGTTTTATACGATTTTTTTATTTGTTTTACTTTTTTAAACCATCACGTGAATTAACGTGAAAAATAAATTTATATCAAAGTGTCAATATGAAATTAATGATTGCCAGTTGGAAAAAAAAAAAAAAAAAAACAAAACAAAACAAAACAAAATTGAATATTTATTTGATCAGAAAAATTTATTATCTTCAATTTATTTCACAGATTTATTCACAAATTAAATTAATATAATAATTTATTACATTGAATTTTGTGAATTATTATTTTTTTGTTTTTGTTTATAATTATATATTTTTTATTATAGGTAAGATGTGAAGAGGGTGAGGATATTCAGTGTCTACCACGTAAAACATTTTTTGCATTTTTACGTTTACCCGAAGTTAATTCAAATTTGGCAGCGTATTCGAGGAGTGCACGTATAATTCAAGATGCACGAAATGATTTTGTCCATTTTAAAATATTAAATAATGAAAATAATAGTGACGATGAAAAAATATGTTTACCTGTCAGTGAATATTATGAAATATTCAGTGATCCAACAATGCGTGCATATTTAAGTGCAATTGAACGTGCACAAAAAATGGTCGAGGATCCTGAACGCATTAATGTAATGCCAATTGAATCGGAAAAACGCAGTATTGCAACATTAGCAAAAAATGGTGATTTACCAATATCAATACAGGATAGAAATCACGATGATGATAATGATGATGAAGACGATGAAAAAAGAAGTTCTATAAGGTAAAATACACATACAGTATAAAATATATATGAAAAAATAATTTTTTCCATACAATATAAAATTAATTATAATTATTTATTAATTAAGTTTTAGTCCTGAGGAATTATTGAAGATATATATTGGTCATGCAGGCGAAGATACTGGTAAAACAGCTGAAGAAATAATAAATGATTACACATTACCAAATGGCGAATTGGATATTGAATCATTATCAAAAGATTTTCAAAATAGCAAACGCAATGTTGGCGCATTGGCACGCGACTATGCATTACCATCTGGTAGACGAAATGTTGCATCGTTAACACGTGATTATTTATTGTCAAATGGTAAACGCAACATTGCCACATTGGCACGTGATAGAATGTTACCAAATTCAGCATTGAAACGTGGAGTCGCATCACTCGGACGTATTTATATTCTTCCATCATTGAAGGGCAAACGCAATATTGGCGCATTGGCACGTGATTATGCATTACCATCTCAAGGAAAACGTTATCTTGGTGCTTTAATTAAATCTGGCAATTACCCATATACACATGGTAAACGTGGAATAGCATCATTGGCAAGAAATGGAGTATTGAGAGATTTTGATAAAAGAAATGTTGGAAGTTTGGCGAGAGATTGGAATTTACCACAGACTCGACACGGTCGTTCATTAAATAATGAAGATAATTTCGATACAACACAATACAATAATAATTTACAATCAATTCATAATAATAACAATAATAATATTAATGATAATTTAATGAGAAAACAGGAGGAATTATTTGAAGCTGAATTGGTTGATACAAAAAATAAATCACGTGCTAAACGACAAATTGATTATACTGATGAATATCCATTGCCAGTTATGCAAAATACAAATATATTTGATTATGAAACTCTTCTTGAAGCACTTGCCGCTGGTGGATATTTGAATGCTGAAAAAAGATTTATGGGTAAGTCATAATTATATTAATTATTTTTATTATTAAATATATATATTTTTTTTTAATTAATTAATTTTTTTTTTTTTTTTTTTCAATTATAAATAAAATTTTTTGCAGGGATAAAATTAAATTTAATTTCAATTTATTATCACGTAATTCAATTGTATCATTTATTATTTTTATTGAAAAAGAAAAAAAAAAATGAATATTGATTAAATTATTTACGTGATGAAAAGTGCAAAAAAAAAAAAAAAAACAACAAAAGATTTTATTTTTTATTATTTTCTTTGTTTATTGAGATTATTATTTTTCTGTCACCATTGAATATTCAATACAGATACGTTAGAGGTTGCTATAGACATTAGATAAAGTATAGAAAAATTAATAATAATAAAATATATCATTGAATATTATTGAAGTTATTCAATTGATTACGTTATATCAAAGGTAAAAATAAAATGTCAGGAGCAGGTTCGTCCTCGAAGTGGCTGAGCGATAATAATGATGACAATTATGATGATGATGGTGATGGTGATGATGAGGATGATGATGATGATGATGATGATGATGATGATATGATCCAGTCAGTGCGTTATCACGACATGTCCCAACCAAGTAAGCGACATATCGGGTCACTGGCACGCCTCGGTTGGCTACCATCATTGAGGGCAGAAAGATTTTCGCGCTCTACGCGATATCTGGTCGGCAGGTCAGACCAGTAGGCTCTTAACAATCGTTTATCCAATAATATTTCTCCTACGTGTTACTATCTCTCTCTCTCTTTCAATGTCTATAATAATTTTAGTCCAAGTAGAAGTTATAATATCAAAAAAAAATCATCAATTAATCAATTAATAACATTAACATTAAATAACATTATTAAATCAATTAATATAATTAATATAAATTTAATTAATTCATGTCTACTTGTCGACCATAAACGTCCACGTTCTCTTTATCAGTATCAATATACACGGTAGTATTAGGTGTTTTTTTTTCCTATTAATATAAATATTTTTACTATTTATTTTATTATTATTATTATTATTTTATTTTTCTTCAATTTATTCTTTTTCTCATTGTTTGTACTGCTCGATAATTTATTTATTAATTAGTTCACTTGATACATCATTATTATTATCGGTGTTATCATTAGAACTGTATAGTGTTGAGCTAGTGTTGAAATTTGATTTTAATCTTAGATAAATAATGTTGGCCTTTATATAATAGAGACAATGAGTCGTTATCGCATAGTCTGAGAGTGTGTGTGTGTGTGTTTATACGTCACTTACCGCCTCTTATCAATATACATATTGCCATCACGTAGACTATGTGTATATTTATATATTATGTGTTTTGATATTTATATAGATGACAATATCATCTCTTTCCTCCCAGTCCATTATCTGGGATAGGGAAATTTTGTATTATCATAGTGATCAATAGATATTTGTGCTACATTTTTTTTTAAATATAAATTTATATTTTACTCTAAATTGAATATTTCAATTTATTGATATAATTTTATTTTTTATTTTATTTATTTATTTATTTTTTCGTATTTTTTCACTATTTTAGGAACTCTTATTGTTATTGTTATTATTTTATTTTTGACGTTAATTATATATCATCTGTTGACTCTGTGCATCAAACTCAACACAAATTGCTCGCTCAATAATATTTTTTATCTGCTCGAGATAAATTTCTGTCACGTGGGTAAGGTAGATTTTTGTGGATAAATGTCTTTTTTTTTTTTTTTTTTTTGTGTCATATGATTTGTCATAATTTTTTTATTTTCACATTTTTTCTTTTATTCATATTAATTCAATTCAGCTAAATTAAAATTCAATTGTGTTGTTGAAATAATTGCCATGATGATGATGATGATGATTATGGCAGTTTTGTTGAAAAAATAAGAAAATAAAAAATACAGAATAAAAATTAATAATTTTTAGGGAGGATTCCCCAGATGGGACCACGTCCAACAACACCCCCTACACGTCGGCTCGGTCGTTAGATACCAAGTGGACAACATCAAGAAACCACAACCACCACAAACACCATCATTACATGCAATCACCGCATCAGGGCGATTGTCGACATGGCTTAAGACAATATATACTTTTATCCACAAAAAAAAATTATAACGGTCACAGGCTTCATCGTTCACCCATGAATATTTAAACATTATATATATATATATATATTAAAATTTGGTCAATACAAAATTATACCACGAATTTGAGAAAAAAAAAAAAAAAAAAAACAAAAAACCAAAAATATCAAAATTTTCAAAAACTTTTTGTTCAACGTATCAAAATCTGAATTGTCACATTTCAAAATTAATATATATTTATATAAATAATCCAGTTGAATAATTGTACATAATATACTCGTAAATTTTATTATTTTTTTTTTTTTCTTTTCTCTTCAATCAAGCATATTTTTCTTCACTTTTATTATGGAGTATTTGAAAATAATATTAAATAAATGAATAAATAAATAAATAAATAAATAAATAATGAAAATAATAATATTAATATTAATTGATAGCATTGGATTAATATCAGATAAGAATTTATTTATTATTCATATATCAAAAGTGTTTATTATTGTCATGTGGTAATGTCAAGGCAAAAATTAATTGAATTTAATTCTTGTGTATTCAGGGCTCATTCACGCATCAACATCAACATTCACATAATAATACATATAATACATATGTATATTCGTATGTATACATGACACGTGTAGCCATTGAAACTTCTGCGGATTCTAATATACAATGACGCAGCAATTAAAGTGCGGATTCTATTTTATTTAAATATACCCACACACACGCACACACCACACGAGCATATATATGAATAAATATATGTGACAAGCATAAAATAAAAAATATAATGTGTCTATATATATATATATATATGTATTTATAGCTAAAATATTTTTACTCTCTGATTATTGATATACACTTTTGAGACGTGTGAAGAAAAAAAAAAAAAAAAACAAAAAAAAATTATATCTTGGATGCAGATAATTGTGTACTAATTATCAAATTTTACTCACCGTATACAAGAAAATTCAAGACAAAAAAAATAATAATAATATTGATAGTAAATATATGTAATGAATATGAAAAAAAAAACAAAAAAACTGCAAATCTCTCCTGGAGATGTTGGGTGCAATTGGGAACGCGCGAGACGCTTTCAGTTTAATATAAATCAAATTTAAATCAAGAATACAAAATATATATATATATATATCAATGTATATTATATTTGCGTAAATAACTATTTGCAAATATGTGACTGATTTTATGAAAAAAAAAAAAAAAAAAAAAAAACAAGGAGAGGATGGGTGGGATAAATAAGAAAGATAGAAAAATCGAGAGTCGTATTAAATTTATGAGGATAACAGAAAAAAAAAAAAATACAATAGTCAAGTAAATTAAATTTAAATCTCTTGTAATGGTAGAATTTTTTTTTTCTTTTTTTGTTTTGTTTTTTCGTGATTTCACCGTTTATTTCAATTATGATCAATCGATTAATTAATTAATTAAATAATTTTTTCCTCCGATAGACAATTGTGTGATGTATATGGTTAATAATCATTTTAATGTTTAATAACAATTCTGATTGATGAAAGAAAAAGAAAAAGAAAAAAAAAATGTTATAATTACAATGAGCAAATATATATTGTATAAAGCTCTCTATTTGTTTATATAGATTATATAAAATATTTGTGAACATTAGAGAATATGGCAAACGACAATTTTTAGTGGCTAAATTGTACGATGTCAATTCAAAATTAGTGACATTTGCTTACACTCATATCCTTTAAAATAAAATTTTAAAAAAATAATAATAATAATAAATACGATTATATCAATGGATATATCATTGCTGTGAATGACATATAAAAATAATTACACATCCCCAAACACAAATAGAAAATAATTTCAATAATAAAAATAGGGGAGGAAAAATTCCGAGGAATATTGGAATGTTAAAGGAAAAACAGAGAATAAGAAAGAAAAAAAAAATTTATCTATCTGTATGTACAATTGTGTTTTAAAATTTTACACAATTAATTCATTGACAATAATACAATCAAACTTATGACAATAAACATGATAATAATATTGAGATGAAAATTTGAATAATCAATATTGATATCTATAATTCGCTTGATTATATTATAATTAACTACAATTTTATTTTTTCTCCTTTTACGTTTTATATTTATTTTAAAATTTTTTCCCTCACAAATTTGATTGATATTGAATTATCATCGTAGTTGTATATGGTGTTGTTAATTATACATAAATGTGTATGAAATTTAATAAAATATGAATATTATTTAATTTAATAGATGTAATAAAAATCGTGGGATTGATATATCAACAATTGAGAAATTACATGATAATTTTTGAATTTATTTATTAGAAATTTTTCCATTTTATTTTTAATATTTTATTTTAAAACATGCAATTATTTATATATCTATATACATTTTATACTCTTTTCTTTTTGTTTTTTTTTTTATTTAATTAATTTTCATAGAAAATGTCAGAAGAAAATTTTATTATTGTTCACAAAATAATTTATATTAAATTTTTGAGTAATTGTAGAATTTGTTGCAACAATCCAGGAATTAATTCAATATCAATATTATTTTGAATTTTCAATATATCATTCCATGATATAATAATTTCTGGAAGTTTAATAATTTTATTGCGATATAAATGTTCAATAGTATCAAGTTTGCGAATTGTATTTGACACTTGAATGATTTCATCAGAATTTTCTAAATTATTTATGGTATTTATTAAATTACGTAAAATATTAACTAAAATATTTCGCACTTGTGTCAATAATAATTCAATCATACTGGGTATATTTATATTAATTTTAATATTATCCAATTGTATCAAAATTAAATCCAACAATTCATTAATTTTTTCTATCATTTTTTCATCAGATTTTGTCAATGGTAATTCAGTGGTAATATCTGAATGTTGAGTTTGTGATGTGTCATTATTCACTTGGATAATATTACCAGAATTTGTATTATCACCATTTTCATTTCCATTTATTAAATTTCCATCAACATTATCATTTCCATTATCAACACTATTATTTTGATTATTATTTCCAGAATTATTTATAATTAATGGTGATATTGTGTATGAACGACGTGTACGTTTTTTAATATTTCCTGAATCCCAATTATTACCATTTCCATTTCCATTGATAACATTTCCCTTGACATCATCATTCTCATTTGATATTATATTTTCACTATTATTATTACCCGAATTATTAATTATAAATGATTCAATATGATTTTTTTGTATATTTCCTGAATTAATATTATCACCATTATCATTGCCATTTATTAAATTTCCATCCAATGAATCATTACCATTATTAATTGCATTATTATTATTACTACTTCCAGAATTATTTATAATTAATGGTAATGGTAAAATTTTATTTTCACTTGGTGATAATTTACCCGTTGAATATTTTAAATAAATCTGAAATATTTACATTTACTATATTTCTATTTTTTTTTTTTTTTTTTTTTTTTATAAATTAAATCTACTACATATTGTTCAATCATTTAATAATATTGATGTAAAATTATATAAATTATGTAAATAAATATTACTTACAGTGAATATGATAATGTGATGTATCTTCGTCATTTTGCACAGTATTGAAATTAATTGTCCACATGCACTGATATTTATATCAAATAATTGGAAAAATTTAATCTCATACAGTACGTCACATAATTCGATTGAATGACATGTAATATCTTGTTGTTGATATCAAATAGTATTTACACACGTAATTATATGAGATCATACACTCTCGTCGGGTCATAATTTCTCTCAGATAATTTTATCCGATACATTTATAAATTTATTATACATTGTATAACTCGTCACGGGTAATGTAACACTCACCTTTATTTTTCTTTCATATATTAATACTATATATGTAATTTAAAAAAAAATATTTTTTTTTTGTATTTTAAATGACATTGAGTGCATATCACTGGATTAATTTATGTAATTAGTGTTAGTTACAATTTGAATAAATATAAATGAAAAATAATAAAAGAAACCCGAGTATAATTACATGTGGATAATGAAATTTGAGTGAATAAATTCATTTATTTTGTTTGCATATAAATTTGAATTGTTATTCCCGTGATATTTTTCGATATATTATGAATAATCAATAATAAATCATTATTTTAGAATCGCATATATTGTATGTAACAAAATTTATATAATATTTATATTTATATTTACAGATATAATGGACTCAATGATTTTTTTTTTTCTTTTTTTTTTTTCCTCATTTTATCGTTTATTTTCTTACTTTTATTCTATGACTATAATACAAAAAATGACTAAAAAATTCCACCAACACTTCTATTATAATGAAGTTGTGCGTGCTGTGCATAATCATAATTCTGTTCATATCCCCATTCAGGTGCAGCACTTGGATTTGCTACAATTCCTTGACTACCAATATTCGTATGACTGTGAACATGATGATCAACTGGACCGTGACCCGATGTATAATCTGGACTACTGTGAAAATGATGAAATTGTCCCCATCCCAATTGTGATCTTGACCAGTCATTATCTGCAAAAATATAGAAAAAAATAAATAAATAAATAAATAAATAAATTAAAAACGCAATAATAAATTGAATTAATTCAATTTGAATTTGAATAATAAATAGAAAAAAAAGAAAAAAAAAATTGTAACTCACTGGTAGTGTGTGACAGTGATGTTGAAGGTGCATGTGCAGTTGGTGGTACCTGACCAATTTGCATAACATTACCGGGTGTTGAAATACCACTTAATGTACCGGGAATTGTTACTGAGTGTCCATGATGAATTGCCCCGCTGTTGCTCATAGTTGTACTTGGTACTTGAGCAATTGTCGTTGGCATTTGACTCAATACACTTGATACTTGATGTACACTCGTTGGTATTTGATGTAAAGCACTGGGAGTAGGATTTGATGGTTGATGAAGACTCGTTGGCACTTGTGATATTGCTGATGAGGGAATTTGTGGTGGTACTTGTGACAATTGACTGAGTTCATGACTGGTAGAATATTGACACGGTGTTAAAGGCAAACTGGTCACTGAATGGCCAATGCTTCCTGCATGTTTTCGCAATCGAGCTCTGCGATTACTGAACCAAACCTAAATAAAACAAATAAATAAAGTACAATATTATATTTATTTCCATCAACTCAAATATACTTGGCTTTGTATCCCAATAAATAAAACATGTTGACATATTCAATTGCACTATTTTATTTTTTTATACCTGAATTCGTGCCTCAGTTAATCCAGTTCTCTGTGCAAGTTCTTCTCTAGCATAAACATCAGGATATTGTGCACGTTGAAAAGCCGCCTCAAGTTGTTCCAGTTGTCCACCAGAAAATGTTGTTCTGCTGCGTCGTTGTTTTCTTTTTAGTGGTATACCTGGTTCACTCTCAGTGTCTGAATCATCACCGCATCGACCTGGAACATTGGCGGATTTCATCATGAGTATAAATATATTTGTTGCTTAGTTTAATTTATTTCTTTTTGTTTCGTAATTTTCTTTTCTTCTTTTTTATTTTTTATTTTTTTTCTCTTTATGAGGAATATTTCTTGTTAAAGTTGTTTAAAGAGGCATATAGATTTTTTGCGCAGTTTTATCGCGCAATATGAAAAAGGAGTCGTGCGAGCTCGAGGTTTTAATACGTCTCGCGCGACGAAATGGTCCGCAACCAAATGTATGTATATATATATTACATATGTATATGCGTCACGCTTTTCAAGGTATTCATAAATGTTTCTCGTAAAACGACGTGTTCTGTGGGTCGCCCCATCTTGTAAATATATGTACGCCATTTTGTCTGAATATATAGAAAAAAATCACGTAAACAATAATTATTTTACGCTACTATATTTACATTTAACTTTATATTTGTATTATTCACTTGTAAATCTCTTTAAAAATTGAATTTATTTAATTTATTCAATTTAGGATAGACAATTTATTTGTGGCGAATTTACTATTCATAGATTTTGTTCTCCCTTGCTACTTTCCTCTCCAAGTGTCTTTATGGCTACGGTAAACCTCCTAGATATCTGTATATGGATATAAAGTAATTTTTGAGATTTTGGCGCACAAAAAAAGACCATACTATGATTATTTACAGATATTCCACAATAAGATATACATGATTGCGTGAGAGAGGCTATTTTTCGACGTTGATCGTGCTAAAGAAAATACAAATAAAATTAAATGTATAGCGAAAAAGAAAAAATAAATAATAATAATAATAATAATAAATAATAAATAAATAAATAAATAGAAATGAAATAAAGTGGTATTAATGTATGTATCGTTACACAAATATATATTTTTGCTAAGTCCACTTTATCCCATTGTCATTTCAAGTTTCCATTTATAATTTATATATATATATTCTATTTATTTATTTATTTTATTTTTATTTTTTTCTTTTACTTATATCCTATCTGGCTTTTCTCTATTGTCGTTCAAAATTGATCCCAATCCCCTGTGAACATACGGATATTCTTGATATTTTGTATTAAATTGAAAGCTCTCGTGCTCGATGCTCTTTCTTTTCCATTTCTCCCTTTCTCTCATTTTTTAATGCATTGAAAAATTAAATCTCACGCTTGATGGCGCGCGATACCATCATTTCTCTTTTCTTATTTTCTTTCTCACTGTATTTGTATATATATACACACACACATCTCGGTCAATTGAGAATCAATTGTGAGGTTTCTTCTTCATTTTCTACTTTTTCGTCTCCGTTATTTTTTTTTTTTTTTTTTTTCCTCTTTCTTTTTCTTTTTATTTATTTCTTTTATAGGATAATCAGTGCTCGTGGCTTTAGTGTATTGGTTGGCTTGGGTATTTATTATGATAGTGAATGGACAAACGCTCACGAATTTTCCACACCGTCGATTACATTTTGAGTTTGTCTATATTAACATTGAAATTCAGAATAAAATAGTTGTATAAACTATTTTTAATAATAGTAAAATAATTCCATGGTGTACAAATAAACATTATAATCTCATTTTATTCGCAACGAATGAAAAATAAAAAAATCGAAAAAAATCAAAATAAATTACAAATCAGATTTTTTTTTTTTTTTTTTTTTTCCGTTTTTTGTATAAACTAAAAATTCAATCTTCCTTATATTAACCTAAAATAATTCATCATTAATATACAAAAAAAAAAAAAACTTAATTAATATTTCCAATTATTATTTATTTTTCCACGTGTGTGTGTGTGTATGTTTTTACAAAAATTACTATCATAAATAACGGAATTGTCTCCTCGAAAATTTTTATTCACACTTGATATAAATAAATATAAATAAATATTGTAGGCGTGAGAAAAATATTTTTCTATTTTGCGGTTTCACACGTAATTTCGAATGTACTAAATGTCTATCTATTGCATTGACGAAAATTCAATACCCAAATGTCATTTATTTATTATTTTTCTTTCCTTCTTCTCCTTTTCTTCTTCTTCTTCTTC
Source organism: Dinocampus coccinellae (assembly GCA_963920625.1). Classification (NCBI taxonomy): domain Eukaryota; kingdom Metazoa; phylum Arthropoda; class Insecta; order Hymenoptera; family Braconidae; genus Dinocampus; species Dinocampus coccinellae. The sequence continues at coordinate 4,554,081 of OY987187.1, read as the reverse complement.
TTTTTTTTTTTTTTTTTGTTGTAAATATATATTTGTTTGAGAGTAAAAGTGACCGGCGGCAGGATATCAAAGACATCCTGTGGAGATAAATAGCCACGATGTTTTCGTCGCTCACAGTACGACCTGTAACTCGCAAAAGCATCATAGAATATATATATATGAAAAAAAAAAAAAAAAAAAAAAAACACGGAAAAGAAAGAAAACAAACAAATAAATAATGTTACTTGGATGCATCACCAACAGTCAATTTACAAAAGATCAATATATATACTAAATAGTACAAAAATACATATATACTAACTATAAAAAGAGATACCTATATATCTACATACGAAAGGGAAAAAAAATAAATAAATAAATAAATAAATAAAAAAAAAAAAAGCTAAAAAATATCAGTCTAACTATTTTACATTTGAACTTGTGCGGTTTTACATTATTGTATATGACAATTCAAACGATTGATTATATGAATAAAGAAAGTGAGAAGTGAACACGATTGTGTGCTGTAACACTCACGAATATTGAAGTATATACGTATATATAAATTCCCAAGCGGCATAATATCCTTTGAAGTGCGGGTTCTGACGTGTTCGCTTGTATATTCATATACATATTACATGTCGCGTTCTTTTTATAGCTATTGCGCTTCGGGACATGTCACATTTGTCAAAGAGTCACAAACTGAAATCGGCTCGAGTGTGCGGGTGAAAAATATATATACATTACAATTGTAAAGAAAAAAAAATATAATAATAAATAAAAACTTACATAAGAAAAATGCATCACACCTGATACATATATTTATTGTATACAGAGTACAAGTAAAAATTCTATATCTTAATGACTTGACATTATTTCATCATAATTTTTTTTTTATTTATTTATTTTTTTTTCCACTCATTTACCCTTCATTTGGTCACTTCATCTTGCTCACTTGTCATATTTTTAATAATAATAATAAAACACAAGTGTATGATTTTATTTTATAAATGTAAAATTGATCACGAGTAAGTTCAATAATAAAATTTATATTATTCATTTATTTATTACTATTTATTTATTTTTCAATGTTTTTTTTTTATTGTATTTTTGTTTTTGTTTTTTTTTTTTTTGTTTATCCTTTTCTTCTTTTTTTTTTGTGTTTTTTTTTTTTTCTTAAAGGTATACTCAATCAAGGTATAAAATGAATTTTTATAGTTTCTTTTTATTTCCTTTGAGAAGTATACAAAAAAAAAAAACAAAAAAAAAAGAGTTCAAAGACGGCGGCACATTGCGCAAGTGTAAAGAATCCGTGTTATATGTACATGTGTATATGTGTGTGTGTCCCACGTCAAATATATTCTACAGGTGTAAATTTATATGTATTGGTGTGTGTGTGTGATGCTTCATTGTGTTGGTCAGGCGTGCGTTTTGAAATATTGCCAAACATAGATTTTGGTCGGGTGTTGGACTTGGCTTTAGTTTGAGATGAGATGTTTTATATATTATATATATTATCTACTTTTATATTGGTATGTATATATATATATATATATGAGTGGTAGGGATGAAATAAGAGAATAATGTGAAATAAGATGAGGAGTGGAGGAAGAGAGAAGTGTCTCCTGCGTGAGAGGTGACAAGAATTTAAAGGAACCGCCGGGTTATTATTGGTGAGATGCAACTTGTCCGTCGGACCATTCTTTTCTATTCTTCTGATTGTCACTTGTGAGAGAAAGAGAGAAAGATTATAACCAGTCACACCGCCAAAGGTGAAACGGCATCGAGAAAAAAAATTATAATGCTTTGAGAAAATGTTGAAAAAAAAAATGAAAAAAAAAAAAAAAAAAAAAAGTGAATGAATGAATGAATGAAGAAAAAAAGAGCGACGAGGGAAAAAAAATTTCGAAAAAATAATATTTTATTTTATTTGAATGTTATATAAAGAATGAGGTAAAATTATAATTCAGGTAATTATACGTAATTAATTTAATTGCAATGAGGATTAGAAAAAAATTATATATTTTATTATATTTATATATTTATTATTTTTTGTTTTGTTTTGAACTGTTTTTTCTTGGATTATTTTGCTTCAATATTTTCCTGTTAAGACAAATTGTCTTTTGTATATTTTATCGTATCATTATTGATTGATTGATTTATTTATTTATTTATTTATTTTTTTTTTTTTGTTTTTCTCTTTTTGATAGTGTTTTTATATTAGAAAGATCTACATTTCAATTTTTGACGTATATACTTTGCTGCAATGTCATCTCACATATCTTTAGTTTATCATAATCGTCGCGCTCGTCGGAGAAAAAGTGACGAGAACGCCGACGAGTGTATGTCTCTTTCTTCACTGGGCTTTTTTTTTTTTTTTAATTTTTTTTTTTCCTCTTCTTTTCTTTTCCTCAACACGAAATTTATGTTAATCCGGTTGTCAAATGTCCCAAATGTATATAATAATAACACGATTGATATACAATTTTACATGAGGATTAACACATATCTCTATGTCTTTGATCTGGAATTTTTTTTTTTTTCCGTTTTTTTTTCAAATATATTTTCTCAACATTAGTAATAAAAAAAAATCCCCCCCCCCCTTGCCCTCCCCAATCCAACAAAGTAATTATTCATTTTTATGAATTTCTTTTTTATGCTTTTTAATTTTTCATTGAAAAATATTTGTTTCCGTGTTTCGTCGTTAGTATGAAAAAAAAAAGAAAAAAAAAATATATATATATATATAAATAGAATAAAAATAAAAAGAGCAAAAAGCCAAGAGGATACAAAACGAGAAAAAAAAAATATACCGAACCAAAGCGAAACGGAGAAGAAGAAGAAGAAAAAGAAAAATAGGAACAAGAAGAAGAGAAAAACAAAACGTATGAAACAAATTGGGGGTGTGTGATCATTTAGTGGCCCATATGTTGAAGTTGTAATGAGAGAAGACTGTTTAACTGTACCATCCCTTTTTCATCAGGAGTATCGGCCCCACACAATGAAATATATATTTTATTTTAAATTTTTCATTTCAATTCAGATTTTATATTTATATTTAATAATTCACAAATTTAATTTCAATACTTTCATATAATTTAATCATTCCCATCACTACTTTATTTTATAATCATAAATAAAATGTCAATGATAAATTTTACAAAAAAAAAAAAAAAAATAATAATAATAATAATAATAATAAAATAAATAATATAAATATATAATCAATATTACAATTGTCTGAATAAATTGCGTAAAAATACGCGTGTAATCAATTAAATTATCAATAATCACAAACTTACACGTCACACACACACACACACACACACACACCAAGTGTATGCCATGGTGTGTAAGAATGTGAATAAAAATATTGATTTTTTATTATTATTTTTTTTTTTATTTTCGTTTTCATTTTGTGAGAACCTCTCACTTCTTCAAACACACATGTGTACTCACACATAAACTCAATCTCCACTGTTATTAACGATGAATCTTATTTATCAAAATATACCAGTCATACTCACTCATAGTGTATCAATAAAGAGAAATAAAAATACTTTTTTTTTTTTTTTTTTTTTTTTTTTCGTAACATTCAGCAACTGTACAATCCTATACAAATTTATCATTGATCAATAATAACATCAATACACTCTACTCATGATACTAATCGACTCGTTATTGAAACAATTACATGATGTACATCACAATAATGTCTGAAGAAGAAAAAAAAAAAAAAAAAAAAAAAAAAAAAAGCAAACGAACAAAAGAAAAAAATGGAACAAAAAAAATTCTTGGTGTTGTTAACTTATTATTATTATTATTATTATTACTATTATTATTTGTTTCCTCTTCAATACCACCAAAAAATTCGTCAATTATTAAAATAATTTAAACGTACGTAATTACAGAGAAACGGCAAACAATAATGAAAAGAACAAAAAAAAAAATTAATAAATAACAAAAAAAAAAAAATTCTCTTGAATTTTTGAGTAGCCTAAAAATTAATTTTCAAAATCTTGTTTTTCCTTTTTGTACAATGAAACAAAAGAGCAAAAAAATGAATATATAAAATAGAATAAAGTGAAGGAAAAAAAAAATAATAATAATAAATAAAAGAGAAAAAAAAAATTTGCTTCATTTTTTTTTTCTATTATTTTTTTACTATTAGACAATTTGAATCGATGTCTTACTTGGTGTGCTACTGTAAATGCCTTGTTCTATATACTAGTGGTTTACGTGTGGTCCTTCCGAATTACGAAAAACTGGATTGTCGCCCAAGTAGTCACTATAATATTCTCTCTCTCTCTCTCTGTATACACGTAAACGTTGTCTTTCTCCTTTTTCACCTTTTCGTTTCTCTTTCTCTATCTCCCTCAATTTTTGACTTTTTTTTTTCTTATTCTTTTTGGATCTTTCCGCGTGTCGAATTACGTTCTTTTGAACATGAGCATTTGGCGCGGAGGGGAGAAGGTGCCGCCAAGTTATAAATCTAAACTCACTGGCTCCTTCATCTCTCATCCATTTCACTCTACCTCTCATTCACAACCGCCCAATATACACACTCTTTTTTTTTTCTCATCTATTTTCTCACTCTTATTTCCTTTGCGTTTTATTTTTATTTTCATCTATTCTTTTTTTTTTTTTTCTATTTTTCATCTCACTTGAATTTGACAACTGTCGGTTGTGTTGAGCGTGTGAGGTCTCCCTAAATGGTAACAAATGCACAGGAAAACTCTGCGAGTCGTGACAATGGAAAAAAAAAAAAAACCACCATGTCGGCATTGGCATCATGTACATACACACACACATATTTATATGTATACAAAGGTATGTGTAAGAAAGAATATTAAATCGATTGGAGTTCCTGTCAACGCCCGGTGAGAATCAATGAACATAACGCCCATATTTTTTTTTTTTTTTTTTTTTTTTTTCATTCTTTCTCATGATTCCTTAAAACCACACGCAAAAGTCAAACTTATTACTTCACTTTTCAAGTTATAACACGTTTGTATATACATCAGAGTGTCATCAATGATCTGTTGTGAGGATATAATGTGGTATTTGAATTGAATGAATAGGAAAATATTGGATTTCATGTTTTTTTTATATTTTTACTGGACCAACAAGACTCCATTTCTCATATTGTCGAATAAAATTTTAATTTAATTTCCATTACTCCATGTATATTTGTAATATTGATAAAATATCAAGTTGAAATTTTGTAGAAAATAAAAAAAAATTACAATTGACTCTATTTATTTTTATTGAAAATTTTTTTAATCCAAAATTATTCACTTCTTTACAGCCATATCACACAATATTTTATTCATTACTGTGTAATTAATTTAAATTAATTCCAACGATAAACTCAAACTAAAATTAGTAGATCCCATCTATAAAAAATAACAGTAAGAAAATAATAATAATAAAAACAATAATTACTTTGATACAGGATTATATGTATATATAAATCCCTCACGTGACAAGCGCAAGTAAGTAAGCATTTATATATACCCTTTTCACCCTTCTCCCCTCCCGGTCCCACCCATTGGCACAAGCTCGTATATGTAGTTGTCGCGGTACGGGTTGAAGTAACTAATTCGACACGTTTGCAACGTGATATAAGTGTAACACTACTACATCACTTTACACCCTCGCAATATCGTTCATTACAATTCTACAAGACGATAAAAAAAAAAAAAAATTATTATTATTTTTTTTTTTTTTGCAATAATAATGACAATGATAATGACAATGATAATTATTTCAAGGGTGAAACAAAAACAAAAAAAAAAGTGTATAATAGTAAAATTATCAAATGAATTTATTGAGATAATCGTGTGGTCTTATATTTTTATCAAAATTGATTTATATAAATATAATTTTTCACTTGTAAAATTAAAAATCGAGCCATCACCTCTGCAATAATATTTATGTACATAAATTTGTGTTATATATAGATACTCTCCATCAACTCAATCAGTAGATATATAAATAAAAACGTTAATGATGAATTCAGTAGTCCACACCCATTTTGAATGAACGATTGACCGTGTAAATTGAAATTGAATCGACGCATCCACCACATCCTCCCACACACACACACACACACACACACATATATATATATATATATATATTTTTTTTCTCACACTTTTCACTGCTAAATACATACACAGTATTGTCGTGTTCTCATCGTTAATATTTTATATTTTCATATTGAAAAAAACAAACGAAAAAAAAAAAATTTCTTCCATTTCATAGAATAAAATTCGATGATTGATGCAATACAATATAACTTTAAATCCCATAATTATTATTATTATTTTTTTTTTCTTTCTTAAATGGATATAGATATGCAGCAGATATAAATGAATTTAAAGTTTAGGAACGTGGTGAGATGAACGTGTATATGGATATACATATAATATTACGAGTATGAGCTTGAAAAAGAGAAAAAAAAAAAAAAAAAAGTCGCAAACGATATTGTATGTGTGTGTGTATTTTTTTACAGATGGAATGTGTATATGAGAATGTGAGGGTGGTAGAAAAAAAAAAATGAAATGAAATAAATAAAAAATATTGAAAAAAAAAAAAAAAAAAAAGAAAGAATAAAAAAGAGTGAGAGTAAGAGGGTGAGTGAAGTCAAGGGGGTGGGCAGGAGCCATTAGGCTAATCCCTCGTCGGCGCGGCCGAGGCCAAAGGACGGGAAATATAAGAAGAAATATATATATATATATATATAAGAAAGCCACAGGCTACGTGTCATTCCTGTTCGGGGCCGCCGACACCTATACCTATAACCGACACGCTCGTTTCTTTCTCACTTTATCTCATTCACTTGTGGATCGCGCGTTCGCGAGAAGCAAAATCCACTCAGAGGTGCTCTCACCTTCATCATTATTTTCATCAATATATATATGTGTATACCTATAGTCAGATATTATCATGCATTTATACACAGACACTTATGTATAGATATCTATTTATTATTATTAAAAAAAATTTTTTTTTTGTTTTTGTTTTTTTTTTTTTCTATTAAAATTCATGAGATTGTTTTTTTCGAGAAGGATCAAGAAAAATATTTTTTAAATATTTCATATAATCATAAAAGTATATATTCGCAGTGATAATAAATAATAAAAAATTTTTTTTTTGTTTCATCAATTTTTATTTAACTTTTCTCTCACAATTTTTTTTTCCTTTTCCCCATCATTTTTGAGAGCAGAGCGACAGTAGTGGAAGGAGAGGGGGGTTAAGGATATTGTTAGTTATATAAATAAAATAAATTTCTTGAAAAGGGATAAAAATAATAAAATTGAATAATTGCAAAAAAAAAAAATTTTTTTTTTGTTTTATTTCATTATTATTATTATAGTATATATATATATATATTGGAAAGATCGAGAGTGAGCACCGCTGTTGACGTGTGGCAGGCGGTGCGTTTGATCTCCGCGGGACTCTCGCGGATCTTTTCTTCCTTCTTTTTCATTTCATTCTTTTTTTTTTTTTGTTTTTTTGTTTTTTGCTCGATCTTTTTATCTTTATCTTATTCTTGGTCAAAAGCCACACGGTATCACACAGATACACACTATTAAAACTATTGAAACTTTTTGCCCTACTAACTCTTTTCCACACGTTTTCTCTAACACCTTCATACCTGTACACTCGTACACAGATACACGAAGAAATATATTTTTTAATGTGTAGCGGTGTGGGTATGTCCTCACTCAATTCTCTTTTTTAAAGATATATGTGTGAATGCGAGAGTTTAGAATGGAATAATATGATGGAGAGACATTTCAGGATCTTCTTCTTCATATAGATGGGTTCTTAAGGCTATTTCATATGGGATCCGATATGCTCTACAAGATTCCGCCACGCCTTTTGTGATACGACTTCCAAAAACACATTCCACGATCTTGTCGACTTGTCCACATCAAAGACTTTTTTTCTCTGATATCTTCCACACATATCCATATGTTTTAACTGTTTTTTTTTTGTTTTTTTTTTTTAATACGAATAGTTTTTTTTAAATATAAAATAAATCTGTCAAATATATTTATAATAAATCATTGAATATTATTTTAAATTTAACACGTAAAATATTTTATTTTTCAAAAATAATAAAATTAAATTCGTGTAAAATTCAATGAATAACGATGTAAAAATTTATTTTTTAAATAATAAATTAATCGGGAAATAAGAGGAAATTTTTGTTTTTTTTTTTCTTTCTTTGACAAGTGTTTTTAATGCAAAAAAAAAAAAAAAACAAAAAAAATTATAGAAAACAAAAAAATTGACTGCAGCCAAAGTGTAAAAGATAAAAATAATAATAGTTTTTATAGAGGATTTTAAAAATGGAAGTGAGTGAAAGTGAAAAAATAAGTGGATGAGAAAAAAAAAAAAAAAAATGAGAAATAATACTGTGTCCCTGGTAAGATATTGACACTCTTGTAATCCGTTTGTCGGACGTGTGAGCAACCGAACTTAATCCAGCTCACGCCCACCGAAGATTAAATTTCACTGTCTGTATTTGTAAAAATACTTATTCAGAATATATCGATATGCACGTGTGTGCATCTTTAAATATTTTTCTTCCCTTTTATTCACAATTATTTCATTGATTTATCAATATATTCAATAGTATAGATTATTCATTAATACAAAAATTTATTTGAAATGAATAAAAAAAAAACAAATTTCATTGGTAAATACTAGAAAAAAAAAAACTCACACTACAGCACGGACTAATAAAAAAAAGAAGAAAAATACGAATAAATAAATAAATAAATTGAAACAGTGGCAGTGGAGAAAGAATTAATACACGAAATAAAATATTCACATTATATCTCTCTGCCTTTTATTATACACGATTTATAAATCGAAAATGAAAAGCAAACAAAAAAAAATAACATTAAACAAGAATATAAAGATGCTAGAGAAAAGAAAGAAAAGAAAATATATCGTTTTATACGTGAAATAAAAAATGTAAAAAAAAAAAAAAAAATTATAATATAAAGAAAAATGTGCGCTATTGCCCGTAACGATTTTTAATTGACTCATATACTTACATATATATATATATATATATATATATATATATATATATATGCAGTCGGAATTGAGCGAACAGAAGCATAATCGATGTATATATGAGAGCATCAATAAGAAAGAATAAAGAAAAGAAAAAAAAATGAATAAATAAATAAAATCATTTGGGTTGCACAAAATGCAACGTCTTACGTACACATGTTTTATTAGCCACACATGTATATACGTATTTGTATATAGATATATATATCTATATGTGTATACTGCATATATAAATATACATATACAATGTATAATATATATACATATATATATATATGCAAACGGTGAAGTGAACGATACATAAACCGCCGGTGCAAACCGTGACCAACATTGATGTTATAACGATTCAACACAACGGACACACTTACCACCACTCAGTATGCCATTGATAGTGTAATCCTTCTTGCCGTCGTCGCCCGGCCTCCCTCCGCGCAGCAACCGACTAATGGAACTGACACTCGGTGGATCAGTGAAGCCCTCCTGCACAAATAAAGTCAGATACGCCTTGTTAAAAGCAGTTTGATGGATCGACAATTATTATTTCATTTTATTTATTTTAATAAAAAAAAAAAAAAAGAAAAAAAATTATTTTCAATCGCATTTTACGATTTTGCTGTAAAATAATTCCGATATTTTATCCATTTTTTTTTATCAATTAACATCGAAATAGAAATTGTCACAATTACTCTCATTATTTTTAATATATATATATATATAGTTTTTTTTTCATCTTATTTTTGTTATTGATATTTATAAATTTAATTTAGTGGTCACAGAATTTATGGAGAATTAATAATAATTATATTTATTCATTTTATTATTAATAATTTTATAATAATAATAATAATAATAAAAATTCGACGTGCAGGTGCATCACTCAACCAAATAAAATGAATTATATTTATATTTTCATAATAAAAATTGTATATATATATATATATATATATATATGAATAAGAAATAAAAATAATAATAATAAAAGTAATAGAAAAAAAAAAAAAATGGAATTTGAAATTATTGAAATTTTCAACGATAACGCGGTAGACGTATCTGCATACATTAAAGATTTGATCGTGAATACGTATGGTATGTATATGTATATATAATATGGATATATCGTGGTAAAGATCTTCGATCATGCGTTATCTGAGAAACAATAACCACTTGTGAAGATCAAAGTAGTATAAAAGATGATCGGCGAAACTAAAAAAAAAAATTAATAAATAAATAAATAAATAAATAAGTGAATAAAAAATACGATGAGCGAGAGTGAAAAAGTGAAGTGTATTATATTGTAGAAATATGAGGTAAACAAAACAAAAAAAAAAAACGCAGAGGTTTTTGCGAGATACTCTCTCTTCAACTCTCTCACTTTCGAGTATGTACTGTACAGGTATTCGTGGCGATGACAGGGAAAGAGAGATGGAGAAAAGAGCCTCAGGGGGACTACGCGGCGCGGGCACCAGAAACGCCCCCTTACAGTATTAAATGCCGTATTAATGCCGACCACTCTACCTATATCTCTCTTTCTCTTTCTCTCTCTTCTCTCCTCCTCTTACTTTAAAACTCTCTTTTATACCTATATATATATATATATATATATATATTTATGTATTGCCTCAATATATAATGTGTGTATTCATATACCTTTGACTTGCAACGACGCGTATATCGTATTTTCAGTGAACGATTCTTTTATTTTCTTCCTATTTATATTATTATCTATTCACTTTTTATTTTTCAATTTTTATAATCGTTTAGCAATTTATCTCTTTATCACACGTACACACATACACTCAGACACGCATACATGAATTAAAAAATAATCAAGAATATAATATCAACTAATGCATTATTCTTAAATATAAAAAAAAAAAAATATATATATATATCTATACATAAATACAATTTTTTAAAATTTTTTTCGTTAGCTTCACTTCTATTTCATTAATTGAAATTTAATGACTTTCATGATACACACACTTAAACGTTGTGGTAATTGAATTTTTTTTTTTTTTTTTTTCTTCTTGATTTAATATTGGACGATGAGATTTGATTGAATTTTTGAAAAATGAGGTGATGTAAAAAAAAGTTTAATTGATTGATTGAAAAAAATGAAAAAAAAAAAAAAAAATTAGATAAAAATTGTGAAGTGGAAAAATTGAGATAAAAATTAAAGATAATAATAATTTATATATATATTTATTTATTTATTTATTTATTATTATTATTTTTTTGTTTTATGATTGTCCTGACGAGTAAAATGAATTTGTATATATTGTAAAATATAAAGAACATGAAGATATACATAATAATCTTGAAGCCCATCGTTGAGACGTACGTCAATGATGAGTGTGGGTGTAAGAGGCGGCGGGCACGATGGTGTATTAGAGGACACGCGAGTTGCCCACGGCAATTCACGTATCCCAACTCACCTTCGTGTATACCCGCCTTGTGCGCAATATTAAAAAGCATTCATTCAGTGTGATCGCAGCGAGAGATACATAAGTGCCCGCCTATACATATACATGTACATATAAATACATGCGCGATGAGAGAATAACATGAGACGAGTTTGTATCGATGCGAGCAAGTAAGACTTTTGTGAGTGTGTGTGTGTGTTGTTTTGAGATACACGGAAGAAAAAAGAATGGATAGAAGAGAGATAGAGTGTATAAGAGACGTGTACGTGCCGGGGTCAATCGCTAGCCGGAAGATATTATTGAAAATTTATCCTGTCTCGAAGACTCAACACCTTTATTATACTACGTCTCACTGATCTTTTATTTTTTTTCTTTGGTTTTTTTTTCATTTTTTCTCCCTTTTGTTACGACTGAAAATTAATATTTTATTTATTTATTTATTTATTTATTAATTTTTTGTCCTCAATTATATTATTATTTTTAATTTTGTACTTATTTATTACATCTTTTTTTTTTTATATATCTGTGGATTTATTTAAATTAAAAATTATTATTATTTTTTTTTTTTATAAATATATATATGTGAATTGTTTGTGTATATTAATAATATATATATATATATTTTGTTTTTGTTACCTTCATCAGTGTTTCGCGAATTTCCCATGAAAAAATTCCCGGATTTTCACGTTTGAGCTCTTCAATTTTTGTTTCAACTTCCGGTGTTGCAACACGCGGTTTACTTCCACCAATAACACCAGGTCGGATTGAACCAGTTTCTTGATATCTATTGAGTATTTTTGATACACAACCATGTGAAACACGTAATTGACGTGATATAACACACGGTCTCACACCAGCGGCTGCCATTTCCACAATTTTTAATCGAATATGATTTGGTAGTGGTCGACCATTAATGAATACACCGCCCAATTGATTCATTCGCCCTTGACCTATATCAAAATAAAATTTTAAAATCAACGAAAAAAAAAAAAAAAAAAAAAAAAAAAAAGAACATTAAATAATTTGGAAATAAATTTATTATTATACGATAATATAAATTAATAATATTAGTATAGTATTAAACATATTCCGACCGATTTTAAACTAAAATTAAAATTAAAATTAAATCAACCATTCAAATTAAAAAAATATATATATATTAATAATATTAAATAATATATTGATTTGATTAACGAATTTGTTGTGATGTTTATCATTGCTATTGTAATATTTTTCATAGATAAAAATAAAATAAAATCGAATCTACAAGTATAATAATATATATGTATATGAAAAATAAAAATAAAATAAAAGTTGTTCTTAAGCGGCGTAAAATTAGAGAAGTTATGATTATGGGTAGGCGTGTTCAGTCATTTCCAGAGTTTAACGAGTATAAAGTCCTGATCGTTAGCCGAATTAGTTACCCTTTCTACGTGACATTGCCACCGGTATCATCCTGTTCCTCGCAGTTGTACGCGCGCGCGTATGCTGCGGCACATAATTACTATGTTTACGTTTTACACGAATACTCACTCTTGCATTCATTTTATATATATACATGCGTGTATGAAGCCATGAAGATACGTTGCTTTAAAAGATACTTAATTACTGTAATCTACATTTTTAAAAAATGCTTGTGAATTTAATCTTTTTTTTTCTTGCTCATGTACTCTTTATCCTACCAGATTCTATCTTTTATTTTATATATGTATGCAATTGAAGTAAAAGTATGATAATACATCAGATATATTTTTTAAATATATTTAAATTAAATTTTTTTTTTTTTTTTTTTTTTTTCTTCACTTAATATATATTTTATCACAGCTAATTCAATTTATCACGGTTATTTTATAAATAATATTCCACGTGGTGAATGAAATATGGAATATAATTAATTATGAATTATCAATATATTATTTTAAAAGAATAAAATTTGTTGTTCTTTATTAAAAAATAACATATAATTTTTTTTTTTTTTTTTTTTTTGAATAATTTCACTAACCTTGAAATGGATATCCGCCAAATAGTGGTCGCATACCACCCGTAACATCCATAATTATTATACTTTCTTCTCCACGTCGTTACAAAAAAAAAAAAAAAAAGAAAAAATAATGATAATAATAAATAAATAAATAAATAATTTGAAAATAAAAAAAAATAATAAAAATCAAATGGCGATGAGAGTATTCTTTTTTTTTCTTTATCTCCCAAGTGCAAATCTTCACAATTATTTTTATTTTATTATTATTATTATTATTATTATTATTATTTTCTTTTGCACGATAAGAGATTAATCGATTAATAAATAAATAAATAAATAATCTTCAAATAATATCACATTCACTTCTTGCACGTATTCCACTTGTGATTCATTTATTTTTGTAGTTTTTTCTTTTTTTTTTTTCTTTTTCTTTTCTTTTTCTTTTTCTTTTTTACACTCACTCTTATATTTTGATTTTTCACTATTTTCCCACCCACTCACACTTTTTCACTCTCACTCCCGTTTAATTATTATTATTATTATTTATAGAATACGTCACTGAGATGGCGTGTAGAGTCGTAGGAGTAAAGATGCCACTTGAATTTATTTCAAATATAAACAAAATATTTATCAAATTTTTTATTCACTTGTTCTCGATGATTCACACAAATACACACACTCACATTTACACGCGTATATGTATATACAGTCACGTGACTACATACATTGCACACAATTTTAGTCCAATAAAACAAGTAAAGTGCACAATGAAAAATTTTTCACGATGATATAAATGAGAAAAAAAAAAAAAAAAAAAACAAAAAAACAAGCGGTATAGTTAGTAACACTACAGTCAATTCATATATTCATATTGTAAATAATATTTATAATCAATTACTAATTGGATGGAATTAATTTTAAATTAAAAAAATAAAAAAAAAAAAAATAAAAAAATATCACTTTAAATTACATTTGTATTCAAACATGAAAAATTTTTCTATATATTTACATGAACGACATACATGTGTTTGAATATTTACGCGTTAACGATAATGATAAATATAAGGTAGGAAAGAAAAAAAAAAAAATAAATAATAATAATAATAATAATAATAAAAATGGAAACGAACGCCAAACGCGTGGCTTTCGTTCCAAGGGGTACCGAGGCAATAACGTTTCAGTGGACAGTATAGTACCGACTATACTCACTTCACTACAGTTGATGATTCGACGTCGATGTCTCTCCCTCGCAAACCCACACTCCTTTACCCACACTATCTCCAATCTCTATCGTTCTCACTTACATTTGTATTTTTTTTTTTTTTTTTTTTTTGTTTGTCTGTTGTGTTGTGTCTGGTTCCCCTTGCGTAGTAGATTTAACAGGGGATTTTCTCTCACACAAATTTTATTTATTTTATCTTTCTCACACTCTCTCACTCAATATATTTGTACGTATATATATATATATATATATATATAACAGGAGTGAGAAGAGAAAGAAGCGCACTACAGCCAACTGATGATTGTATTCGAGACGAGAAGGCCCCCCCTGTTTCTCTCACAAAATTATCCTGGTGATCATGTATAAGTCGGATACGCCCTGCCACGTGGTTGGACAACTCAAAGACCCACAATGGGCGGCTTCTTTATGTGGTACCGCCTACTGAACGTGTGTATCTAACAATATATATATATATATGGATATGTTTGCAATGAATTTGTAAAAATCATGGGGAGAAATGTGAGTATATATTTATCTGAGATATAAATGTACAACTTAATAAGTCACGCAATATTATTTTATAATAATGTAATTTTATTTAGATTAATGAAATAATAATTTGTTTATTTTCATTCTTTATTGACGAAAAAAAAAAAAAAAGAATATATAATAATAAAAATAATAATAATGATAATAATAGTAATATAAAATAACAAAAATAAATTGCATTGAAATCACTGAGAATATTGCGTGAGTGAAAATAATACGACTGTTTGTATTTTTTTTTTCTTTTTTTTTTTACGTTGGATTTTATGAAAAATTATTTAAAAGTATCGAGAAATATTTAATGAATATAAATATTTAATTATATAAATATTTAAAAAATACCCATTGTCCAAGATCACACAATGAAATGTAAATAAAAAATTGAGAAACACTAAATTTATAAATAGATGATTGTGATAGATAAATGTCGAGAAGATAAATAAATAAATAAATATGTATGATGAATTAGGAAACAAAAAAAAAAAAAGTATATAAAATTTGACTGCGATCTTTATATATATATATTATATATATGATAGAGGGTGTGAAAGTCATGGTGTTGTCAGTGTGGTGAAAATTTACGATCGTCCATTGAGGCCGGAAGTAAAATCATAATGAACTTATGATGGGTCATAATAAATTTTTATGGCTCATCATAAAGACTTGGAGTGAAGTTAATACGCGTGAGCGTGTTCGAACACGTGTAAACTCGTTGAGTGACTCAAATTCTCAGTATTATTATTAAATAATTTGATAAATCGATAACACAATTTCATTTAAAAAATTATATTTTCCTTCGTAACATTATAATCAACAGAAAATAAAAAAATACATAAATCAATTGATAAAATATGAAAAATATTCCAAATAAAATTCTTCATATTCTAAATAGTTAATTCTCCATCTTCCATTTTCACTTTTTTTTTTTTTTTTTTTTTTTCTTTTTGGTTATCTTGATTTTTCACTTCAAATAACCTTGTCCACGTGGCCTTGAAATTGAAATTATCTTGGTAAATCCAAATATGACCTTGTATCCTTATAATACAAATAAATAATACATTTATTATACGTAATAACGAAAAATATTACATACCATATTACTAACATACACAAGAAATATTTGCGTTAACCGTTAATAATCAAGTAATGACTTACAGCCAAATGTCAAAGCACACTAAACAAAGAAAATAAATAAAGAAAAAAGGGACCAAATATTACAGCATTGGAGAGCAACATTGGAAAAAGTGTCAAGATAGAATATTGGACGTTATGCTATGGCACATTAGTAATATCCCTCAGTGTCATGTCCATCCAATAAATATATCGCAAAATACCTAGAATATTTTACAACTGTCATTCATTTTTACAAGTAAAATCATGATGCATGTATGATGGGTGGTAATAAATTTTATGACACCACTGTCTAATAAAAATTGTTGTCTTATAATTTCTTCAGTTATAAATCTTATGTTGAACAGTAGCACAAGTCTATACACGTAAATAACTCAACAATATATATTGTATAAAGTATATAAGTTGATGGTGCCAGGTCGAAAATTGAAAGAAGCTGGAAGATGAGATGTAAAATGTTGCGAAGAAGTTTAGAATCGTTTGTGGACCACGGGAGGTCTAAGGGCCCACATGACCGTGACTGCTATTCATCCCTATGTACAGGCAAAAGACATCAACTCTATATAGTTCTTTTTCCAACGACGAATAGATGAAAAGAGACAGTTACATATACATTCGTGATCGAAAAAAAAAAAAAAAAAAAAAAAGAGAGATGGTGAGATTGAGTAGAGTTTAAAGTGAAGATGATGTAGAAGAAGAACCCGAGGGAATACACGTCAAGCATTTCCACAATTCCAACCGGGACCATCTCACGGATACAATGATTTAGCGACGGGGTGCAATTGAAAATATTGTACTGGTCCAAGTAAGGTAAAGTAAGTGAAGACATTGGCAACAAGATTTAGAACGAGTGATATATATATATATATATATATATATATATATATATAAATGTAAATATGTGTATGTGTGTGTGTGTGCATATACAGAGTTATTATTTAGTTTTATTTTAGTTTTATAAATATATGTAAGTTGAGTGTCGAGTTTTGTGTAAGAAAAAAACAATGAGCCAATCATTCTACACTGCAGGAGGAAGAAAAAATAAATAAATATATGTACGGTCACAAGAGTGATAATAATTGTTAGAAAATTGTATTTAGAAGTTGATTCCTATGGTCACTTTGTGGGGCTACTGTGATTTTTTTTTTTTTCTTCGCATTTCCTTCACCATTTAATGTTCATTTGTAAAATTTTATGTTCGATACTATTCAAATTATATTCATATCATATTCTCACAATTTTTCATATAAAGTATTTAAAATTTTTTTGTTTTTGTTTTTTTTTTTTTTTTTATTCAACATTATATATTAGATTTTTTCGTGAGCGAAAAATTTCCAAAATATATATAGACTCTTATTATTTTGCTTTTTATTTTTATTTTTATTTATTTATTTATTTATTTATTTATTATTATTATTTTTTTTTTCAATGTAATATGTATAGTACAGACAATTTGGCCCATGAACTCAGGTATAGTATACGCTATAATGTGGAAAAAATTGATTACCAAAGTTTTCCTTCTCGGTACCAGATACCAATGGCTTTTACTAGTATATACAACCAAATATATACACTTCACTGATATTATCCATGACATTTTAAATCAGTTGGGTTGAAAATACTTCAATCTCTTTTGCACGGTAGAAATATATTATTATTATTATTATTATTATTATTGTCACTAATCGTAATCTTTTGAGAAGATGAAAATTAAAAAAGTATAATATTCTAGCGTAAATAAATAATTTACAATAAATAAAAAAATAATTATTGAAAAATATTAATAATTACGTGAAATTTATAAAGAATAAAATGATGAGGTAGAAAAAAATTATAATATTATGTATTGTAGTAATGCGTGAAAATTAAATAAACAAAAAAAAAAAAAAAAAAAAATAGAAAATTGAGTGATGGGGGAGGAAAAGAGTGTGTGCGTGTGTAAGAAAAAAAATATTGTGGGAGAGAGACTAATGATTTATATATCTGGGACGACTGTGTAGTGCAGTGTGTGGCGTGCAGGAGTCGGGTTCGACGCAAAAGTCGCAAAGATGATTTGTGCTCTCGTTTGGTTAATCAACCCGCCGGCGGTGCTATTGTACTCGTAATCATCGTTGACAATTATTATTATTAGTAGTCACAGTGTCGAGTAACTATGATTCGATTCAGTGGGTCGTGTGTTGTTGTTGGCACACGTTGATTATTTCACATTGAGTAATACACAGGACAAGAAAAAAAAAAAAAAAAAAACACAAAACACAAAACAAAAAAAAATAAAAAAAAAAACAAAACAATTGGAAAAAAAAGAGGAAGAAAAAAAATTCGTATGTATATAAAAATATATTTATACACAAATATATATCAATAAACGATAATGGAAGAGATGAAGAAAATAATAATTAAGAATAGAAAAAAAAAAACAAACAAAAAAACCAAGTAGGTCTTTTGAGAAAATTAAAAATTAATTTAAAAAAAAAAAATTAAAAAATTATTATATAAAATATTTTGAATGGAATGTTTGGATAAATTACGGGGATGTTCTCGATCGTTAAGGGGGGAAAAAACAAGAATGTAAGAAAGAATGAAGGAGAAAAAAAGGAGGAAGAAAAAAAAAAAAAAAAAAAAAAAAGAGGATTCAGAATAAAAATTAAATGCGGTCCAGTTTTGGGACCCACTATCGTCATCATCGTCGTCGTTCTCTCTCTCTCTCTCACACACACACATTCACATTTACACACGATTCTATGTATATACATACATACAATAAATGGCGGGCAACATTAAAAATTCTAATGAGACCTTATACCACCCTGGTTCTCACCTAGTTTAACATAACACACACGACACATCGGCCATTACTCAAAAACACACGGGTATTATTTATTTATTATTATTATTTTCCCTCTCCTGTATCACATAGCTAGATATATATATATTTCTCTTCCACTCTTTCATATATATATATATAAACATGTTTTTTCAATAAGAATTCGAAATATTTTTGATTATTTGTGTTTTGTGTATGGAAAGGGAGAGATAAATTTTTTTTTTCTATTAAATGTTTATAAAAAAGTTTAAATAAAAAAAAAAAAAAAAAAAAGGGGTAACACCAAAAATGGTGGTGTTTCGTGGATGTGCTTGGAAGCTCGATAGTTATGTGAGGTCCACAAGTTTGATTTTTATTTCTTATTTATTTATTTATATATTCTTTACACAGTGTAGGCCGCCTTGGGTGACTTTTGACAACGACTGATGTTCAGTTATCCTTCATCAAGATTTATTGGGACTTAGACTAATTGCCATACTTTTAATAGAATTTTTGTCAGTGTGTTGGTTAATACACATTGAATCTAGTAAGAAGAGAAAAAAATAGACAAATATACGAGTGAGAGAGACAGAGTGACAGAGAAGAAAGAAAAAGAAAAAAAAACAAAACAAAACCATACAAATATCTATCGCTTCTTCTAAAATGTTGAAGAGAATTCATTTACTTATTTTTTTTTTTTTTCTATCCTCCTTTCTCCGCCTTCCTCTCCGCTTCTCTTCTTCCTCCCACTTTTTTTTTTTTTTTTTTAAATTTACAAAATGCTCGAGGTGGTTTCTATTTATTGATGAAAATAAAAACAAAAAAAAATAAAAAAAATATATGAAAAGTTATAATAAAAACGAATATTATTTTGTTTTATTTCCTCATTTACACCCCCCCGCCCCCCTGTGATTTAAAAGAATTTTGATTGTCCTTGTAAACAAAAAAAAAAACAAAAAAATTCTATTATCATTTTTGTATATAATAGTTGAAAAAGAAAATATGAAAACAATTTGTATTGTTCTGGGTTTTTTATTTCTATACACATATATATATTTTTTTCAGGGGTTATAGAGAAATAAAAGAAGGATATATAAGAATATTTAAAGATGAAATGTGTGGTAAGATAAAGTGGAAAATAATAAAAGAATCAAAAGGATCTCATCTTATTAGACTCTCAAATAACAAAAAGAAAATTCTTGATTGTCATATTGACCAGATGAATGCATTCTTTGCATATATTTCAAATTGGACCACCCCAAAAAATTATTATGGAATTTGTATACATATATTTTTATATTTCTGTTGATATATTATTAAAAGAAACTTTCGTATTAGTGTGTGGGTATATATATATATATGGATAGTTATAATGTGCGGTTGGGCCGTACTATAGAAATTATGCAAAATTTCCTATTTTGCCATATATTATAATCTTGTCATCTTGTGTTTTTCATTCCGACTATTATTAAAAACCAACGGATGTGAACACCACCTGTGGATTCGAAAGTGTCAAGTTTTATTGTCAAGAAAATTTGAAATTATTGTGGTAATAAATAATTACGATAACATAAAGAAGAAAATAATATAATAAAATTACAATGAAATTTTCCACAATTTCATGTAAAATATGAAAAAAAAAAAAAAAAAAAAAAAAATCAATTACATTTTTTTTTTCAATTTTTTACATTATTTCTCATCATTATATCATTTTTTTTTTTTTTTTTTTTTTCTATTTAATAGAAACATTACAAAGCACAAATAAAAGTGCCAAATAATTTTTTTTTGTTTTTCAATTTTTCAAGAAATATCCGTGAAAGATGAAATATACACGAGTAAGTCGACGTTAAAAATGAAAAAGAGCAAAATAAAAGTCTCGTAATGTTTCCTTTTTTTTTTTTTCTTCTCTTTCTCGTGTTGAACGAAAGGGAATTGAGAGGAAAGAGCGAGAAAAAATATATATATATATATGAAAAAACGAACTTGAGAGTTTTGTAAATCCGGGGCGTCACATAATTTACGTGAAGTTTTGGCAATGGGGCCTGGCGTGCGCGAACGCGCGCGGCACATAAGACTCAAAAACGCGCGGTCCCACTAGACGCGCGGTGCCTTTGAGGGAATTAGTCTTATTGGGCACAAAATTGGAACAGGGGCCCTCCTGACCCCGCATACAACTTCAAAACTTCAGGCCTCAACTCTATATAACATATCCGTATATATATATATATATATATAGACACACATATACACGTACACCCGTTTAAACATGTATAGACCTATATAAATGTCTGCATATATATACAAGTAGAAACTCTCTAGACTGTCAGGCGTCTACTCGTGTCCATATATACCCATAACGAGCTAAATTATGTTCATGGGATAGTCACACTGAGACTTCTCATAGTTTGCCAACCCACGCTCCGATCCCCCACGTTGTTCGTTTGTTGCAATAATTCAATTAAAATACAATCCTACAATCATTAAAAAAATTGAAAAAAAAAAAAAAAAAAAAAAAACTCACCGTCAAAATCCAAATTTCATTATTTCACTATTTTTATTTTGACCAATAGCCAATTTTTTTTTTAATTTTTTTTTTTTCTTCTTCAATATATTTTTTTATTTTATTATTATCCCATTTCATTATTGCTCTCTTCAAAGTACCATACATACTCCAAAGAAGAAGGAGGAGGGTCAATATTCTTCATACAAAAATATAAATTAATATTGAATTGTACAAAGGAGGATTGATAATTTAATGCTATTGTTGAACAATATACCAAGAGGCGTTAAAGTCGGCGCAAAGTTATTTTCAAGGGCGCAAACCAAGAGCCGACAACTTTTATATATACTTGAGATAGAGTAGTAGCAACAGCCATAAGAAGATACATAATATATATATATATATATATATAGATACATACATAGGTGATGTGAGCCTCACGGTGATTCGTAATGCGTTATGGGCATTGGCTTTGCGCGTAACTTACTCTGTGAGATATGTAGTAAGTGACCTCTGACACTCTCTCTCATTATATATATATACTTTCTCTCTCTCTCATATATATTATAGTGTCTTGCCATCATTCGCAGAACATTCTAACCCCCGTCGTCATCTTTATCTCATTTCATTTCTCCCGTTGAATTTTAGAAACAACTTTTGGTTATTGTGACTGTGCGTCTGGGTCTGTTTCTTTCGTCTATTCTTTATGTATCAACATCACTGTCGTCTATATTGCACTCTTATAAATGTTACCATTATATATATATATATATATATATATATATATATATATATATATATATATATAACCAAATAATACTTTCCAAAAATAAAAATTAACATTCACATATATAATATATTTAAAAAATGAATGGACTCGCGTGAAGAATTCTTTACAATTTTTTTCTTTTTTATTTTTTATTTATTTTTTATTTATTTTTTGTTCACGCTCGTATTATCGAAGTTTCACAGAATACCGTCCCGTATGTCAATAATAATATTTCGTAATAAAATGTCAAATGATGATTTTCGTCAAGTTGAAATAAATACAAAAAAAAACAAAAAAAAAAGTGTAAATAAAAATAGCGTGAAGGGTAATGGTAAAATAATAAAAATAAATAATAAAGAATAAAAAATAAAAAATAAATAAATAAATAAATAAATAAAATAAAATAAAACAATGAAAATATGGAGTGTGTTAGGTAGGGGGTAAAGATGAAAATAAGTAATACAAGAATAAAGTAATGCAGCATATCGGCATATCCACGTGGCTATAAAGGTACTTGGGTTAATGGGCTCTTGCACGACCAAACCGACAAAGGGTTTTATTTAAATAACTCGAGGGCAAGTGTATATATATATATGTCCCCATTTCAAAATTCGTCGACGTATGTATACATGCAAAGCAATATTTTACCCCCAACATTCATTTGTATATACGTTTTCCATTTCATTTGCCTCTCTTTAATACACCAAATAAATGTATTATACATATGGATGGATGTATATATATATATATATATATATATAAACAGGTTCTGATACGTTTGCAGTCAATCGCATTGAGTAATACAACACATCTTGCACGATATTACACAAATAATAAAAATTTATTCAACAATAAACATACGGAATAATTAATATAAAAATAAATCTATTAATACAATTGAAAATTATATGTATATATATATATATATATTTTTTTTTTTTTCGTCACATTTTATTTACATCTATATCCAGAGAAATATAAAAAAAAAAAATAAATAAAATAAAATAACAAAAACAACGAAAAATTGTAAATAAATATTTTTCCATTAAACTGAATATGTATAAATAAAAATATTAATACGTACATAAACACATACATACACGTGCGCACATGAATGGCTGTATGTGGTGGCATTAATGGGTACCATCATGAGCATAATTAAAAAGTGTCGGTAGCTTTTGTGGTTATGTGCGTGGGTGGTGCGGGGTATTTTATATTCGTACGTGGTGTGACCGTGGATTGGCACGCTCTTGGTCACCCCACTCTTATTTTTTTTTTTTTTTTTTCGTCTTCTTTTTCTTTTTCTCTTTGGTGTTATTATTTTTTTTTTTTTCTTTTTTTCTTCCTTTCTTTCTCTCACTCTTTCTTTCGCCATTGAATATCTCTGTGACGCATTATTATATTCGACGATCTTTATATATGACCCGCGAAAACCTCAAACCCCACACGTACACTCATCTCCATCACTCTTGATAACTTCTTTTCAAACACAAATAAAAATTATATTATAACTACCTATATAAATATTTCCATTCACATCATATTTCACGTGATATATTGAGAATAATAAATTTATTATTGATTTATTATCATTGAATGGAATATTATTATCATCATCAAAATGTTATACGTATAAATTACAACGTATAAATGATAAATAAATGAATCAGATAAAACAGAGACAAATATAAGAATAAAAACGAGTGGAAAATAATGAAAGGAAGGAGAAAGGAGTTATGAGAGAAAGAGTGAAATAGCATTTAATGAAAGGCACGCGCAGAAGTTTCTGACGGCTCGGCGTGAGAATAAAATAATTAGCTGTGCCGGTCTTGCGTCTCGTCGACGAAAGAAACCAAAAAAAAAAAAAAAAAAGAAAAAAAAAACGATGGAGAAACAAAAAAAATCCTAACTGAAGAATGAAAGACAGTGGGGCGAAGGTGGGTGGATATTGTATATAGTGAGTGAGTGAGATGAAAGTGTATATAATATCTATACGTGTATGAAAGAGGGAGAGAGAGAGAGAAAGATAGAGGGACTGTGAAAGAGTGAAACTGTTAAAGACTATGAACTCGAATGAAGAGAGAAAAAGAGAAAAGTGCGTTGAGAGTTGCATTGGTTCGTTGCGAGAGAATTAAAAAAAAAAAAAAAAAAAATGGAAGAAGAAAAAAAAGAAGAAAATAAATAAATAAATGAAAAAAGAGGATAAGAAAGCACGCGAGAAAGGGCATGCACAGTGAGAACGGATATGGATGTTGAAGTATATATATATATAATATAAGTGAGAAAGGATAAGAAGAAGAAGAAGAAGAAGAAGAGATGCGTCTCGACCAGGTGCGTCATAAAGCCTTAGAATGATGCTCTAATAAATCCCACAGAAAAATTGCAAAGCCTTCAGGGTTGGCGAGTGTATATATATAGAATTCTTCGGCATTACATATTCGAGAATATATATATATATTTATATTTGGACGTGAGTATTCGTATTTGAGTGTGTAACTCTGTTAAAAATTTTTTTTCTATTGTACCAAAAATTTTTTCATATATAAATATAACATGTAATGTTGGAAGTAAAAAATTAAATTAAATTCAATTCAATTAATAAACAAACAAACGAACAAAAAAAAAAAATTAATTAAATTTTTTATTAATATCTCAATTAAATAATTATACATTTTTTCAGATTATTATTTTTTTTTTTATTACTTTTTTTTTTTTTTTTTTTCATTGTCGATAATTATTTATCCGAAATATTGAAAAAAATATTAGATAAAATACGATTTAATATTTGAAAAGAAAAGAAAAATTTCTTACATATATTGTCCTTTTATTACCTAACGTCAAACAATATATATATATATATATATATATGTATATGTATATATAACCATTTAATTATTTATAATTGAAATGATCCGAGAAATCGTCGATCGATAGTTACAAGTCGGCGTAAGGCAAAAAGCAATATACATCGGCATCGCTTAACTTCCAACTAAATGTGTATATATACACTATAGTAAGGAGTATATAACAGAAGTGTGTGGCTGGCAGTCAGTACCTAGCCCCAATGATGGAACAAAGGCAGCCGCCGCCGTCTCGTCTATACCTCAACCTTTACAAGACCCCTCAAAGCCAACTCTCTACGCACATGAACGCAAACGCGTGCTATACACTATATATAGTGTATATAACGTAAACTAGTAACAAGTCAACTACTCTCTAGGCGTAAAAACACGCCGCGCACCGTTGAGACTCTCATAACATTACTGGATTCATACACCGATACGTACAACCTCTGGCCCAATAGAACAATGGGGCCCCGACAGCTTATACCACCTCTCATTGCTACTGGTATGTAGTATATATATATATATATATATATATATATGAATGTTGTGCGAAACATTCTGAAGTTTATGGAGCGAGGAGAAAAACTCCTCTAGCCACGCGCGTTTTCGCTACGTCGATTTCATTTTCATTTATCTCTGCAGACAATGGTAGAGAATATAACGATTGATATATATGTCGGATAGGTATATCTATTTTACTGCAGTAACTGTTACTTTTATTTATTTATTTATTTATTTATTTATTTATTATTATTATTTTTTTTTTCCTTTTGATTTTTAATACTGTGAATTTAATGAGTAGAATAAAAAAAATAAAAATAATTTATATATATATATATTTTTTTTGTGATATATTGTGGAGTTTTGTTGTATTATTTTTTTCTCTTGTTCTATTTATTTCTTTCACACTCTGCTCTTTTTTTTTTTTTTTTTTTTTTTTCTCCATAAAAGTATTTTAAAATAACCGAGTATTGTCCATTATGATTTCATTTTTTTTTTTCTACAGTGCAGTCGGTAGAAGTCAAAAGTTTTTTTTTTTTTTTTTTCACAAAAAAATATAAATTCACATGATCCTTTATGTCCACGAGCCACATACAAATATATAAAGATTTATATATATATATATATATATATATATATATATATATGAAAAATTTGATATCGGTGCCCATGTAGTATATCTATACACGGAAAATTTAATCTATGAATCCTCCACAAATGTGTCGGACGTGATTTCGTCACAGTTGGATTGCTATGTGTGAGTCAAATTTGATGCGGCCCGGTGTCATGAGCTCGCGACTCATTTCTATTAACCAATTTATTCGCCGTGTCCTCTTTTTCTTATATATATACATATATATATATATATATATTTTTTTTTTTTTTCAAAATTTTGGATGACACGACTCGACATTAAGCGACATTCCCATACACGTATACATATACATATATATATATATATGAATATACGACCACCATGGTAGGTATAAACGCCTTAGAACTCTAGTCTTGAGATATATAAACGACCGATTTGGTAATTTGAGTACATACAAGACTTTTCCTATGCCAGCTGGGGTCGGCAAGGCGTTGCGAATCTATACAGAATATTCTACACTATCCATACGTTCTATTTATCTATATATATGTATATACACATATACGTACATATAAAATATATATATATATATATGTGTGTGGAATAGTATGTGAAAAACTGGCATACGTTCTCTGGAGGGAGATTGGCTTTTACTCATGAAATTCATCCTCAGGGACTTGTACATTTTCTTTGCGACGGTTGGAGTGATGGACTGCACAGCGTCATGAATATTTGAGTCAACTTCAAAAATACACATTGCAATGTAATAATTTATTGTTGTTTGCATTTTACAAGTACTTTTATAGCACAACTCACACGTATGTACGATAAATATTGAAATAAAAAATATTAAACTTCAATATATATATATATATATATAATATTTATTATTATTGATAAATAAAGATATCAAATATATTTTCGAGTAACTGTCAAAATAATAATAAATAAGTAAATAAATAATACTCATCCTAAAATAGCATATGAATAATATGAATAAAATATATGTATACATAAACACATGAACTACAATAATAAATTTGAAGAAAAAAAAAAAAAATATTATTCTACAACTTGAGGATCAAGTAACACCTTGGATTGTAATATCGTGACAGGTGAAAGAAAATGGTGTGTATGTATACATATATATATATATATATATATTTTTTTTTTGTGTCACAGCAAATATTTTGGTGAGGAGTAACAGGATCGTTGCGGTTTGAACAGTAAAAACAACAGCGCCTTAAAGTGATGAGAGAAATGTATAATAATATAATACCTTTATATATGAATAAGATGAAGAAAAAAAAAAAAAAAAAAAATTGTGAAAAGAAATTTTTTCTGGTTACAAACGTGTGTATACAGTGACTGGTATGAATATAAAGAGTACATAACATTTAGGCCGGTGGCACACGATAGATCTGAGATTAACTCTATTGAACAGTAAGAACGCGAAAAGGAGATAATCGTTTCTTGATCCACAAGGTCAAAACCGACCCCCCGTTAAGAGATAATGCCCTGCTAAGTTGTGTAGTGTCAAGAATCGTCATTTTCATCCTTGTCTTTTCATTTTTCACTTTTTTTTTTTTTTTTTTCTCTTCTGTTTATTCATTCTCGCGCGAATTCACTGTGACACGATGACTTAGTCTACCTCCTACACTACATTTTTTTTTTCTTTCTCTCACTTTTACACACGTATACTGCACACATTGTCCATAATCTTTGATGCTGATTTAAGGATAAGCTGTAAAAGCGATTTGACACTAACACCATCACTCGCACATTGTCACTTATGTGACTTTTTAAATCGTTGTTTATTTACCACAGCCACCAACTGACCAACCAAGTGAAAAATCTTAGTGGGAGATATTTTTTTTTTTTTTTTTTTTTTTTTTTTTTCTTGACACGTGACAATGATGTGCAATATCCCACCGTGTATATAAATCCTTCGTGGAAACACTTTTTTTTTTTTCTTTTCTTTTTTTTTTTTTTCACTCATATTTATTTATTTATACTTTAATAATATCAATTTTCTAGCGTACACATTTTTATAATAAATAAATTAACAGATAAAAAAAAAAAATAATAATAATAATAAATAAATAAATAAATGGCAAATAAAATTATTCGATAATTTTCACTTAAATCTGTATGCGAATTAATATATTTTTTCTATTTATTTATTTTATTCTATTTTATTATATTATATTTTTCGTTTTTTTTTTTTTGTCATGTTGAAAATTCGCATAGTCAAGACTAATAAGGAATATCAAATATCCGTATCTAACACCGCAACATCATCGGTGTATTTAACTATAATCGAAACTAATCCTCAGGTCGATATATACGATACTTTCAACTACCTTAACTAAAGCAACAAACAAGGGATATTATACTGTATCTTTATACATATCAATCGTTATATATGTATTTGCCACAATAGACAACACACTCTTATACAAATCCATATACATATACATATATATCAAAAAATAAATGTATATCGTCCCTATATAATGCAAATAATTATGTCCCTCTTCGATTTTCACGTTTCACTTTTAGTTTCACTTCATTCTCGTGTATCGTGGCAATTTTTTTTTTCTTTTTTTTTTTTTTTTATATATAATAAATATACACTATGACTGTAGATATTGTGAAAGAAGCAAAGAAAAAAAAAATAAAGGAGAAAAAGAAAAATATGTAGCCATGCCTAAAACACCTTTTTTTTTTTTGGGGTGGTCGCGCTATTTTCGATGGGGTTCGTTAACGCGTGGAAATATTTCTTGACGCTGACTTGACTGGAAAATAGAACGAAAGTATCAATGTATATATATATATATATAGTTATGAGCATCACCTTAAAATGAATTTCTTGTGTCTCACCTTTTCATTTGGCTTCTTATACACAGATAAATATATACCTAGAATAAGTCTATATATATTTTTGGGGTGGACAGGGTTTGTGCCACGGTTGCTCCACGCTTTGATTACATTACTTTGGTTCTTGGGGGGTAAGGTTTTCTCAACGTTGAATATATTTCTTACAAATAAAAAAAAATATATATATATATTGTCCTTCTTGTATATATGAAGTGGTAGCTAATGTATTTAAATTGATTGATGAATTGGTGATTAAATTGGAAAACAAAAAAAAAAAATAAATAAATAAATAAAAATGATTTGAAAATTTGAACGATATAAATTAATTTTTTTATTTTTTATTTCTTTCAAATATATACGAAATTATTTAATTGTGACATCATGATCATTTCCTCCCCCCCACTTCCTTCCCTTTCCTCTTTTTTTTTTTTTTCTCTATTTTACATATGTTTATATGTATATTGTGGCGTTGAAATAATTTTTACACCGATCTCATGACAACACTAAATAGTTTTTTTTAGTTGAAATATTATATACAACACACACACACACACACCGTCGACCGGTGGTGAATTTGATTAGGCCAATTATGCGGTCGCGCTTGAATTCTTGACGTGAAATTTTGATTTGCCACGTTACTTTTTTGTCTCGGGTTTAGACAATTCTATATTATTATGTATTCATATAGACACGTATCTAGTTGAGACATATCACTTTTATACACACACACACATCAATTATTCAATAAAGAAATAATTATACAATTTATATCGTATAATTCATGAAAATTTGTATTTATTGAAATATCAAAAATAAAATTAAAATATCTCACTAAGATAAATAAAAAAAAAAAAACAATAAAATATTTTTATTTGTATTTTTTTCATAAATTATCCATAAATGTTACCGATATTTATATTGACAATTATTTACGTATAAATTACTAAATATTCTATGAAACAGTGAGGGGGAGATACAAAAAAAAAAAAAAAAAAAACTGGATAGAAACAGTTGGGGAGATCTTGTTACAACGGAAATTCGACAGATTGGCCGTGTCGCGATGCCAAATGGCTCAAAAATCCAACGGAACGTACGTCAAAATTCAAAGGTATAGAAAACATTACATGAGATATAAAAAGAAAAAAAGAAAAAAAATTCTAAACACAATTTGAAAAGTGTTCACATGAGATAGATAAATATATATTTATACGTTTCATGTGGATAACAAGTAGTGTGATAAATGAATTTTAATAAACTTTTTTACATAGATATATATTTACACGTATTTACATTATCAATGATGACTTGAAGCGAGAACGTTCATGATATTTTTTGTTGTGTATTCCAATGATGATGATGATGATGATGACGACGACGATGAGGACGATGAGGACGATGACGGCAGCTGGTCTCGCCTCGCTGATTGGTCGCGCATCACGCCGCGTTTGTTGATCTTTTCCGTGTCGATACGCGTTATAGATCGTGCGAGGGGTGGGAGAGGTCTCCGGATGGGACTCTGGTTTATACCGGTAACCCCTCGTTTTAGCACCCGGTGTCCTCAACTATTATAGTTTCAAATACACTCACACACACATACTAACACGTATTTATATAAATCTGTGTGTTTGTACGTATGTCATATAGGATAACTGGAGAATATACGTACAAAACCACTGAACACCCCTCTCATATTGTAAGTGTGACAAAATGTCAGCCATTTTGTACACCTTTTCGTTTCGTTCTTTTTTAAATCTTTTCTTCCCGTCATTTCCCATTTATCATTTAATTAGGTAAATGATTTTTCAACTCAACCGTGTTCCACAGTTTATTTATTTTTTTCTTCTTTCTTCTTTTTTTTATTTTTGTTTTTGTTTTTTTTTTTTTTTCCATCCATCAACATAAAAATATTTAAATTACTTTATGTTTTTTAGATAATAAAAAAAAAATATATCAATGTCTAATAAAATATTTAATGATATCAAAATTAAATATTTAAATTTTTATAAAATTTTTTGAAATTTTCATTTTTTTTTTCCATATGTAAATAACAATAATAGTGAAAAAAAAACAAAAAAAATAAATAAATCAAGAGGAAATATTTGTGTTGGTGTATGTGTGTGTACTTTGTCAATGAGTAAAAGAAAGTTTGTCCATGTAAATACTGTAAATATATATATATATATATATATATATATATATACTTGACGAACGGTTTTACGTAGTGGAACCCCCTGTACAGGGGTGCATTTGCACGGTTTTCATTGGCTCGGTTAAGTTTGATTAATCTGTTCGCTTGGTCCCATTGTTCGAAAATACGACGTGGCTCTTTTACCATTGGTTGTATGATATACAGTGTCTATATATATATATATATTATAACCCATCCGGAAGCGATGCATTTAGTCGTGAGGGTTCACATTAGAAAGCCAATAGGGGGGTTATAGTTAAGGGATGACACAAAAAGAATGAAAAATAAAATGTAATGGCAGCTATAAAATTTAACTGTTCTCTTCATAATTTTTTTGTTATTTCATTATCCATTATTCATTCATTTATTTATTTATATAATTTTTAAAATATATTTATAGTTAACAATTTTGATATTTATTTATTTAATATTTGAGAATGAAAATAATGATTTTTTATAAGAAATAAAATTTTTTTTTTTTGTTTTCTTGTGAATGCATTGGGAGAATTAGTTCACGCACATACGTGTTGCAGTATTTTATGTAAGGTAAGAAAAAAAAAAGAAATGAAAAAAAAATTGTGTGTGTGTGTGTGTGTGTGAGGTTTAGAAGTAAACAGCGTTTGAGAGCTGAAGTGAGGAATATATTGTGAGAATAAGAAAGAGCTGTAAATAACGCCTTGTGTAAAAGTGTGCCCATAGTCTACATATACATATGTGAATAATATAAAAGGGGAGAATCGTGATCTAAACGCCGCCCCTAAATTTTTGTCCCTGACACGGGGGTGCGGCTTTTTGAGCTTGGGAGGCCGTCACGCCTATCAGCTTTGTCGTTGCCGATACATCTGTCGAGTTTGCACCACTGATTTTTATTTTTTTTATTTTTGATTCATGTTCATTTTTCGATTCTCTTTAAGTACTCGCGTATTACAATATCAATTACAATACGTGTCATATTTATTATAATTATTTTTTTTCTCTTTACAAAAATGATTTCTAATTAATTTTTTAATGCAATGAATGAACAAAAATTTCGAATACATGAAATTTAGTATTTTACATAGAGAAAAAAAAAAAAAAAAATTGATTTTATTTATTAATAAACACATAGTAACAAAAATAACAATAAAATAGATATTGAAATTATCACAAATGAAAAATTCGTGGAAAAAAAAAAAAAAAAAAAAAAAAAGAGATTTTTATTCATAAATTTTGTAGCAAACAATTTTTCACGATTTTAAAAGTCTCAATGGAAAATCATTGAACGATCAATGATTGAAGATGAGGGAGGAGGCGCGCGCGAACGATTCTTTGCTATATATATGAAAGACCTCACATATAGTTTGTCTTTTCTTTTTCATGATTCGCCATTCATCGATCTCCGCCCATTTTTTATCCTCCCTTATTGCCACTACAACGTATAATACACTCGACTCTCGTCTTTCAGCAATTTTTTTTTTTTTTTTTTTTTCTTTCTATGTATACATATGCGGCTTCCTTTGAAATACATTTAGCTCCTTCTCATCCTTATGGTGTCCTTATATACACCAATCCCCTTTCATTTCTCACATATACATTTTATTTACCCATAGATCCCTACTCAATCGTCCCCACCCCCTTGCCGTCCCACCATTATTTTCTCCTTCCATTCTGAACATCTCAAAAATTCCCATCCGATAATGCGGTAGGTCAAGGACACATCAACCAATTGTTTTATAAAAATAATAAATTTGAAGGATAAAAATTATTTTATCTCTTAAATATTAACACTCAATTAAATTCATATAAATATTACACGTATAATTTTAAATCCAATTTTCCATCTTAATTCTCACTATTGAGAGGAAATATATATATATATATATATGTAGGGGAGGAAATTGTGAAAGAATGAAAATAGTAGAAATGAAGAAAAAATAAGTAGAAAAACATCAAACGACGTTTGATGTTTTTCCGCGTTGATTTTATCCTGTATTTAGCACAGAGAAAAATCAGTGCATCAGTAGTCGTTTTCTTTCTTCTTCTATTTTCATTATTATTATTTTTTTTCTCTTCATTTTAAATTATTTTACTCTATTTATTTCTTTTTCCTCTCTCTTTTTTTTTTTTTTTTTGGTTAACGGTAGTCAATTCGAAAAACTTGAAAGACAAAAAACGTGACTTGCCGACTTTTAACTTCTTTTTGTATAACCAAAGAGGCCGAAAATGAGACGAACAAGCACGTATATGTATGGCTATACATTCAATATATATATATATATAATGGAGATGGAGAGATAGGTAGGAAAATAGAGTGGGAGAGAAGAGAAGAGCCGCTTTAGTCGACCACCTACTTCGGCAACACAATAGGCCACAAATGCGTGGCGACAGGAGCGGCAGATATACGGCAAGCTGATTGCTCGTTGTCGTGCCAAGCACGAATCTGCAGCCACTTTATATACATATGTGTAAGTATACATATACATATATATATATATACTCTATATATTCGTATATATTTTTTTCACCAGACACGATGAATTTTAAATTATTTTTTTGCCATTCTCATTTTATTATTTTTTTTCTTTTTTCTTTCTTATTTTTGCATTTGAGTTGTTATATTCACGATTGAATTATTTAAAAATTTTAATTTTTAATACAAAAAAAAACAAAAAAAAACTATAAATAAATAAATTTTATTTTGTATTTTACTTAATAATCTTTCTGTTTATTTTATCACTACAAATTATAATTATTTATACAGTGCACAATAATTAATAATTAATATATAAAAACAGAAAAATATAATTTTTATATTATGTATTACATTCCCAGACATACATATATTTTTGTACAAAGCCTAAACTAATTATTATATAAATAGGAAGAAAAAAAAAAATCACATTGATATATCAATAAATCGTTTTTGTTTGTTTGTTTTTTTTTTTTTTTTTGATATACACGAAATAAAATTGATGTCGCCAATTTTTTGCTAAAACAATTTATGTTCACACATTCAAATATATATATATATATAAATGTATATGTAGACATATATAATCTCTAGTTATTTTTAAATTATATATTTATATAATTTTTATGTCTATCAAATAAACATTTATAGTCCACGCTACTTAAAAACTTCAAAAAAAAAAAAAAAAAATTCGTATGTATACACGTGTATAAATATCAGGCGAATTAATTGCGTTTCAGTTGCAATATGATATGTCATAAAAATTTATATAGATATATGCGTGTATATCATAATATATATTTATATATATATATATGTAAGGCAATATATTTATGACATATTGTTCGAGAGGACTAATCAGGTTCCCACCCTCGTTCCCACTCCTCACAATATTTATCATTATTCATTAAATAATATTAATACAATATTATATTTAATTAACTGCAGGTAAATATGTCACTAGTTAAATTCGATTGTTTCATATATAATTACACGATGGATGAATTTTAATTGATTAAGAAATAAAATTTATTCTGTATTATCGTGTATTATCGTATATTTTCCTTTTTTTTTTTTTTCTCTTTTGTATTTTGTATTTTGTATTTTGTACGAATTATATTTAGTGTACACGTCCACAAACTTGTGAATCAATACCACCAAGATATGGATATCCACTTTTTGCTTCACTTGGACTGTGTGGCGTTACATGATGATGTCCCATACCCGATGCCGTTGGAGTCACACCCGATGTTGCATTTTGTACCATACAAGCGCTCATATTAGCGCCAGTTGGACTCACGCTCGCTGCCAAACCACCGAGATTTAAATTACTAGGTGATAAATTCGATGATAAATTTGTCGTTCCATAGTGTGAACTGTTAAATAATCTGTAACATAATTTATTTAATTTAAATTAATATTGGAAAAAATAAAATTGATCCAAGTTAAATTAATATTAATTGTTGTGAAGAAAAAAAAATTTATTGTTTAATTAATATTGATATTGTATATGTTGATATATATATATATATACATATAAATAATGATGATAAAAAAATAAAAAATTCAGTGTAAAACGACGACAAATGAACGTTTATAAAAAATCAAAATAAAGGTTGAAAACATGTGAGTGTAAAAAAAAAAAAAAAAAAAAAAAAATTTTCTCAAAGCTACCGCACGGAACGTGGGGAAATGCAATCCGTTAATTTAGCCGTGGTAATCAAACGTATATATATATATACAGAGTATTGTTTGTTTATGAAATGCGACACTCGATACAGTCGAACCGATAGTCGCCGGCGAAGTCTCTCAATATAAAAATTGGTCTGGCACCGTGACGAGCAGCCCTTTCCACGATCGCGCACGCCGTGTGTTTTTACCACGTGTGTGATCAACTTATTTTGCTCTCTCTCTCTCACTTCTTCTCATTCTTTTTATCTTTCACGTTTTATTATATACTTTCATTTACTATTTTATATACACTTTACCACAAATAAATTTTAATTCTCTTCATGGCCATTTAAATTGAAATTATTTGATTTTATTCCTGTATTTAAATGTCAAAATATAATTTTTATATTTCAACATTAAATTTTTCCATTTGTAAACAAAAAATATTTATTCAATAAAATTATATATAAATAAGAAAAAAAAAAAAAAAAAAAAAAAAAGGGAAAAGAGAATATTTTGAATGGAAAAATAAAAATTCAATAATAAATGTGTAAAGAAAAATAGAGTGATTTATTTTTAATGTGAAAAGTGAATGAATATATTGAGTATATATATATATCCTGGGGGTTCAACAATTCATATTTATATAAATATATATATATATAAACGTCTCACGGGCTAACTGAGAACAACACAACCCAACTGAAGTTGATTATTAGCCGGTAGCGTTTCATTATGAGGCCGAGCAACATAATTGCAGACCACACGCGTACGTCTACGTATATAATATTATATAGAAGATTGTGTTTTCTCAGTGTTGGAATCGACGTGTGTGAGATGGAAAAATGTATTTGTTGCATCTACATACGGACATTGTAAATAATACATCACAATAAATGATGAAATATACACACATACAAATATAAATACACACACACACACATATATATATATATTTACTAGTATATATTATGAATCGTTTCAATTTCATCTGTATTATAAAATTAGTTGGTAAATACTTGAGACGAATGAGAATGCACTTTGTAAAATAAGGTGGCACGCCCTACATATATGAAACCTACACATTCACACACACACACACACACATCATATACAATGATTTTATATACCGTTGGAAGTGGTCATGATTCAAACGTGTTATTAGCCCACAATTGTCGAATTAATTGTTAGAAATATTTAAACATGTGTGTGTGTGTGTGTGTATGTGTGTACATATCTGTGTTTGTGTTTGTATATATATATAAATAAATATGAGTTCAAAAAAGATAAAGATAGAAACAGAGAAAGAGAGAGAGAGAGAGAGAGGATGAGGATGAGAAGAAAAAAGAAGAGAAATGTTGACTTCTTGTGTTCCATTTCTGTGCATGTGAATGTTCCATAGAAAAAATCAGGTTTGTACCTGTAACGCCTCTACACGCATGCGTATACTGAGAAAAAAAAAAAAAAAAAAAAAAAAAAACAGAAAACACTGAATGATCCATTGAAAATTCCATAGTTTTTTCTTCTCATTATTATTAATATTATTATTATACTTTTTTTTTTTTTTTTTTTGATCAAAGAATGAAAATAAAATTTTAATTACTCACCCATAGTTTTCAGATGTCGCTCGTGGCCACTGTTGCTGTGTACTGTAATAATTTTCACTATAATTGTAGTGTTGTGGTGGATATGCCGTTGTAGTTGCCGCAGCTGCTGCTACCGATGCTTGTCCATAACTTTGATAACTCTCAGCGCCACTTGGATAATGTTGAGTTTGAAATGATTGTAAACTCATTGTATTAAATGCATTTAATTGTTGGCTATTCAATTGTTTACGTAAACGTGCTCGTCTATTACTGAACCAAACTTGTACACGTGCCTCCGTCAATTTGGTCCTACACACAGAGAAGAAAAATAAAAAAGAACGAACAGACAACAAAAAAAAAAATTTATTATTTAATAATAAATAAATATTGCAAATAATTATATGAATTCGTATTATTTTTGTATTTATATATTTAATACAGATAAAATGAAATAATATATATTTATAATATTATTATGTATCGTACTTTTGTGCAAGTTCCTCTCTGGTATACACATCAGGATATTGTGTACGAAGAAATGCAGCTTCAAGTTGTTCCAACTGTTCACCAGTAAAGGTCGTTCTACTGCGTCTTTGTTTTCTTTTTAGTGCAATTCCGGGCTCGCTCTCAGTATCCGAGTCATCGCCACTGCTACCACCTAAATAATCAACCAATACAAAAAAATATGAAGAAATGCAAGTTAATAAATAAATAGTAGATATTTCTATTCGTCAAGGAATCTCAACAAAAATAAACGAAAAAAAAAATAATAATAATAATAATAAAATTTACAACAATTTCATGGTACAGAAATGAAAAATAAAAATAAAAACACAAAAAAAGTCTGACGGGGATAATAAATAAATAAATAAAAAAAATTAAAGAATGCAATATAAAATATGTTATATAAAAATATTTAAACGTGTCAATTGAACAGTGAGAATAATACATCTGTCGTCGAAAGTGAAAAAAAAAAAAAAAAAAAAGTAAATCGTAAAATATTTAATTCCACGCTTCGTTATGGAATCCACATGAATGAGGGGATTGAAAAATGATTGCTAATACTATCTTTATATCTTTATCTTTTCCTCTCACTTTATTTTTCTTTATATATATATATATATGAAGAAATAAATTGTTTAGGATGTGTAGAAATGATTGAAGGAAGGAGGACATTCCTTGCTCACGCAATCGACGATGAAATGAAGGGGCATGAAAAAAAAAAAAAAAAACAAAAACAAAAACAAAAATAAAAAAAAATTATTGAACACCGACGAAGAGAAGAATGATAGAAGAA
The DNA here is from genome assembly GCA_963920625.1 of Dinocampus coccinellae. Taxonomy (NCBI): domain Eukaryota; kingdom Metazoa; phylum Arthropoda; class Insecta; order Hymenoptera; family Braconidae; genus Dinocampus; species Dinocampus coccinellae. The sequence goes on along the minus strand of OY987187.1, from coordinate 4,515,615 downwards.
GAATGAGAGGAAGAGAAAGAGGGAGAGAGGGTGAGGAAGAGGGAGAGCGAGAGAGAATGGAAAAACATTTGTGGAGAGTGGAATTTCAGTTCGAGCACGTGCTAGACGTCAGATACCGAAGATAGGAAGCGAGTTGTTCCCGCCCACAGTTCACACGCCCGAGTCTGCAACCCACCATTAAATCCATCGTGATTACAGCCGTTGGCTTGGCCAACCTATACTAAACTAAAACACCGGAGAAATTAGGGTCCGCGCGCCAACACGAATTAAGTTCTTTGACATGTAGATAAACTCATGATACTTTTCATGGGCCTCTTGTAATATCATACAATACAGATATACAATCGATATTTATATACATAAATGTATAAATATAAATATTATATTCAATAAAATAAAAAAAAATAAATAATAAATAATAAAATGGCAATAGTCGAGAATAAGAGAGAAGAGAAACGGAAAAAATGAAAAAAAAAAAAAAAAAAAATTGAATTGAATAGAAAAGTATCCAGGAACTTTAGTTCGTTCTTTCCTTTTTTTTTTTTATTTTTTTATTTTTATTCTTTATCGAATACGTAATTGTGTGCATTTATATATAAATAATGTTTTTTTTTTTTTTTTTTTTTTTTTTTTATTACAATTAAACCGAGTATAATTCTTGTGATGGAAATAATTCGCACGTAAATAATAAAAATATAAAAAATGATAAAGTGGATAGAGGAAAAAAAAAATATATATATAGGAAAACGGGGAAATATTTGTAGTCATAAATTTGCATAAATTGTTGAATAAAAGTGGAGAAAAAAGCAATAAAAAAAAAAAAAATACGAAGAAGAAATTTTTTTTTCTCTTTCTCTGTATTTTATTTTCATTTTTATTTCCTGATTTAATTTTCTTTTTTTTTTTTTGCTTTGTTTTATTTTCAAGAGATATTGTATTGGATGAAGTTATCAGTAAAGTCAAATACTTATATCAATAGCGCACACACTTTATATTTATATATATTTGGGGCGCGAATAACCATTAAAGTAAAAAAAATATATATATAATATAAGTGTATGTGTGTGTATACAGAAAAGCGAAGAAGGGTTGCATTATATTACTCGCGCGAGCGGTTCGCAAGATTAAAGGCTACGGCGGTAGTCGTAAATCCTTAGCAACGCTTCGAGGGCATATATATATATATATATATACATATAGATGTATATGTACGATGAACAATTCACCTGAAGCCTGACGATTTCCACAATCCATCGACGCTGTGAGATATTTTCATTTCTCTTTTGAACACCCCATCACACATTACATAAATATATTCTAACATAAAATGTTATTTACTTCTTATTCTTTGTTTTTTCTAACAATAAATAAAATTAAAAAAATATATATATATATATATGTATATAACATAAATAATGGAATTTGAAAATGATGAAAAAATAAATAAATTCAAGATTAAATTGAATTACATGATATTTTTGAGGATAATTATTAATAATAAATATTTTACGTTTTTGTTTTAAAATATTTTTTCACGATGTCGAATTAATTATGATATGTATCATGATAATTATTAGATAAATAATAAAATATTTATTTCTTTTAATTTCTTCATTTATATTTAAATATTTACATCAATACATTTTAATCAGTGCATTATTGCTCTCAATGTTCCTTATGTTTTCTATACAGGATAATACTCACTTACACTCAACTACGACGTTCATTCTATTATGTACGTCAGTATATACTTGGTCGGCGTACCATCCAAGATTAGAGGTGGGCACACCACACAAATGCGGTGCAAGGAGGAGTTACAGTATATGGGATATACACAGACCACACGCCGCGTCAAACTCTCTCCATCAGAGTGGTAGGTACCATCAAGCACACACAGCAATACATATATATATATATATATAAATAAATATTACTCTACCCATAGTTGATATTTGTGCACTTTTCTTCTTAGATTTTATTTTGTAAATAACTTATAATATTTACCTCAAGAACAAAAATTTTCTTTTACTCTTTAACATAAATATTTTTTTATTACCGTTATATTAAATTTTCTAGTGAAGAAAAAAAAATTTTTTTTTTTTCTTAATTAAAATTTGAAAAAAATTTCTTTCTCACTATTTTATTATAATAATAACTTTTTTTTTTTTTTTTCAATTTTTCTTGTTATTTTTTTCATCTTCTTTCTTTCTTTTTTTCTTTTTTTCTTTCTTTTTTGTTGTACATGAGAGAGAGAGAGAGAAAATTTTTTGCAATGTACAAAAGCGAAAAAATAAAATTAGTGATTAATGTCTCCATCAATGTATATAGGTGTATACATATATATTTATGTGTGTATATGTGGTTATTCTCTTGGTTCTTCTTCCATTCTCCTAATCAAAATGTGAAACTCCCAGGTGAGAAGATAATAAACTTCGAGACATTCGCGCGCACAACGGGGCGCCCAATATATTTCTTTGCGTAAAAGAAAAGAAGTGAATGTGAGTGGAGTGTGTGTGAAGGAAAAAAAAAAAAAACAAAAAAAAAAAATACAAAAAAAATATTTAAATGTAAAATAAAAATTGAGGGTGGTAGAAAAAAAAAATAAATAAATAAATAAAGTGAGAAATTGTATTTTGCAACGGTGCGAACTAATAAATAAATTACTAGAATTCTCATTAATAATACACCAATGACTTCAATATATTTCTACATTAATTTTATATAACAAATTATTTGATTTATTTATTTATTTATTCATTTTTTGTTGTTGAAAATCCATCAACGCAATAGGAAATTTTTAAAATGATCAAGAACTCACCGAGAATACCATTGATAGAGTGATTACGTCGTGGATCATCACCAGGACGAGTTTGATTTGATGGTCCACGTAATAACCTCGATATACTTGATGCTGATGGTACGGATCCTTTGTCACACACTCCATCCTGCTGGCAAAACCACATTGGGCAAGTTAGTATAATTTTTTTTTTCAATTTCCTATTTATTTATTTATTTTTTTTTTTGTCCAAAAATATGAAAAAATATTTTTTTGTATTATCAAATTACTCAACAGACCTTGATTAACTTATCACGTATTTCCCATGTGAATATTGCCGGATTTTGTCTCTTCAAATCTTCAATTCTCGCTTCAACTTCAGGCGTTGCAACACGCGGTTTACTCCCACCAATAACACCAGGTCGGATTGAACCAGTTTCTTGATATCTATTGAGTATTTTTGATACACAACCATGTGAAACACGTAATTGACGTGATATAACACACGGTCTCACACCAGACGCTGCCATTTCAACAATTTTCAATCGTATATGATTTGGTAGTGGCCGTCCATTAATAAAAACTCCACCCAATTGATTAACTCGTCCTTGTCCTACAAAATAAAAAAGAAAAAAAAATAAATCATTAAACAATTATAAAACGTGATAACAAATTGATAATAAAAGTTAATATAAAGTGTATTATAATTTTTTTTTATCATCAATTTCTATATACATATAAGGAAGGAAAATATAAATATAGCATTTAGAATGACACGCAAGGTGCCGCTCAAACGCTCTTCTAATTACTGGTAATGAGGCCCGGTTAATTAACTTAATTATAATTGCGAAGAACCAAACAAATATTATACGGCGGTGAACACCAATGTGGTAAAGGAAAAAAATCGTATATAATACACAAACACACACATATATATATTGAAAGTGTGGGGGAACTGGGTGTGCAACGCAAAAGAAAGAATTGCGGGTAAGAGATAAACGTAAATGACACCAACTCCAGATTGTGTGGGTTTTATATATATATATGTGTATTTATGTGTGTATATAGAAGGAGGATGTAAAGGAGGAGAAATAAACGTTCTCTCTGTCTGTCTTTATGCGAAGTGGCAGCGAAAAGTTACGGCCGTGGTTTTGCCACGAGCAGTAAACTTCCCCTTTTGGCTTCTTCGTTTCCTTCATTTTATTTATTCCGTATATATATATATATATTCATTTATTTATGAAACTAGACTCGAAATACAATCACAATATTGTTGTTACAATCAATGTCAAGTAATTCTCAAGAATATTTAGCAATAAGAATAAATAAATAAATAAATAATAAAAATGAAAATATAAAATTATAAATTTCAATACAAAACCATAAACTATTATTCATTAAAAATATAAATATATATTTGTAAAATGGATAAATAATTCTAAATATTAATAATGAGAATAATAATACAAGAGTATTGTAAAGATTTTATAAATATTTCGTTTGGGTTGATAGTAAAGACAGACTTATCACTCTGAAAATTTTATGAGGCTGCCAAGTATAATTGGATACGATAAAGAGCCATTGTTTATCCATATATACTCGACGTACTTTATGAACCTGTCCAGTGTGCCGTGAAAAATTGCGTTCAAGAGACTTTTAAAAGTTCCTCTCTTTCCTTCTTATTCTCTGTCTCATATACTCAAATACCCATAACACATACACATAAACACAAAACAAAATTCATTTTTATCAAAAGTCATTTTCTATCATTTATTAATAACAAATACAATAATAATACGAGCTGTGAAAAAAAAAAAAAAAAAAAAAAATATATAGTGTCACCAAAATTTAGTTGTAATTTTTGTTGTTTTCTTCTCTTATTTATTTTTAGTTTCAATATGATTTTATACTTTGAGAATAATTCAACACATATAAACATACACACACACACACACGTATATATATATATATATATATTTATATATGGAATCGTTCAACGGACACCTAGGGTATGACGTCAGTGTGGAGGCCGCGGGGCCCGCCGGGATTACAGGCAAGATCAAAAGGCACCGCCCGACGCGCTCAGTACGCGCAGGCTTGGACGCGCGCGCCTGACCCAAAGTGGTACCAAAGTCAAATGGCTTTGTATTATACATACGTGAATATATGTACACCTATACGTGTATACAGTACAGACTACCATCAATGACATTCAAACAATTTTAATTCAGATTTCACTAATTTTATTACATTAAACATAAAAAAAAACAAAAAAACAAAAACAAAAAAAACAAGTGGATAAAAAATTCTTATTTACATCTGTTCAAATACTTTCTATTATAACTTGATATTTATATATTTATATATATATATTTTTTGATTATAGACAGATGAATATTTTATAACTTGTGATAATATGAGACTATTGGAATTAATGATATTCCATTAAATGTCATTGTTTTTGTTTTGAATAATTTAATGTATAAATATATTTGTAAATATTGAGTTATGTATTTGTAGATATATTATGAATATTAAATAAGTTTGACGATAATTACGATGATGAAGATGAAGATGAAGATGATGATGATGATGATGATGATGATGATGATGATGATAAAGTTCTTCGAATTATCTTTCTTACATTGGATTGCCATCCACAGTATATAACTCTTGCGTACTACGCGTGAATATAATTACGGGGTTATTTTGGCGTTAAATTATATATGCCCGGGTGAATTTACAAGCGTTCGATGGGTTTTTCAGGGACGTGAGTTTCGCTCTCTTGTTCGCTTCCTTCCGCAATTAGGTTATGTATTTTTACTCGGTGAGTTTCGTATATAAATACATACATCATATATTTCATATTTTATATAAGTGCACATGTGAATGTGTGTATATTTTTCAATGTGGTGGGTTGCAATGAAGAGAGAGTTTAATAAAAGTGTAAGACGAGAATTCATATACATATATATATACATATATATTTATACGTACATGGACCACCCTGTAGAGTATGTACTCGTGATTCAAGGTGCATTTTTATAAAGTGCCTCAATCGTGAAAAAAAAAATATATATACACATATATATAATAATAATAATAATTTAGAGCATGAATTATTGATTATGGGCAATTCATTTTTCAAAAAGCTACATCATGTTAATACTCGTGATTGTAAAAAAAAAACGACGAATATGAATAAGTTAAACCATCCCTTTGCTTATATTTATATATAAATACTTATGTATATAGCTGTTGGTGTACGTGTGTATGTGTGTAAAAAAACCTTGAGGGAGAATTTCGTAATTTGAATTCATCGCCTGGAGAATTCTAACCCAAAAATTAAAAAAAATAAAAAAATAAAAATTTCATTTTTTTTTAAATTATTTTTTGTATCAAAAAACAATATGATAATAATAATAATAAATTAATTGATTAATAAATAAAAAATTCAGAAAAAAAAACAAAACAAGATTTTTTTCATTAATATTTATCTCATATTGATAATAAATAAATTATGATTTAATAAAAAAAATTGTTTTGTTTTGTTTATTGTTGTTTATTGTTGAAATGATTGTTTATTTCAAAAAAAAAAAAGAATTGAATAATCAGAAAAAAATATTAATTAATTGATTGAATTATCAATTTTATATAAATAATTTTTGTGTATATTATTTGTCTTTTTTTCTTATAACAATAATTATTATTATTTTTTTTTTTTTATGGATTCATATGATATATCAATTAATTAATTTATATAATTGTTTATTTATTTATTCATTTTTTACAATAAATAGAATTGCAAGATATATATTGACGAGAATCAATTGAAAAGTCATGAGTAATGGTCGAATGAAGATAAAGGGTATGAAAAATTTGCGCACGTGTGTAGGAGTATACCAATGTGATCATCACCGTATCGAGAGCGGGTATCCGTATACTTATATATATATATATATATAATACTAAATGTTATTATACGCATATGAAATCATGAGATATGCGGTATAAGTTGCAAGTCGCGAGGGCTTCAATCAACTTGCCGTCGCCAGAGGCCGATCCGATATCAGACATTAGGTTTTTATAGATTATGTTTCCAACGCACCGCGTAACTATCCGCCCACCGTCGTGTGGATGTACCAAACAACATTGTATTTTTTTTATTGTTAAAAAATCTACCTTATACCTCTGGAATAATATAAATCTTTATATATTCATATTACATTATATATTTATCGATAAAAATATCCGAATATATTTATTCATTCTTATTATTTATTGTTCATCTTAATATGTGACTGAATTTTTTTTTTCTCAATTCATTTATTCATCTTCGTTTATAATCCGACAATTTCAATTATTTTCTTAATATCACTATTAATTCTAAACAAATATATTTTTGTTGAATTAATTATTTTCTGTTTGTTGGAAAAAATTTTTTATACTTTTATTATTTCACATGAACAATTTGGATATTTTTTGGTGCAGACATTTGTCTGTTATACGATATTACTATTATTATTATTATTTTCTTCTATATTTACTCATTATTTAAATAATAAAGTGATGATATATAGATAAATAGTAATTTGTACAGTTTATTGTGCGTGTAATGTGAAAAGAATTATAAATTTTGTGCGTACAAAAATTACATGGGAAAACTTTCTCATTACTAAATTGCAACAGGTAAATAAATATTTATGAAATATTTTTTACACATTTAAAAACAAATATATATATATATATATTTCTACCCTAATTATTATTAATATATAAAAAATAAAAAAGAATAATATAAAAATAATTGATTAAAAATTGTATTCATTCCGACGGAAGAAATTCATATTAATATTTTATTAAAAAAAATTTCAAATAAATTTGTCCAAGTTAAAATTATTTACACAGTATAAATAAAAAATTAAATAATTTCTATGAAGTAAAATTAATATAAACATCAATAAACACAATCATGCACTAATATATATGTATATAATTAATAATAATAAAGATTATATATCAAATGAATATAAAAGCTCACCTTGAAAAGGATATCCAGTGAAATATGGTGCCATATTGAGTGTACTGACAGCCATCTAGATCAAGTCCTTCTTTCAAAACAAATCACTTTATCGTCAAAACACAACCAAATAAATAAACCAGAAGAAAAAAAAAAAATAAATAAATAAATAAATAATAATGGAATAATAATATAATTAAATTAAATAAAAGAAAAAAAAAAAAAACGAAAAATTATTCCAACTGTCTAATTTCAATTACACTCAAAATAAATTGCACTCAATGTATTATTTGGCACAAAATTCGCGACAAATATAAACCGTGAAAAAATATAAAACCAAAAAAATGCAATAACCAAAGGAAAAATAAGTAAAACTAATAAATAAATCCACGATATAAGTCAGGGATAAATATAAATTTCAAAGTACATATAAATATATGTATGTGTACAAATACATATGACATACATACATATATATATATATATATATATATATATATATATGTGTGTGTGTGTATATATGTGTATGCGTGGAAAAAAAAAAAATATTTGAGAGACGTGTCTAAGCTTGTTGAATGACAAGCGGACCTGTTGTCGTCTCGGGGTCTCAACTCCAACTGTGGATTCAAAAGTGGAATCTCGCCCAGTGCACAATCGCGTGGTTTCACTCACTCACACTTCATCACTGGCAGGATCTTGTGTGGGTCTTGTAGGGTACAGTGTGAAGACTAATACCGTGGCAAAAAGGTAGGCAAGCCCAAGGCGCGTCCTTAAAGAAGTAGTAAACTCCGCCTACTTTAGTGAGATCAACGGATGAGTGTGCGCGCGGTGCAGTCATAAAGAAGAAGGTGAAAGACGAAAGAGAAGAAGCCCAACATTATATTGTATACATACAAATTTATTTATAAATGGGTGTAAGTTTATGTATGTGTATGTATGTTTATGTGTGTATATATGTTCTTGTATATTGATGATGAAAATCAAAGGCTCAACTACACGACCATCGTCCAACGTGTGTTAGCCAAATGGCATTTAAAATAAGTCGAGAGGTGGCGACTTATTTTGCTCCGCCCGACCCACACACACACACACACACATTACCCACCCACTCCCACACACTACACGTCTTCACGTGTCTCTGTTTTTTATTTTATCCTACATTATTTATCTATTTAATAATTTTTTTTTTGTTTTGTTATTATCCGTACGTACAGGTAGATTTTATGTATACATTAAAATGCGTATTAGAACTATCGATTATGTGAATATATATTTTTCTCATTTTTTTTTTTTTTTTTTTTTTTTTTTTATAATTCTATGTTCAAAAAATATCCGGTTTAATATATTTTTTTTATTCCTCTACTTGTGTATAATTCGAATATATTTCTCAATTACGTATGAAAAATTAAAAATTAAAGAATAAAATAGAATGATGAATTTATTTTTTATTGTTTATTTATTTCGTAAATTTAAAAATTATTTATTATAGTTTCCCTATCTGTTCTGTCTTTATTGACTTCTAGGTGTATTAGATGTGTATGAAAATGTGAGTATATGTAAAACGAATTTTGGTGATCGTGTGTGTGTGTGTGTGTGTGTGGTCCCCCCGCCGCGACCGACATAGCTCATCTAATTTCCGTGTAATCATTCCGACGTGGATGGTGTTCGAGACAACATATATAAAACCGCCACTGAGATCATCATACATCCATAAACAAAAAAATAAAGAAAAAGTAACAGGTGAAAAAAAAAAAAAGAAAAAAAATTACATAGCAATTAATAAATCTCTACGTACTAAATTTCAAATAAAAAATAAAAATTAAAATTAAAATAATATCATAGATATAAATAATTTTTATTTAAACAATCAAACGTGATATTTTTTATCTATATTTTCGTTTGCATTTGAATATTCTGAAATATTCTAAAATACGAAGAAAAAAAAAAAAAAAATAGGATAAAGAAATAGAAGACAAGCGCGTGCTCATTACTATTACGATAAAATATTATTTTTTATTTTAGTAGTTTCGTGAAAATGTTTAATTCACACTAAAATATTAATATGATATATACATTATCATGTAAAATAAATGGATAGATCAGGATTAAAATGTACAAATAATTATTTACATGTAAATGTAAATATAAATACACAACAGACACACACACACACACACACACACACGTATAAGTTTATATATGTATGTATAGAGGGCACGTGTCGTGATTGTAGTTTATGTGGGGCTGATTGGAAGAGCGTGGGTTGGGTGCTGACATCGTCTGTGCACTCACACACTCATTTTATACAGACTTACATAAACATTTACATATATATTTTTTTTTTAATTTTCATTTTTTTTTTTCTTTTCTTTTCTTTACACTCTACACCTTTATAATCATATGAATATATTTATACCATTTTAGATATGTTTCATTGAGTACATTTATTTATCCTCACACTCGCCACATTTTATATATGCGTGTGTGTATGCAAACGGTTTTGTAATCATTAAGACATGCATTATGCCGTAATAATCACAAAAACTGCACGCAAGTTGTGTATGTACAAGTATATACTCGCTCTTATACCGTATCTGATTAGGAACTTGGCGTTGGTCGCGAACAAAATACATACGTTTATTATATCGGTATGTATATGAGGACAGAAAACAAGTTGAGGAAATAAATATTGTAATTTTCATTCGCTTGGGCGTAAATGCATGTGTGTGTGTGTGTGTGTGTGTGTGTGAGTGGGTACACGTATGATGCATTAATTTGTAACGTTATATTGAAATTGTTTCTCATTCATTAATGATTTTTTTTTGTTTTTTTTTTTTTGTTTGCTCTCTAGAAAAATAATTTTTATCACTTGCATGAATAATTATTCTATTTCTATTCGTGTTTACTTCATAATTATAAAAGTTGTTTGAATATTTCATTTATTTTTTACTTGACAAAAAAAAAAGAAAATAATAAATAAATAAAAACAATTAATTTTTTATACTTTATTTTTCAATGAGAAGAAAAAATTTTTTTTATTTTTTTTTTATTTATCCCAGAATTTTTTTTTCACTAAGAATTTAAAATAGGAAAAAAAATATATAATATAATTTATATATCCTGTTATTTATATTCTCGGAAAGAAAAAAAATAATAAATAAATAAAATAATAATGATAATAATAATAATAATAATAATAATAAAAGAAGAAATAAATAAAGGGAAAAAAAAATTTCCCAAGAGCAAATTCCATCATATATGAAGTTTTATCTCATACAGTTGACATATGTTTTTTTTTTTGAATTCGAGTTTTTACATCTCAATCGTTTGAATTGTTTAAATGTCCCAAGAGCAAATTTCTATCGAGTCAAACATTCAACCAAATATACATTTATCGGTGACACAGTGACACCCGCTGGCTTGGGATGATCAATTGGCCAGTCCCAGGCGATATATGTGAACACAGAGAAGACAATAAAATAGAGATTGAGAAAAATATATATATACATATACATATATATGAAAGAAAGAAGAACATTCGAAACGAAACACAGAAATCAACAGGAAATAAGCAAAAACGATTGGATATTTCCAGTAAATTGTTTGATGCTATTGGAGACATTAAATATCTATATTTCTACGACACAGTGAAATATACATATATATATATATATAGATTTATTTTTCTCGAAGTGACACTGTGAGTATATCTCACCCAAGGGACACCCAAGTCCAATGTAAAGTTCCAATTGAAGACATACAACGTTGCATTCATATTGCGAGTGTTGTGGCGACTAGTGGTTACCAAAGAGGCGTCAAGTGACAATGTCCCATAGGATTTGATTCAACTAATTGTTTCCATTGAGGAAAAATAGAAGGTGGAACTCTGTGAAAATTGTATACAGAAAAGTATCAGAATAAAAGAAAAAAAAGTGTACATATTTGTCTATTTATAAAAATAAAAAAAAAATAAAAAAAAAAGTCAACTGAGTTTAACTTGTAAATCGTATTATCATTTACATTTACTTTCTTTTTTCTTCTTCTTCTTCTTCATTTTTTTTTTGTCGCTTTGTTATTTTACCTCTTATTGTCATGACAAAACTATCATTCATACACTGATGTATTTTGACAAGTGAGTTAGAAATGATAGTGGCAAGAGTTTACCCTCCTAGTGTTCATCAATTCCATTGGGCTCTATCAAACAATTTGCTTGACAACGTTATGTAGGCGTAATTCTATCTCGTAAATAACAATTAATATTTTATCTGGTATATATATAAAAGACAGGAAAGAAAGTTAAACACACACCTGTCTCAACTTGACAGGACATGTGTCTATATACATTATACTTTTTATGGATAATCTGAAATTATTTTCATTTCAAAATATTAATATCTGTATTCAGATAAAATTCAATAGAATAGTAATTTTTCTAGAAGTAATTTTAACTTAGTAAACTTTATATTTATTAATTTTTTGGATTTTATATATTTAAAATTTAATTAATTTAATTTATTTAATAAACATTGAATTACAATTTCAAGTAAAAGTACATAAAATACTTAAATACTTTAAATAAAAACAAAAACAAAAAAATATATAGTTATATCTAGATGTATTTGATGATATATACGATAATATCGATCGATTTAAAATACTTACTAAAAGATTATTATAGTGAGGTGATAGATGGGTCGCATGCCAATCGTTTCTGTTGGCAAGGCCCATTAAAGTTGCGTAGGCTCAAAGACGAGTGGGTTCACATTTACACCTGAGAGTCTTTCTCTTAGGACGCGCGTGCACGAGTGCCAAGAGTGCGATCATATATAATCTTTTAAAAGAAAGGGAGAACGATAGAAATAAAAAAAAAAAGAAAAGAGAAATAAGAATTTAAGTAAGGATAAAAAAAGAGAGAGAGAGAGAGAGAGAGAAAAAGAATAAGTGAGTGAGTGAATGAGTGAGAGAAAACCGCCGACGCAAAGGCCCAGGGGAGACTCATACACTCGTCCGCGGGCCAACTTGAAGGCCCCGCGGTTAATTGCCGGCATTTAATGAGCACTCTTTGACGCGCCGCAAACCGCCACAGTAAGAGAAGGCGCGAGTGTTCATAGTCGTAATGGCCAAACGTGTGCGCTTCACTCTCATTCTCTCATTCTTTTTCCTGGATCTTTATTCGAAATATAAACTCATCTTTCACATGAAAAATTTAATTTTATCTGGATATATTATTATTCGTGTTAATAAGACAATAAATAGTGATGAATTAAATTGATTAAATGATGAGTAAAAATTTTTTTTATACTACATTTATTTTTATTATACTGATCAAAAATAAAAATTAAAAAATATATATATTGTCATATCGTATGATTACGTATACAAAATAAATAAAGAGTAAAAATTGAAATTCATAATGAAAAATATTATGTATAAGAAAGCGCATCGAAATGATATGCACACAAATCCGTGAGATTTATGATAATTAGATATAATTAAATGAATATAAAGTGAGTGGACGGGTGTTCGCGACTCGTCGTTGTGTAATTAAAGACATGCACTTGTGATATGTTAGAAAATATATTACTACTTTACAATAATCAAATTAAATTATTATTATAATTATTATTATATGATATAAATTCACTTGTTTATGTACAAGAGAATTTAACGCTACGTTAAATAAATTGTGACTTTTTTTTGTTTAATAGATTGTGATTATTTGTGAAAACTGTGAAAACAATAATTACATATGATTATTAAATAATAAAATTATTGATCAATTATAATTAGTGGAGATTTGATATTTATATAAAAAAAAGATAGAAATAATGGGGATAAAACTTGATATTAAATAGTTGGAATAATTAAGATTATATTTACCGAATGTTAAATTTCTAGACACGTGAGTATATCAGGTAGTTCACACGGTGGAAATTGTATATTCGAATTTGTATACCAAGGTAGGTACTTTGGACCACCCGCAGGTACCAATTCAACCGATATCCATGTACAGAAGTGTATAAAATGAAAAATAAAAAAAAAAAAAAAGAAAATGAAACGGAAGGATACGTGTAGTACGACTATACGTTATTATATGACATGGCCCCTTTTACTAACAATCAGACTATTGACAATTGCGGTCACTAAATCAAGATGGCGGTACGTTTGTCGGTAGGCATCAAAATGGCGGTATGACTGTTAAGTCTTTGTAGGTCTCGAATGCCGACACTATTGTCGCACAAACGATTTAAGTGGCTTCGAACACGGCGCACGACAATGCAAATGACAGAGTGGGGGTGAATGAATGTTCCGATACTGCAACTCCCAACCCTCGAAAATTGAAATTGACCGTGACAAGTTTTCAGTCGTTGGTGGCCTCCTGATTCTTCATTTTTTCCCCCACATTTAAAAGTCTTATAGTATCATCAGTTGTTCATAGGATTAGAATAATTTATTGGAAAATACTGAATTTGTTTTCATTAAATCATAAATTTTAAAATCACTTGATAATGAATTATAGTAAAGGAAACGATTAATTTTCAAGATAAGGATAAATTTATTGAATTTAAAAACTACTCTTTTCATTTATCAAGAATATTTTAAAATCAGTGGCGCATTCTGTGACATACGTGTATAACGAATTCAACTACTTTTATTCAAAACAATTATGTTATTTTCTTCATTTTTTTTTTTTGCTGTATTATCTGCTGTATCATGAATTATGATGAAATTATATTGATTTAAGACACATTAGTTGATGATCAAGTAAAATAATGAATGAAATAATAATGAGGTAGTGTTAAGATATCTTTCAATTGGACTCAAATCCTTAAACAACTCTCTCGTAAAGAAGTTATTATGATCTATCGGTAAGTTATCATTCTGATTTCTGCATAAAAAACGTCGGTAAAGGTGGAGGATTTACCCGGATGGTTTAGTCGTAGATAGAGCCCCAGTACTCGATCCATATATGATCGTGTGCTGGCAACAGAAATAAATGCCCATTGCCTTCAGAAAGTTGATTTACTTCAAGTGATAATATCACGATTGATGATAATCACAGTTATGCTGATATACAAACTGTACTTTTTTTTTATTTGTCAAATGATCATCCAACAAACGATGTTCATGTATTTATTATACACTTGTCAAGGTTCACAGCTGTGATGTCGTAGTAAACCAGCGCTGTTTTATAATTTTTCAATGCTTCAAAAATTTATTCAGGTTCGATTCATTAATTTTCATATGATACTAAAGGAATAAATCTTTCAAAAGATTGACAGAATAAAAATATTTTCTGCATTACCATACAATATTTTGGATTATAAAAGATGATTAGATGTCTATTTGATCGTGGATCAAAATAATTTGAAGTAAAAAAAATTGTCAAATAGAAAATAACAAAAAAAATATTCCGGTACCGGGAATCGAACCCGGGCCTCCTGGGTGAGAGCCAGGTATCATGGCCACTAGACTATACCGGATCTTGTAGTAATATGAAACAATACATTTACATTTTTTTCATACATTAAAAAATAAATTTTCCTTATAAATATTAAAGTATAAAATATAAAAATTCAAACATTAACTTAAAATAAGATTCCATGTCCAACAAGTATTTTTCAGTTATAAGTTATGAAATAATTTTTTATCTATGAATTATTATCATTATACTAAACCATAATTACTATATAATGATTCAATTGTATGATGATAACAACGATATTTGTTTATTGTTCATTATATTATAATTACATTATAATTTTCAAATATATTTGTGATATACTTGATTATGATTTTTATCTATTCCATATGATATATGTATGTACTTAATAATATATACATAATTAATGAGAACATTTAAACGTTAAGGGCAATCTTTACTTTTCTCTTTTTGTTAATTATTTGCTTTCACATTATCATTTTTTTCGTCGTTTATTTATTAATTAACTCATTTACTCCATTCTTCCATCATTAATAAAAATATCATAACTCAATCTGTTATGACTAATAAAATGCGGTTTACTATTGTAGATATAAAATAGAATGGTAAAAAAAAATATATCACTATTATTATTATAATAAGTAAATGAATAAATAAATAAATGTATCATATGAAGTAATTCCATTGTATTTTTATTTGAATCACAGGCGTATCATATCACGATTTTATGATGAAATTATTTATGACAAATGTAATAATTATAATGTGAATAACAGATATATAATTTAAGTATATACCTTATAATTATTTTCAAATTTATTTCACAATTATCATTAGACTTGTAGTAATATAAGAAAAATAAATCCATATTATATTGCAACAAATATGAAATAAATTTATAAATTATTTTATTATAACAAATCAATATTACACTTCACTGCTTTAAACACTATTGAAGTGTGAACATTTGAAGGGAAAAAAATATATGAATATGTGTATATATAGTATTTTCCCACTAGTCTATGATAAAATTTGTCAGTAGTTCATGTGATAATTCATTCTAACAATCGTTTAAATAAATTAAAGCCATACACTAGAATAAAGAAAAATCTCTAACAATTTTTATACATCTAAATACAGCCCGGGTATATTATACATTTATATAAAAGAATTATTTTACATGAATGAGTATTTTAATTTTTAATATTAATTAACCGATATTATAGTGTATGTTTAATTATATTAATACCCATTGATTTGAAAAAATCGTGCAAAAAAAAAAAAATGAAAAAAAAAAAAAAAAGGTTTTTCTATTAATAATATTTTGAAATAAATCTTAAATTCATATTTTATCAGTGTAAGATTATTGTTCAACAATTAATATTACCGAATGTCTATATGATTATTTCAACACAGATAAAGCTGTTCAAATATACACGTAATAATAATAATTTCGTTTAGCATCATATTTTGATAAATCTGATAACATTCACCAAGGCCTCCACATTGGATCACTTTCATCAATTCGTACAACATCAATTTCTTCATCATCATCATTATTTTTATAATCATCATCATGATTTGTTCTATTTTTTATTGTATTAATGTCAGGTGAATTTTGTGGTTGAATAATTATATTATCATTTATTGGTGGTGATAGCGGCTGGATTATATCTAAATGTGTTCTATTCATATCTATTTGTGAATTAATTGCCACGGGATTCACATTCTCGTCATTATATACTTCATGATACTGTGGCCAATTAGGAGTGGATAGATTATTTTGTATTCCTTCAATTGGCATTAAATTCATATTATTTACTGTATCAATATGATTTGAATCGGCATCATTATTGTCTGTAATGGAAATTATATTTCCATTTGGCATTATCTGTAAAATTTTATATTAATGATTAATTAAAATATATATTTATTTGTTATTACATTATAGGTATTGTATTTGATTTTATTGATTTATTTTTTTTTAATTCTTAAATTCATTTAAGGAGAAGAAAATTATTTGAAAAAAAAAAATTAATCAATTAATTACCTTAATATTACATTTGCCCGAGGATTGAAGTCCCGATGCGAGATGTCGTGCTAATTTTTCACCGGATTCACCGGGTAGTCCTGCAAGATATTTACACGCTTCTGTTGCACAATGATGAAATCCACATCGCCATCGATTTTCATCACTTCCATCGTCATTCGATGTGTTAACTGAAGACAAACCGAATGGCCGCGATGCATGAAGCTTCTGTAAATGACGTACTGTCAACTCAAGTATATCAGCTTTTTCCAATTTACTAATATTCTCATTGTCTGTCTACAAAAAAAAAAAAAAAAAAAAAAAAAAATTATATTTATTATTACAATTATAATTATAAACGATATATAATTCTTTTTTTCTTTTTCTATTCACTATTATTAAAAATTTGTACAAAAATATACAGTATAATTTTGGATATTTTGATAAATAAATCGTTGATGTATTGAAATTATCACGATAATTGTATCATCGTGACACCATCAGACTGGCAAAAATAATTTTAAATCAGATCAGTAGTTCAATGTCATCAATTATATGTATTACAAAATATACGTGTTGAAAGACGAATGTAATAATAATGCCAATGGATTCATACGAAATCAATGCACCAGCATTTAATTTTAGAACGTTCGTATGATAAATTTAGAGCCAATTTAATTGAGTGACAACGCGTGCCATGATGATTCATTTTATTATCACACAATAAAAATTATATATATTTTTTTTATCCGTCAAGTTATTTCACATTGTTAACAATTTTTTTTTTTAAATTTCATTATTTTATTTTATTCGTTATTATTATTATTATTATTTTTTTTTTTTTTCATCTACATGTTCAAATATTTATCTAATTTTGTATAAATAAATACAATATGAAAATGCAATTGTGATAAAAAAAATATGTATCATTGGAAAAGGATAAATAAAAATATTATAATTATTTATGAATGAGAAAAAGTAAATGTAAATAGAAAAAAGAAACAAACCTCGAGTGCATCCACCATAAGATCTTTTAATTCTTCCAAACAACGATTAATTCGTGCACG
Organism: Dinocampus coccinellae; assembly: GCA_963920625.1. Taxonomy (NCBI): domain Eukaryota; kingdom Metazoa; phylum Arthropoda; class Insecta; order Hymenoptera; family Braconidae; genus Dinocampus; species Dinocampus coccinellae. Next base: position 4,497,279 of record OY987187.1, on the reverse strand, counting down.
TCTTTTTCTCTCCAATAAAGGTTTTGTTATCTAATAAATAAAGAAAAAACATTATGATATAAAATAATATCTCCATCAAATATATTATTGAGGAAGAATACGCATTAGAAATATTATAGAAAAACAAAAAAAAAACACAAAAAAACAAAAATTATAATAATGATAAAACACGCGTACACTATCATAATTATATTCACGTGTTGTTTCAAAATTATAATTATCCAATTTAGTACATTAAAAAAATAATAAAAATAATTATAAGGGATAAAATACAAACATGCACTCATCACTCTACTGACGTTGGTATTTACATAAATGATTTTTTTTTTTTTTTTACCTTCTTATATTGATAAGTTCTGGAAACCGGATGAGGATAATCGTACGACATCATTGCAAATTGACGTTATGCAGAAAGAGAGAAGAAAAAAAGATGTATGGGGAAGAAGAAAAAAAAAAAAAAAACAAACAAACGAGATTGATGAAGGAAGACGAAGACGATGGAAAAAAAAATGTAGTAAATTATGCGATTTATTGATAAATATATATTTAAAAATGCGTCACTGCACGTTTTTAACGATCACATTTGCGATATATACTGATTAATATGATTTTTTTTTATAAATAATACATGAATAATAAGAAATATATATCAATAATTAATATAGAAAAATTGTGTATAGGATTAGATAGCAACTGTTCACCATGGAGTCTCTACCACAACTGACTCGGTGCTCTGTCAGCCATTCCAACGGACCTTCCCCTCGCCATCACGAATCACTTTAGTAGGTATATATGTAGTGGAATGGGTATTCAAGGTACATTAAATTAATTCCAACTAACAAATTTAATATGCATTTTGGATTTATTTTAATAGAACAATATCAATAGATATAATATAAATGTAGAATTTGAGTTGTGTATCTTTAAACTGCTCGCAAAAGACCTTTACATTGCGGCCAGTGTTTACATCACAGGAATGTATCCTGTGTTTACATTTTTTTGGAATGCGGCTCATGCCACATATATACACTCTATACTAATGTACCTAGAAAAAAAAAATTTATATATATGTATATTACACATACTCATAGCGCATTACAATACATCTACATTTTTTTTAGTCATAAGTAAAAATGATATTTTTGATTTTTTTCTCTCGTGTCTTACAATCCGCGTGATAAATTTATTATTCACAATTGAATTCAGCTAATCATCATCATCATCATCAATATATATAAAATAATAATTATAATAATGAATAATAAATAAATTTACATTTTCAATTATACACTGTATATTTAATATTATTTCACTCAATACACACGATGAAAAAAAAAAAAAAAAAAAAAAAACAATAAATAGGAATGTAGACAAAATTGCGACAGAATTTTTTTTTTTTTTTTTTTTTTTTTCTTCGTATTAATTAATATAAAACAAATATCACTTGTATTATTTATAAAATTGGAGAATACAAAGTTGGGGAATGTATTAATATGATTACATGTGTCGAATATTTGGTGTTTATACATGTACAGTGGTATATGTATATGTATGTAATATACGTGTATTAAATCGATAAATAATCAGTGCTCTCATTTGCATCCGCGTGGCAGCATATATTTATGCGATCGTCCAATCAAATTGACATTATGAAGGCAAAAATTGTGTGTGCGTATATGAGTCCATGTGTTTGTGTATATTTTTTGTATATACGCACGTACCAACTGGTTTATATTATTTTATTTGTGTTTTACATCAATTAAAATTCTTGAGAAAATTATTTGCATTGCAGACCATTCATATTTAATATATTTAATATATTTATATATATATATATAAACAGTTATTTATATATATTTATATATAAACGTATATGGAAGAATATCATGTCTATAAGTGTTTTTTGACACTTAACAGAGTTGACATATAAACGCCTACGTGCAATATATGTATAGACTCAACTTACTTCTATCATTTTACTATACACGTATATATAGGTTTTTAAAATATTCATCTTGAGCTGGAAGTTGCGAGACGCAAGCGATAAGTGTCTCTCGTCCATTAACGTTATCAAAACACTTTGATATGTATAACTCGTTATTCCACTCGTTTCAATATTACCGAGTGAGACCTCAATATCAAACTCATCTGCTATTAATTTAATTAATCTACGACATAAAAGATCAAACTCAAAGACAAACTCACAAACAAAACAAATATAAACAAAGATGAATGAAATATTAAAAAGTGAAAAAATTAAAAAAAAAAAACAAAAAACTTGAAACAACAAAAAAATGTGGTTCATCATTCTCAGAATTATTAGCAAACACAAAAATAAATAAATAAATGAATAAATAAATAAATAAATAAATAAATAAAAATTAACAATACACAAAAATATTATAATTAATATATTATCAAGTTGTGACAAAATATATTTATCATCACTTCATTATATAATACTAACATGGCCCATACGAAACTTGAATTGAATGAAATAAGAAATACGTATGTGTTATTTATATATATATAGATATGTAGTTATTTATTCTTGACTTCAGAGTTTGTGTCTTATCGTCTGTCGCCTTCAATTACGACACGAGAGGAGCGTGCGAATGTTTACGACTCGTGGCATGATGCACGTTTAAACGGGCGAGTTTCTGAGCGTGTGCGCGAGCGCACATCGAGCTTTACATCAATGAATCGTCACTCTTTACTTCTTTCTCTTTATTACCTCTCGTTTTGTTTTGTACACACACACACACACACATTATTTTAACAGCACTCTCTCTCTCTCTCTCTCTCTCTCAACGCTTGAACGCATGAATGACGCCAATTTTTTTTTTGTTTTGTTTATTTTCATTTATTTATCTATCTATTTATCTTAGTCTGCCTTTATTAATGTCTGTAATAGTCACGTGTGTTTTTTATATACTTGTTTTGTCGCGTCAGATAAGAAATTCCCTTTGAGATTTAATCCATCATCGTCAGATTGAATGATACGTGAGTAAACATGCTCAGTCGCGTCTTATATTTGCGGAACTTGACCGGAAGTCTCGAACGAATGGCGGCTCAAGATTGATAAACGAAGTTTTTTCTCTTTCTCTCTACCTCTTTGTTTATTTTATAAATAAATATATATATATATATATTTTTTTTTTGTATGTAGAATTACACATTGAACAAAAAAATATATGATAAATAATTTTTTTTTTGTTTGTTTCTTTTTTTTTTAACTCATGCATTTCCGTGTAAAATTGATTTATATTTATATTTGATCAGTGAACTGTAAAAAAAATAAAAATAAAAATAAAAATAAATGAATAAATAAATAAATAAATAAATAAATAAATAAATAAATAAAGATGAAGAAGAAGAAGAGAAAGGCTGATCTAATAAATCTCAAGGAAAAAGTATTAAATACAAAACTAAAATACATAAGAATAAAAAATAAAATAAAAAACCATAATAATCATTACGATTGCAAACGAAAAAGTAGGATTAAAGAAAAAGAAAAAAAAAAAAAAAAGTAGAATAAGAAGAAATGAAATAAAGAAAGAACAAGGTGAAAAAAAAAAAAAAAAAAATCCAACGCGATTTGTGTTTGCGCACGGCTCGAGTTCTCGGACGTGTGCTAGTCGCGTGTGGCGCTCGCGCCTGGGCCTCACTCCTCCCACCCTCCTCTCTATCCACTCTCTTTCTCTCTCTCTTTCTCTCTCTTCATGTCATCGTGTTTCTCTCTGGCCGCCCCCGCTGGTCGCGCGCGCGCGATCATCAGCACAATCATTGTATTCAGGCCCTCACATCTTTTCACCTCACTCTTCTTCCCCTTTTCAATCCCTACATATGTATACACGCATTGTGACCTGCTGCTGCTGCTGCTGCTGCTGCTGTTGTTGCTACTACCTATCCCACCCTCAAAACGTAGGGCCCCGTATGTGCATCGTAGTTGGGCCCCGTGCCGGCTGAAGGGCCCGTGTGGGACGCGATGCCTCGCCTCGTTCTCACGGTAGCCTCGCTCGAAGGCGCGCTGATGCTTCTTTCCACCGTTTGTGTGCATCGAAATATACACAATATGCACAACGAAACGCTCACGCATACAATTGGTGAGGAGGGAATAAGGCAATATATATATATATATATATATATATATATATATAACGCAAGGCCCAGGCAAGAGAGCACGCGTTGCGCACGGTTGCGCGTGTACGGGATCTTGCACGATCGTCCCCTTTTACCTTTGTACACATATATGAGGTCGTCATTTCTTGTGTATTTTTTTTTTTTTTTTTCTTGTGGATTATTACATGGACATATATGTGTGTATGTGTATTGAACGAGTGCATAGGTCTGTGTAGGAATGGATATATAAAAATATACGAGTATCCATATTATAATCCCTATTTTGCTCCACCCTCAATTTTTTTTAGTTCCACCTCTTATTCTATACGCATTCTATACTCTATAGGCATTACGAATAGAAATTTCATATACGTTCACGTATGTATGTGTCATATGTAAGAATAAATGGAAGAGAAAAAAAAAAAAAAAAAAAAAAATGACGGAATAAATAATGTGGAATGAAAAAAATGAAAAATTTTGGTAGGATGACGACTATGTAGAGGGGAAGATGAGCTGTTGATTGGATCAACTGAAATTTTATTTTGATACCGAGTGGGGTGTGATGATCAGTAAAAAATAATAAATGGCTGAATGGTAAATGGCGATGCTGAAATTATACGTATAAAAAAAAAATTTTTTTTTTGTTTTTTATTATTAATTCTGTAACTTTGTATTATTTTCGTTTTTTTTTATTTCTTTTATACTTTGTCCTTTTTTATTTTTTTTTTTTGGTCGAAAATTGATGGTATACAAGTGAAGTATATGTGAATTGTATATAATTTTTTTTTACAGTAATAAGATTGTCTTGATTATCGTCAATTGGTATATCATTGGTTTTATATATATATATATATATTGTATATTGGGCAGATAATGATGAAGTAAATGAGGCTGCAGGTGTATGTATATTATTTTTGGATGAGAGTACCGTTTGATACAGATACAGATATATATATATAAATTTATTTCGTGGTTTTTCATTGAGTCTCATTGCTCTCTGAAAACGACATTTTAATATCTTCAATCCAATGATGAATAATAAATATTCATAACTATAGTTCATTTATTATAATTTATAATTTTTTATTTCATCCTCTCCTTTTTGTATATTTAGCTATATATATTTATATATTTTTTTTTCTCGTTCAAATCTCTAACATAAATAAATTATCTTACAGTGTCTCAATAATACTAATTTATACCTTTACATTACTTGATTTGTTGTTGCTGTTTTATTTCCTTTTTTATACATCTCTATTTCCTGATATTTATTGTTGCTATTTTTTTTCTTTATTATTATTATTATTTTTTTTCCCTCTAATGATAGGGAATGAATTTCAATGATAATATTAATGTCCACCATATTAAATACATATATACAGATATATATATATATAATGAAATCCGTTATATTTAGCGGCTGTGAGACGAGTGAAATGTTGGCCACACGCAAAATTTCAATTTCCGGTCCATTAATGCTCCATGAGTGTATTAAAGTCCAACGTGCCATATTTTTACTCACATACACATGTACAGTGATTACTATTTTTCGCTTTTTTAATACACAACTCTATCCCACATACAAATACATACATATATATACCCATATTCTCTTATTATTATTTTTTGTTTTTTTTTTGTTTTTTTGTTTTTCTGCTCTTTCTCACGTTAAGCTACGTCGCTTATTTACGCCGGAAATACGTTCATTCATGAATATAAAATTATAGGAAATCGGCGCATATTTATGTGTGTATTTGTATATGTGTGGGGCAATTGAATAGAGAAACTGTTGGACAGTTGGTTGTATATAATAATTTAAGATTTTATGAATGGAGAATGCGTGTTTTGGGTTTGAGCGTGATCATATCACATAAACACAATATTTTTCAACCCTATACAATTTTATGGATTTACACACACACACACACACACACACACACACACACACGCATATATATATAATACCTGATATTTATTGTTGCAAATCTGTTTGAGACTGAAAATATATAAAAAATTAAAATATAAATAAATAAATGAATAAAATTGAATTGAATATTATACATACATATTCACCCTTAAATCATTTACATCCGTTCAAAGTATTTTATTTTTGTTATTTTTCTTTTTTAAATATCCGGTGTTACATATATATATAAATTATCATTTTTCTTGTTTACTTTCTATTTATCTTTCTCTCGCTCTGTTTCTATTATTTTATTACTGATGTTGACATTATGTATTTATTTTCCCATGAGTTCTTGTTTCACACATAAATTTTATTATGAATTTTCAATGAACATTGATTATCTCAGTACGTAGAAGTGTACGAGAAAATAAAAAACAAAAATATTACAGTGTAACAATAATAATATGATAAATTTTAATTCTGATGTGAATATATTTATCATTGTTTTTTATTTTTTTGTATCGGTATTTTTTGTTTTTTTTTTCTTTTTTTTTCTTTTTCAAGTGCTACGTTCATTTCCTCTCATGCGTCACGCAACATTTAAATGTATGTGTAAATATAACTGTAGCAATAAGACGAATTATGTTTTTGTACAAAATTCAATATTGGAAGAAATTCGAGTGCGATATGTGCGGTTTTGTCTCGTTCATTTTTTTATAATTTCATTTTTTTCATTTGTACTTTATTCATATTATTTTTTTCTCGCCCATTTCATCAATATTATCACGAAAGAAAAACAAGAAAAAAAAAAATTTAATCATAATAATAAAAGAAAATATATAAAATGTATATGAACACGCTACTATACAGCGACCGGTTATTGCGGTGTAATATAACGCGAATGAAAAGAAATTAATATATAATACATTGGCCTGAATTCTCTCAACTCGACTGTGTATACAGGTATAATTTTCTATATATAAGTGTATATATATATATCATGATATACGTGTATATTATGATGACACTACACAACGACACTCAGTCAGAAAAATTCTTCAGGACGCACGTGCGCACGGACGAATTAACTTTTGAAATCCCTTACGTCCGGTTATCAGCGTTGTTCGTTTCAATTGCCATGGCTCTCGGTCAACGAGTCGCAACACGTTTTTGTGGCTGCAATCATCAGTACAATATTCTCTTTTACCTCTCATTGCTTATTGTATCTGTGTAGATATATATATGTATATATAGTGTAGAGTGTTTGTTGTGAACGTGCGGCACGAGAGAACGCGTGTGCGCATCGCTGAGCCATCACGCGAACGTACATAAACCAAACAATAAAAATAAAAATATAAACAAAGTATATACATAATTGCAATTTTTTTTTTTTTTTTTTTTCGTTTTCTTTCTCAATATATATATACGAACGGAAGTAATATTATACTGGTGAATCGCAAATTCACTGAAAAACTATAAAAATAAAAACTATATAATTTTAAACAAAATTACTTCAAGACAAAAATCAATTATATTTTATCTCACGTAAGCTACATCTGTGTATAACTCTTTATAGAATATTCAAAATATACTCAAGTATAATCATTTTTTGTGTGCCAAAATCTCACAAATAAATTCACGTGTATATGAAAATAATCACACAGTCGAGTAGTGGAAAGAAACAGAGGAAAAAAAAAAAAAAAAAATTATTAATACTGAAAAAATAAATTTTAATTCCCAAATATTTTTTTCAAATCTCTTACAAATCATGAAATCTAAAATTTCAACATACAATTAAATCAATAAAACACTAAATACCTATTGAAAATACATCCGTATACAATCAAAAAATACAGTGATTTCCGGTGAATGCGTCAAGAGCGTCAAATAATCGACACGAAAGTCCAGAGAGCGGAACACGTAGATCAGTCGGGCCAGTCTTCCTGCAACGCTTCGCGGATCGTTTGCGAGTGGCTGGGCGTTCTGTTCCCACGACGGTATTCATCCGCGCCTCGTGCACTGTGCGCTAATATAATATCTATACACACATCTATATATATATATATATATATATATACCTTTATCCTGACTTGGCGCAATTGAATAGACGTCGGACGCGCACCATCATCGTCACGGCCACTGACGCCCAACGAGCGCGCGCCTCGTCACTATATACACATATATTTATATATCTCCATAATGTATACATAAGTGTTTTAGTAGATAAGTATTCCAACATATATATATATATATATACACATGTATATTTATATTCATAGATATATAGCTACCTATATGAAGATATTTAAACAGTGACGAGGCAAACAAGACAAAAGTTTTCGTATATATAATGAGTGACAGAGAGACGTATGACAGGATCGATGATAGTCAGAAGTTGAATTTGTCGACTGCCGTTGACACTACAAGACAATTAATATATTGTGTAAGCGTGGAGGACACGTGGTTGCTCGAACAAATATTCCATCACTCTTTAATCACTTTCATTTACTAATCTGCATTTATTATTTATATATATTTATATAAATAGTTATATAGACGTGTGTATTTGTGTGTGAAAAAGTATATTTAATCGTATCATGACGTTTTACTAGATGGACTAATTAAAGTTATAGTTAGAACTGGCGTGTGATATTATGAAAATGATTTTTTATGCACAATAAATTCCAATGTGAATGTACAATCATTGAAAATAAATAAATAAATATATGTATATGAAATAAAATATTTATGATTATACTACAATAAATTTTATTGCATCCTGTATATGAAGAATATATATATATATATATATATATATACAGAGAAAAAAAAAAGGAATGTGTATAGGAGGACAAAATTCTTTTTCTTTTTGTATTAATATAAGTAGATATTTTTACTTATATACTTAATATTATTTTATTATTATTATTATTTTTTTTTTCTTCATTCAATCATTCGTTATATTATTTTTGTTTTGTTTTGTTTTTTGTTTTTTTTTTTTTATTTTTGTGTGATAGAATAAAAAAATTACGATTAATTAATAAATTGAATGAGAGATACTGCCGTACAATTGATCTAATTTTTTTCTTTTTATTATTATTTTTCTTTTTTTTTCATGTAATTTTTTTTATCCTGTTTCTGAATTGTCATAGACGAGATGAAAGAATTCAAAGACGAATAAAGAAACGCGGTCTTCTGGATTTACAGATGAAAAAAAAAAAGAAAAAAGTAATAATAATAATAATTCGTATTCAATATATATATATATATTCACACGTGTGTAGTTGAAGAAGAAAAAAAAAAATAAATAAATTCCCACGCGCGGTTACACATATGCGCGAGAATGTGCGTTACGATTTAGTAAATGATGAGCGTGTCCGACGCGTGGCTGTTCGACCGCGGTTAAAAAGCAAAAATCCCACCTAAAATCCAGGTGCGGTCTTCTTCATCCACTATGGATACTATATAATGTCCTTCAAAGGATATTGGGTCTACTCACTGAAGGATTTGATTTTTTTTTTTTTTTTTCCTTTTTTTATTTTGTTACTCAATATAAGTGACATTTTTCCCCCGAAATGTATTGAAATTTATTTCATAATTTATTTATTCACTTTTTATATATATGAAAGTAAAAAAAAATAAAAAAAATAAAAAGATAAATAATTATTATCATTATTATTACTGTATATTATTTAAAAAATTGATTTACTGATAATTTAAATTATTTCTGTCAATATTAATTAACGAATTACGAACGAGTACACCCGGAATCAATGAAAATTCAAATCTAATAAAAATCTTTAATCGAAAAAAAAAAGAAGAAAAAATAACCCAACAAAAATTTATTGTAATTAATTTCTCATACTATTTTTTCTTTTTTTTTTTTTCTTGTCTTTTTTTTTTTACACTCATCCACTTAGTATTTTTACATTTTCCCATTTATTTCAACGTCTTTTTTTTCAGTCTTTCCCTTTCCCCACCTTTTCCTTTTTTTTTTTTTTTTTTTTTTTTTTTCTTCAAATCCAAACAACGAACAGTCGAATATATCCGTTAGAACACACTGAGCGTGGGAAGCAAAGGCACACGACTATGTCTTACGTCTACATATATATACATAATACATATCTATATCATCACCTGAAAAGTAAAGTGTGTTAAGTCCATTGCTTCATGGATAGAACATAATATGCTCAACCTCTGTAACGTTGATACATTTGTATACATGTATGTATATATACACGCACGCATACACACACACACACACACATACACGCATATACTTATAGAGAGAAGTCGCGCGAATCCTTGTAAGGAGCCGTTGTACTTCCTGAAAGTATGGTCCTGCACCTGACGTATATGTCCCATACCGTGAGAACCTGAGGGGCGATTGAGCCTCAACTTTATACACATCAACGTCCTCGGGTTACAGCCACTGTAACCGCCACGCGAACAGCACACGTTTCAAACACGTTACGACATTGTCTCCTCCTTCTCATCATCATCATCATCTTATTTTCTCCCATTTATCCATTCATTTTTTCTTTTTTTTTTTTTTCACTCTTTTCCTTTTTCTTTATCTACTCGTCACCACACATCTATTTTTCTATTTCACTTCTGCCTTATTTTATTTTCACTCACCCTTTTCAATATTTCTTTTCTTCTTTTTTTTTTTTTTTTTTTTTTTTTCCTTTGCTTTTGCTTTTGTCCCTTGGTATACACTCGACTTCAGGACGTGTCAAAAGTAGAGAACGCGTATATATATATATATTCACGCGTGTAATGACATGACAAAGCACTTTAAAAGAAGTGTCAATGTTGAATTAGTATACGTACCATCATAATCGTTCTTTCATTTATATATTTATGTATGTATTTAAAGAAATAAAGATACTATTTTTATTTATTTATTTATTTATTTATTTATTTTTTTGCATGGGGATTTTTGAATTACTTTTAAATTATTTCAATGTAGTGGGTGTGTCTTTTTTTTTTTTTTTTTTTCCTCTCTAGTTTATATTTGTCGTCTTTATTGAGAGTTTAAAAAAAAAAAAAAAAAAAAAATCCAAGATGAAGATGAAGAGAAGTGAACGAATTGACGTAGATGTGTGTAATGTATACGAAATATGTTAGAAAAAAAAAGGAGAGAAATGGTGTGTGACCAAAAATTTTGTGCGAGAACAGTCGCGCTTTCTTTGACTAAATAAATATTTTACATACGTGTATATGTACAAATAAATAAATATATATGTGTTTTTATTACCAGTATGTGTATGTGTGTATGTGTGTGTGTGTGTGTGTGTGTGTGTGTGTGTGTGTGTATGAATGTATGAGTGTGTGTTGATTCCGTGGGAATAATCCCCCGCGTTGTGGCAACGAGGAGAATTTACTTGCTGGGACCTTTCAAGCAAAAACACGTCTGGTGATGTTTTAAACTAAAATGAATTGCTAAGAAAAATGTGCGCGCTCATTTAATACCGGAAAGTCTTATTTGATTTTTTTTTTTTTTTCCTTCTACGTATGAAAATTTTTATCAATATTACAATGTAATAATTGAATACTTGAATGATATTAAATGAAAAAAATGAGAAAAAAAAAAGAAGGTAAATAAAGATTTTTTATTTTTTTCAAATTTTCATTTAATATAATATTTTTTTATTCATACAAATTACTCTTGCATTGTTCAACTGGAGTATTTAAATTTTTCTCTTTTTTCTTTTCAATCATATATTTTTTTTTTGTTTTTTTTTTTTTTAAATCTTATTACAAACGTGAATATAACTGGATACTTGAATACAAAAGAATCATAAAATACAAACTAAACAAAGGCATGGAAAATATTCCATCACACAAAAATTACTTATGCATATTATAAATAATTACACCTACCAACATAAATATTAATAAATAAACAATAATGACAAGCGTTGTCACATTTTTTTTTTTTAATTTTCTCCTTTCACATTCTCATAAAAAAAAAAATTTTCAACGACAAAACAACAAAAAATAATACAAAATAAATTGTAATAAATAAAATAATGGAAAATAAAAAAAGTAATAAATAAATAAAAATAAAGATAAAGATAAAGATGATAATAATGTATTCATATAAATATATTTTTTACAATGGAATTGACGAGTTTGTATCTGTTTCAATAGCAATAATATAGGAGTGCCATGAGGATTCATAGGGTCGTTTTTGCCGCGAGTACAAGAGTAGGGGTAGTGCGATGATGCACACAGACAACTCGCGCTAGCCACCTGACGCACCCCAACACTGTGGGAATCAGAAAAAAAAAATAACTTTAGGAATCCTTCTATGCTTTTATGAGTTGTCTTGTACCATATATTTATATATTCGTGCGTGTGTGATGGGATACACGTGCATTGAAGTTGCCTCTGCACACACACACACACACACACACACACACACACACACACACACACACACACACACATGTATATAGTCATGAATTGTGGGGAGGGACGATTAAAATGCTTGAGCTTTCAAAATAAATAATAATCATAGGGAGGAACACGATGTTTTACTTAAGATTCATTTTTCACGCACAATAAAAAATCATAACATGACCTTCATATATTTAAATATAATAATTATTTATTTACCTATGTGGTTTTTATTTAATACAACATCCTAATTTAAACATCCTCCTCTTATCATTATCAGTTTTTTTTTTTTTTTTTTTTTTTTTTTTTCAATTATTAAATTTACGAACGATTTGATAAAATTTTTCTTCTTCTTTTTTCTTCTCATCTTCAATTTAATTTTCATTAGCACGAATAATAATAATAATAATAATAATAATAATAAATTTAAATCCAATACATGCCCTCCCCCCTTGCCAATTTAATATTCAATAAAAAATGATATCGGAAAATTGATTGAAAAATATTATCGATTTTTGTTCTTTTTCTTTTTTTTTTTTCTCAAGTAAAATTGAATTATTATTATTCATAGTAATCACAATTAATTAAAAAATCTATATACAATACAGATTTTTTTTTATTTGTTTAAATATCACGTACGTGTGTTCACATGTAACAAATTGAAAATGTACATCCTGTAACACGGATAACTAAATATGATTATAATGCAACGAATAATATTGACATTGACATGCATCGATGTTTTTTTTTTAATTTTAGTACATAGTTGTACTATGGGAAAGTTATGCGTGATAATATTTGTCGGTATTACCACGAATAAATTGTCACCTATTGTAATAAATATATATATACAAGTATGTGAAATTTTTACAACTGATTAAGAGTAAGAGGAGAATGTAATAAAATAAAAAACAAAAAAAAAAAAACAAACAAACAAACAAATAATAATAATATGAATAAAAATAAAAATAAAAAGGTGTGAAACAAAGACAACGCATTGAGCGTGATGCTATGTCATTGTGACTCGTGACACAGGACATACACATACACAATTATAAAAAATTCTGTGTATAGAATATGTGAATGTGTGTGTGTGTGTGTGTACGATAGATTTTTTTGGATGACGTTGTTTGTCATTCAGGTGGTGGTGGCTTCCGTAAACGTCAGAAATCCCGTAATCGTTCACAATTCACATTACAATATATTTAGTTAATATCTCAAAAATATTTATTAAATATCTCATCTTATAATATTTGATAAAGAAAAATAAAAAAAGAATATTAACAAATAAAATATCACACATTTTTGTTTATTTATGTGTACATGTGATATATATAGAAACGTGTGCCATAATGAAATTATTGTGAATGGCAATCGGTGGTGGTCGCAATGATGATGATGATGATGATGATAAAGATATTGGTGGGGGTGGTTTATGTTGGCGCGCGAGTCAAGTGTGTCTATAGGCACTGTCAGAAGCGTGGGAACGGGCACGCTTGAACCTTCCCAAAACAAAACATGTGAGATGGTGAAGTGTACGTGGGCACGCGACGCACCTGACCATGGAATAAGGTCCAAGTAGTAGTGGTAATGCTGATGACAGTAGAGTAATAATAGTAGTAGCAGCACTAGTAGTTATATATATATATATATATATATATGCCAACTCTTTTGAGATCAGATTGAGCACCCGCTCTCGCTTATACTTCAATCATTTGCTTCTCATTCATTCAATTCTCTTTATCTCACTAACTTTTTTTTTTTTTTCTTTTCTTCATATTATTATTTTTCACTCTGATTTTAAACGAGATCTTAACCCAACCGCGCCAATATTTTTATTGAGTCATTACCTCCTGGTTTATTCAAGGGGGTGTGGGCCTCTCTTCCATCAATTATTACTTTTATATATTTAACTTTTAAAACAAAAAAAAATAAATAATAATAAATAAATAATAAAATAAAATAATATAAATAAATAAATAATAATGAATATTTCACATTGAATAAAAGACTTTCATTGCATTTTACCACTCATAAAATACTCCAATATCTTTACTTTGTGGTAAATAAAAAATTATTGACTCGATTGTAAATATTTTTATCTAACTGTGTATTTGTACGTAAACTTGTGTTGCAAAAAAAAAAAAAAGGTAGAGTAAATAATAAAAAATAACGCAAGTCTTTAACTTTCTTGAATGTAATATATGTGTGTGTGTGTGTGTGTGTGTGTGATTGAAAGGGTTATATAGTTGCGGTGATTGCACGATGAGTCGCCGTACTTTTATACCAATGCGCATTATGAATGGGAATCTAGATTGACAAAGACGGGACGAGAATCGGCACGTACGTCACACATTTTTTATACATGTATTATATATACACATACATAATGTAATACATGTAGTGTATAAGGCAAATCTAAATAAGAAAATATGTCTATTATGTTGTTACAATAACGATATCAATTCATTGACTGCGTTTCGTGCGAGCCCATTGTCTTCAAACGATTCTCTTTGATACTCACGAGGAGTACACACAGACGATGTGAATTTCAATGTCGTTATCCACATTGTATACATATACATAAGCAAATTGTACATTGAAGAATTGAATGATTTTCATACACTCAATTATGTCTTCAACACTACTACAGAAAAAAAAAAAATAATAATAAGTAATAATAATAATAAATAAATAAATAAATAATAAATAATAATAAATAATAAATTACATAATTCACTCCAAAAAACTGGAGTAATTTATGTGATTATATTTAATTATCACTTTTATTAATATTCATTTATTTATTTATTTATTATTTTTTTTTTTTCATATTTTCGATTCTCATTTGACTAAAGGAAAATTTAAAATATACATTTATCCTTTATATCATTTATTATTATCACTGATTTAGATATATTTATTTATTTTATTTTATTTATTTTTTTTTTTTTTTTCACTGATGTATAATTTTTTAAGTGACAATAATAATTTATTAATTGAATTCGAACGGGCGGAAGTGAAGAAATCTGGACCACTTTGTATTTAACTAAATCAAGTTGAATACAGTTGCGGTGCCTTATATGTGCCTTGTCTACAATGAATGTTATATATAAGTAATAATAATAATAATATTAATAATAATAATAATAATGACAATAAAGACGTCAAATTGTCAGTACACATTTATTAACTCCAACTGTGCGCTTTATGACCGTGAAACCGTACCCCGATTGATTTATTAAAGATAAAAAAGAAATTTTTTTTTTTGTTCGTTTCATTTTTTTTTTTTTTTTTTTTTTTCCCTTCTTGAAATAATTTATACGGAAAATTTTTTGATATTATTATTATTATTATTTGAAATAAAAAAAAAATTATTATATGTAGAATAAAATATTATGAATAATTATAATTTATTGTGTAAAATAAATAATATTTTATATTTGAATATTTTTGAGGAAGGTGAAGGATTGATATGCAAATACAAATGTACTCAAAAAAACGATTTATTATATAGTTCATGAGATGTGTTTGTGAATATGTGTGTGTGTGTGTGTGGGTGTGTATTTAGTTGTTTGTATATATACGTTTTACAATATAATAAATTGATTTAATTCTAAGAAGGCACGAGAGCTCATTTAAATATTTCGTTGATTAAGAGAAAAGAAATATGATGAATGAAAATGAGAATTTTATGTTGGGTAAGAATTTGAGCAAATGAAAAATTATAGGATAAAAAAAAAAAAAAAAAAAAAAAAAAAAAATTTGGATCAACGTATTAATAATTAATAATAAACGACACTCGAAAATTTGTACATAGACATCATTGAAATCTCAATGTTACAATTAAATGACGTAGTTGAGCAAAAAAAATTAAAATGACAGTTAAAAAAAAAAAAAAGAAAAAAAGTAATTGATAATAATAATTGAAATTTTTACATATATATTTTTTTTTTTCTGTATGGACACGATTGATAACTATTGTTGATTTAATTTAAACAATTTGATGTTCAAGATGAAATTTTTCTTGGCATAATTTTTGTAATAAAATAATACCTTTCTCACGATAATCAGAATATTTATCCTCCCACGCATCTAATAACATATTGTAATATCTTGGCACATCGAAAAAATCTAAATATGTGTGTGACATTTTAGTTGGAAATATTTTTTCAAATTTATCAATTTGCGTCAATTCATCCTCATATGTAATTAAATATCTCACATCATCAGGTGTTAAATCATCTAAAATATCATCTAAATAATCTTCACGATCAAGATTTATATAGAGTGCGTGTTTTTGTTTTTCTTGACTTGATAATGATGTACGTTCAAGTCTTACATCTTGACAAATTGAATTTAAATCATATTTTTTCATTAAATTTTCCATTTCACGTTCAGATAAATTTTTTGGTATACGATAACCAACCATATTAAAAATATTACGCATCATTGGGCCTTTAACAGCAACATCAAGTGCCGATGATGATTGTAATGACGGTGATATATTAACTTCTAACAGCCACGGCTTTAAATTTTCATCAAGAAGAATATCAACACCAAATAATTCAAAACAATTGTAAGTACTCGTTGTATTTGTTCTTGTTAATGTATTGATTGGTGATTCAACAGCAATCATCGTTTTAATAACAATATCTTTGATAGATGACCAAATTTTTTTTGTATTAATACCTTCCTTTTCTAAATATGACCAAAGTGCCTTTAGTGACCACTTGTGACCGCGACACGATTCAGCACAATCATTACTTGTATATGTCGCACTAGTTTTATTAATACTGTAATTAGTCAAGTGCATTAATCGATCACTTAAATAATTAATATCATCATTATATTTAACAGATGCAAAACGCACAAGGCCATCAGGATAAATGTAAACGCGCAATGGATTAATACTCGTAACGAGTACGTATAAACGTAAATCAAATTTTGCACCGCCAATCAATAATGGCTTTGATAAATATTGTTGAACAATTAATGGACGTTTTTTTGGTATTTGTGTCCAACGATGAACAACACGTATACCCATACCGCGTGCCGATGCCGGTGGTTTTATAATCCATTTCTCTTTACCACCACATTTTTCCCATATCTGACGAAAATTACGTAAATCCTGTGGTAATACATATGTACGTGGTGCAAAACCAAATTCTTTCCTACCGTGTTTTATCATTAATCTACTCAAATTTCTCCATAATCTATCTTTACGTCCAACTTGAAATGTACCAGGAAAATGATTCATTTTTTGATTTTCCCTCAATGATTTGAAACAATTTGATTTCATATGTTTACCCCAAGTACCAATCCAATCTGGTGATTTTTTTACCAATCTAAAGCCTGAATTAACCACTGTTTTTCGCACAACTAATGGTGTTATACTACTTAATTTCCATTTTAAATATTTCGCTACGCTATTTGGTAATTTGTTATCCGATGATCCGTCATACAATTGGAAGACAATGTATGGTGGCACATTGGGAAATAGACTACGTCTAAATGGCAGTTTACAATTATTATCATCATTCGATTCACAATCATCCGCTATTCTTCCTATTGTATTATTTATAAATGGCAGTACGTCTTGCTCATCATCGTCATAATCTCCATCAATTTCTTCATCAATATCACGATTAATATTTTTTGGTGACGATACCAATTCGTGATGATTCGTGTAGGCAATCAATTCCATGATAATAACACTAATGATGATTTCATCAATTTCAATAGAATCTGAAAACATACAAAGAAACAAAAAAATTAAGAACCAATAACAAACAAACAAGAAAAAAAAAACCCAATACAATATACGTATTATATATTAAATATAAAAACTCTTCATCATTATATTGACTCTTATAATAAAATTATCCTAATAAATATCAATGATTAATTCACGTTTGGAGCACTTTACCATTATCCAATCACAAATTTATTATGTTCAAAAATTATACACACGTGTAGATGAAATTTTTGATATTTATTATTATTATTTAATTATTCAATAACTTATCAATGTCATACTTTGAAGTAAATGACATGCAAAAGTAATATTTCTCAAGTTCACCTTGGTTTTAATATACCCCGAAACACAATAGACAAAATAAAATTATTATTATTATTTTTTTCTTCTTCTTCAGTTAACCATCACCTGATTACACATATCAGTGTGCGTCATTTGATTTGTATGAAGAATAATAATCAAAATTATTATACGTATATATGTATTGAATGTAATATATATTTTTATAATTGTTTATTTGCGATTACGTGACAAAATTTTTTTTGCGTATTATTATTATTATTATTATTATTATTATTATTATTATTATTCAAGTATAACAACTTTGTGATAATTTATCAAGATTATAATTTGTAGATAGGAAGATTTTACCGACTCAATTGATTAAAAGTGATTGCATCATGTAATATATAATTCGTTCACTTGTCACGTCGCCAACTCAAGTGCACGTAAATGCTTTTACACGCATCGAAACAGTTTTATAATATAAGTACTGTTGTGTGTAATAATACGATAATTGATACTGTAAAATATATATCATGATTTAAATGAATAAAATGTCACTATCATCATGAGAGTGTCTATGAAAATCAATAATTTGAATGAAAAAAAAAAAAAAAAAAGAAAAAATAGAAATAGAAATATAATTTTAACCATCATACACATGCAGTTAATAATAATTCAAAGTTTAATAATAGTAAACAATTAAAATTTATAATGTCGATATTTATTGGATATATTAATTCATTTATGTGGCACAAAATTTGGATTTATACAGTTATGGATTGATAGGTAATGATTTTAGACTTGATACATTATCAGATCGGGGAAAAAAAAAAAATAAATAAATAAATAAATAAATAAATAAAAATAATAAAGACATAATAAATACACGTGTGTTTTATGATTCATCAGTAACATTTATTTTATTTTGAAATATCCACTTGATATTTATTCATTTTATTTAAAATTTTTTCATTTTTAATTATATTTTATTATTTTTTTTTTTAACAAAAAAAAAAAAAGAAAAAAAAAAGTGAAATTGATTAATTATGTGCTTTCATATGTAAATCTAAAAATGCATCTTAAACATAACAATGTAACGTTTATATATAATTATAATAATATCATTAAAAAAAAAAAAAAAAAAAATTCAAAGAAAGAAAAAAATAGTAATCTCAGGTACAAAATACCTATCACAGACATTACTTAAAGCTTCATCACACATTTTCTATCAGTATATTAATTTTTTTACTTTTTGTCTCTACTTTTTCCATTTTTTTTTTCTTTTTCAATTTTTTTTTTTTTTCCTTTCTTTGTATATATATTAACAAGATATTTGAAACAATTAAAATATTTTTTTTTTTTTTTTTTTTTTTTTTTGATGAAATAAATTCGCGATTGAATTGATTTACAATTAAAAAATTAAATCGTTATTCGCTCATGAATATTAAAACAGAATTGGAAGACGTCGATTTGTCGTGTAATTTTCAGTTAATTAACTGCTATCCCTCCTCTTTTTTTCTTCTTCTTCTTCTTCTTCATCATCATCATCATCATCATCATTATTATTATTATTATATTTGTATTGCCATAAATCTTTGATAGCGATGAGATTTAAAAACTTGTCACATATTCCAAATGTGAAAGTTGGACATGGTACCAACCATGATATTATCAATCAGCAAAGTATTTTCAGTCCATTGCCTATTACATCATTTTATAATTTTTCAATGTTTTTTATTTATCATCTGGATTTAATTGTTTATTCCAGTTGGTATGATTGTTCACCATGGACGCCACATTGCAGTTGAATCTGATAAATCACCGGACGAACTGATAATGCTCATTGGACTTTGCGGTGGTGTATAAACATTTTGTGGTAGATTAACAGGAACTGGTGTCGTATTAGTCAATGATGGTGCTGGTGATGATGATGAGGATGATGATGATGATGATGATGATGATGATGATGATGATGATGATGATGGTGATGATTGTTGTTGTTGTTGAATAACAGCCGGATTTGTTGTTCCTTCAAGACGTCGAAGACATCCACCAAGATGGCGCATAAGTTGTGCACCAGCAGCAGGATGAACAGCCGCGGCAACTGGGGTTGATAAAAATGTCGAGACTTCTTGAGCACACTGAGTGAAACCTTCACGAAAACGATCGGCGTATGTGTTCTCAGGTGTTAATGTCAAACGTCGGGCCGCTCTCAAGGTATGTAAATGACGTACTGTCAATTCAAGTATATCAGCCTTCTCCAATTTTGCCACATTTTCACCTTCAGCTTGCAATGCATTCACCATGAGATCTTTAAGATCATCCAAACAACGATTGATACGTGCACGTCTTTTGCGTTCCAACATTGGCTTCATCACTTTGCGATATTGATATGTACGTGATACTGGCTCTTCGTATTCCATACCAGCAGCCCCAACTGTTGTATAACTTGTAGTGCGTGGTGCCATTATTAATCTTCTTTCTTTTTTTTTTGTTTAAATAAAATCGTTTTTCTTCTTCTTCTTCTTCTTCTTTTTTATTCAATCTCAAAACTCAAAACGTCGTCACTTTTTAATATTTTTTATTATTATTATAATCACTGAATTATTTTTTTTCTCTCTGTATTTTCAATTGATTTATCTTCTCTAATCGTTCAAAATGTCAAGATGAAATTGGATAAACAATCAATTTAAACAGAAAAAAACAAAAATTGTGCAATGAAAAAAAAATTAAAGAGTATAATAATAATAATCTCTTACAATTATCTTATTTTTTTATTTATTTATTTTATTATTATTATTATTATTATTAATTTTTTTTTTTTTTTTTTTCGTCTCTTTATTTTTCTACGAAGAATATGTTTCTGTCTCGGAGTGCCGAGTAGATCTGTGTGTTTTCTGATTTTGGTGGGGGCCTTATACGCGTATTTATACCCCCACGGCCCCGTTAATTTTATTCTCCCCTCTACTTTCATTCATCGCATGCGCACCAGCACCAACAGCAACGACGGATTACACGGGCCGTGTGCGCGCGCCCTGTATTGGAAAAACGGACCGACACATTGTGACTCGTTTGCGTCTCACTTGACTGCGATGCGAATAAAAAAGATGGATGTATACAAAAACATATGAGCGAGAAGGAGAGGTACTCAGGCATAAATGGAAGAAGATGAAAAAGAGGGGAGAGAGAAAAAGAGAGAAAGAGAGAGAGAGAGAAAGGATAAGGGGTCCGGGTGTGCATATATATACACACATATTGTGTGTATCATTGCCACCACAAGAGAGCTACCAGCCGGAGGAACGTATATCGTGGGAAGCTTGCGGGACGAAACGTTCCCACAGCCTGATCGTATTCAGCCTGTTGGGGCTCGGCTGGTGGTGGTGGTGGTGGGGGGGAAATTTCAAACGACACACACCTGCACCCTCTTCTCCTCTTCTCTTCTCTTCTTTAATTCCTATACACAATTCGCCTTCTTCTTCTCTTATTCATTCACCTCATTTACAATTATGAACGTGTACGTGTATTTATATACAAGTGCGTGTGTGGATTTTTGTGTATGTGAGGAGTAAACGCGATTGTTGCTGCTGTTGCTGCTGCTGCTGCTGTGACGGTAGCAAAATCATGGTGGGGGCGGATGAAGAGAAACGATGATGGTGGTGGTGGTGGTGGTGGTGGTGGTAGTGACGCGGCGGCAAACAACTCTGTATTGAGCACACGCCACGACGCGCGACCAGCACGAGGATGGCGCGCGTTCTTTCTCTTTTTTTTTTTTTTTCTCTTTTTTTCTCTTGTTTCTGATGCTTTGCATATACATATATATGTATATATATATAAATGTTCATTTTACTTGTCTTCTTTTTTTCAACGTGTGACCGCACTCGGACTATTTTCTATGTATACATATAAATGTATATGGAGTTAGATAATTATTTTTATTGATCATGAATTATTTCTCATTTTATTTTATATAGACACTTGTTGTTGGCTTTGTAATGATGATATACTTGGTCCATGTGCATACACACAGAGACACATAGACTAATACAAATACACTTGTGAATTATTGTTGTGTATTTTGTATTGATTATTAAGTTGATGATTTTAATCACATGATATTTATATGTCGTGATTTAGTATCGTTGTAAAAAAATTTTTCGATAAATATTTGCAATTGAGATTTTTATTATTTCTATATTTATCTCGTTTCAAAATTTATTTAAATATATATTTTTTTTATTTAAAATAAAATTATGTCATTCTGAATGATGAAAAAAAAAAAAATTATAATAATAAATAATAAATAAATAAATAAATAACAAATATATATATATACGTAAAGATTTATTTATTTATTAAAAAAAAAATTCTTTTTTTCTTCTTTTTAACGTGACGATAAGAAAAGTAAAGTAATGGTGTTGTTCAAAAATTCCTGAACCATTCGAAATATCTTTTTTGGCGTCGTGTCTCTGTTTACTTACAGTTCAATATAAACCACATGATATCGAGTGTTGGCTAAACTAAACATTTCAAAAATACAAATACACACACACACAAATATATATCTGCCCTTCGTTTCATAAATTCGTACTATCGAGAATTTTAATAATTATTTAGAAACAAAACTCTTATTTCATCACCAATAAATTCATTCATAGAAATGAAAAAAAAAAAAAAAAAATAAATAAATAAATAGATAAATAAATAAATAAATATATTTATATGCAAAACTTCGATGTATTATCATTTATAAATAGATTATTAGTAGGATCCATTTTTTTTCCTTCTTTTTTTTATAAAACTTATTTACTGCAAATAATAAAAAAAAATATATATATATAAAAACATTCCAATTAAAAGGACAAGTAAAATAATAGGGGGAAAAAAAAATTTTTCATTAAATTTTTCATTTGATATGATTAAATTGAAGTAAATCTAAACTACTCATATACACACAAAAAACAAAAACAAAAAAAAAAAGATAAAATCACGAAAAAACATATTTAATTCATTCAATAAAATATAAATAATTATATAAATATTTAAATTACATTGACAATAAAACGTTCAATTATCGTAATAAAAATAATCATAGTGTATAAATATACACCATCGCACTGACACCAACCATCGCATTGATTAACCTTTCCAGCCGGATATACTTCAATATATGCGTATATAGAATAAGAGAGAACGAGAGAGAAAGAGAAAAAAGAGATTAACTTCAATATATGTAACCCCTCCAAACGGTAACAACAATTATCTCCATAACATCCTTGTTGAATGATAAAGAAAAAATAAATAAATAAATAAATAAACAAATAATTTTATTTATTTATGTTTATGTATTACCCAATGAAGAAAATTTTCTTCACCAAGGGGATTATATGTATATATATATATATATATAATTAGTTAACGGTGCAAACTCAACGGGGGTTCAATGCTAATTCGAATTGTGCCTTTTAACATTACCAAACATCGTCCTCTTCACACTTTACCTGTACAGGTATATATACACACACATATAATATCAAGATATTGTCCCTTAATCCTGTTCATTTGCGCCACTTCGCTTTTATATAATTATTCATTTTCTTCTTCTTCTCCTTCTCCTCCTCATCCTCATCCTCATAATCTTCTTTATCTTCTTTTTTTTTTTTTTTTTTTTTTTCTTTTCACGCAATCTTCTCTCACTCTTTACAGTTGTTTCGCTCTACTACCAAAAATTCCATTGGTATATATATAAGGATATAACGTCTGATGGTAGTTGGCTCGTGCCTAACAGAACGTGGGAATATTCTCAGGCTTCGTTCCACCCTGACGACTGCGTGCGCGAGGGGCATCACGCGCACACGCATATATGTATAATATACTGGTTGGGACCCATTGTGCGGCGAAGCGTGAGTCCTCTCTTTATATATTGTATATACAGAGGAAAAAGTGAGAGAGAAAAATATTACATGAGAGTAAATGAGACAGTGAAATTTGTGTTGTGAGGCCTGAGCGGGTAATGGTAACCTTAGTGGCGACCCATTGCCGCCACGTTGTGCACATAATGCGAGGCCATTGTGAGTAGCACGGGCCACATTCTTACCCGCATATATAATAAATATATATATATATATTTATTTATTATATACCTTCATCCGTGATTCTAACCTTATCCACAAAATTTTCTCACTCTCTCGCTCTGTCTTTGTACTTTTTTTGTTTATTTTTATGCAGTAAATTTGCATGATCCCGCATCATTTCAACTTTTTTTTTCTTTTTCTTTTTCCAATTACTCAGATTTTATTGTTGATACTGGTACATAGTATCATTATGTATATATATGTATATATATATATATTTTTTTCATTTTATTTGTTGATGAAAATTAATTTTATTTTTCACCTTTACATACACACACATATATATATATATACCTGTTTCTTGGCACGTTCATTCTTGGTTATTGCTTCCACGCCGCGTGTTTACGATTTGCCCATTATCCGCACGCTTCCGTTCGGCTTCATGGGATTGCGCCGTTTGTTGAGAAAAAAAAAAAAAAAAAAAAAAAAAAGGATAGGAGGAGGGTAAAAGAAGAGAAAATAAATAAATAAATAAAAAGCAAAGAGAGGAAGAGGGAAAAGGCAAAAGAAACACTACACAAACTCCATAATCTTGATTAGTATTTGTTCTCTATATATACATATATAACCCGGTGTATACTTTTATGATGCATGAGTGAACGTCATGTAAATATTAAGTAAATTCCACTGTTATTGGTATAAAATGAATGCATATATATATATATATGTATTTTTCTGTGTATATTCTTATTATCGTTTTTTTTTTTTTTTTTTTTTTTTCCTCTTTCAATTTTAATGTCCAATTGCTCATGTATTTCAGGACGATGGCGACGACTGTTTTTATAATTCAAACTTGAAACATTAAAAAATATATAATCTATGTATAATTGTTGACTTGATTTCAATGAGGAAGAAAGGAAAAAAGTAATAATAATAATAATTATTATCTATCCACCATAAACGTCGCGTATAATAATTTCAAATACACATTTTTCTTTAATCACATAAAATTTTTCTTATAAAAAAAAAAAACCAACAACAATTTTAATTATTCCAATGTGTATAATATTGTTGAAAATTCGTGATATTTTTATTCTCGTTTTTTCTGTTTTTATAAGTGATATAAAATTCGCCAGTCCACATCTCAACATTCTCAACAACTACAATATTTTTGTCTCATCAAACTCATCATAAAAAACCGTGTAAAATGTGTAAATATAATGTAAGTGCTTTTTCAAATAAATTGTATATAAATTGTGTTAAAAACATTCATACAAGTGTCCATCAAGATTATTGCATCGCCATCACGCAATTCATTCCGGCTTTTCATCCAATTTCCATCATTAATATACAGTCCACACATTCTCATTTCAATATAAAATAATTTATTATTTTATCTTCTCATTCAAATTTTTACAAATATATTTTAACGATAGAAAATAATATTAAATCTTATTATTTATAAATTATATTTTACAGCATATACGTAAATACACACGTACGTATATTTGAATAAATTTTATTGAATAAAACAAATTAAATGAATCAATAAATAATGAGAAATGCGTGAAGAAAAATAAAAAAATTCATAAATACACGTACACATCCACGCACATTTTTTTTATTAATTTTTATTTATTAATTTTTTTTTTTTACTTATATTAAAAGTGTCATGTATATATAAAAAATTATATATACATATATATATACATATACCTTACTTGAATAAGCAGTGACTCGTGGCCGCGTGCCACGAGACTCGCGCGCGGCAGTTGATTAATTACACTCGTGCGAATGCCAACACCGCGAGAGATAGAAAAAAAAAATAAAAAAAGAGAGGGAGAAGGAAAAAGATATAAAGCGACAGATAGGGAGAAATAAATAAAGAGAGAGATGGAAAAACAAGATGACGAAGAAAAAGAAAAAAAAAAAAATCAACCAAGCTCACTCGACATCTCTCTTGTGATTGCGCAGGCAAACGTGTGCGCCAACGGCTCAATTCGTCTTGGTGAAAGTATTGTATTATATATGTATATATAAATATTCATGTATAATTCGTTGTAGGATTATAAAACTTGTTAATACATGTATATATATTCTCAGTAGCTTCCGCTATTGCTGTCGTGTGCGAAGCGTGCGCAAGGCAATCGATTATAATCCTTCAATGATTTTTATTCACATGTGTATAAAAATATATATACAACAACAACAACAATAATAATAATAATAATAATAATAATAATAATTTGAAAGATGATTATATCTAAATGCACGCATGAATGATTGTATAGAGCATCAAGTGGAAAATTAATTGATGCCTGGAGCTATTTCTTGAGAATTATTATCAAAAGTAATACCGTGCACTTTTCAAGTATAACTGGACATTGATCTTCGCATCCCAGACAGTCTATTGAAATTGAAAAAACAAAAAAAAAAAAAAAAAAAAGGAAAATAGGTGGCGAGGAAAGAGAATATAGTGAAGGGATGGATGGAAGAAGATTGGAATTATGAATATGCGATTGACAGATCATGATCTTTGATAATTCAGTAGCTCATTTTGAAGCTCGATCATTTTTTTAATCTGATCAAGAAGTTATATGTTAAAATCCCCGTATGGTCACGGATGAAGAGAATATGGGGACGTAAGATTATATATATATAGAGAAATAAAGAAAAAAAAAATTCTTCAACTACACGCGGGAGCCGATGTGATTTGATAAGTCGATCTTTAAGAGATGGAATGTTAGGCACTTTTTTTTTTTTTTTTTTTTTTTTTTTTTTTTTCTCTATTTTATATTCTCTCTTCACTTTATTTTATTTCTTATTTCATTACATTTATAGATCTATCAGTATTATTTATTTTTTTATCTTTTATTTTTTTAACGTCGCTGATGCGAGGTAAAACCTGTAGTGAGAAATAAAATATGTATGGAATAATATTCAACTAATTAGGATCAAGTTTTAAAATTATTTATTGGAAAGATTGGGGTGTATCTGATTTTACCGCCTCTATATTGGGGATGATTCTCTCTCTCTCTCTCTTTCTCTCTCTCTTCCTTTCCCTCTCAATTAAATTTTTTTTTCCTGCCTCACAGCATGACAATCGTTTTTTTTTTCTTTTACTGTCCGTAGGCCTACAATAGTATTTGATTTTTATTTATTTATAAATACATAGTAGTATGTACATGGTGGGACGATGCCGATCACCTGCTGCTCCGCTGTCACATAGTGAGTATTGTTTTATTATTGATGAGATCATTAAGCTAAAAATCGTTAATCCATGATCGATATATAAATCTCATTTTACCTTTGTTCATTCTCTCAATAACATTTATTTTCATGTCTTGAAAATCAATGGACACACAATCATTAACTCTCACTCTCATTCCTACTCTCTTCTTTTATTTATCTTTCATGTTCGTACAATTGTTTTCGTTATTTCTATCTCCATTAATTGCACATTCGTATGCCAATCTTGGCTTGTTTCAAACATGTCACGACTTGTTCAACGACTCAATGTCAATCTATATAGAGATGAATGACCAGAGTGTGAAACCATCAATATTATATACATTTAAATAAATTGTGAGACTCCCTGAGATAAAAGTATTCATATGTATTCACAAATAAAAAAAATATATGAATAAAGAAAAGCCGGGGAGAAAGGGGGGGGGGGAGAGAGAAAGAGGGGAAAAAAAGTATCGAATTAACGCACACTTGAGAAACACTTGGAAACTAATGTGATAATGAGCTTTTGATCTTTTATTTTTATATTATTTCCATTCATCATCATTATTATAATTATTATATATATATTTTTTATTTTCCTATTAAAAATAAAAATAGGGAGAAAATAAAGAAAAAATTGATAAAAAAAAAAAATATTGAAAGTCAACTGATATTTTTCATTTCACACATTTTGTTTTCGGAGATATCTATGTAGTAATTTGAGAAAAAAAAAAGGAGAGAAGGAGAGAGAGAGAAATTCCGTCATGTTTGAATGTCTCTTAAAAGATAATCATCCAGATGGAGAAGTTATCACTAGTAAAGAAATGAAAAAAAAAAAAAAAAAAAAAAAACTAAAGAAGAAGAAAAATGAATACCGAACTCTTCCCATCTGTTCATATTCCTCCAACATCTCGACATTATTTTCAAATAGTTAATATAACTCTCTCTCTCTCTCTCTTTCTTTCATTCTCTTTTTCTGTCTCAGTTCCATACATTCACGTGATGAATTTTAAATACTTGAGAATACTTCCAAAAAGACAAACTGCCATGATAAAAAAAAAAACAAAAAACAAAAAAGAAAGAAAAAGAAAAAGAAAAACCAACTGTGTAGATTCATTAAATTTGATAATGATTTCCATTTCTCTCCCTGTCAACTGTATTATTTCTATTTCATCACTATCTGAATTTCTCAATCTCTCACTTTTTAGTATAAAAAAAAAAAAAAAAAAAAAAAAAATAAAAAAAAATAATAATAACCCCTGAATCATTTAACACCCTTCATGTGCGTCAAGGTCAGATTTGTCTCTGTTCCTCATTTCATCTCTCTCATTTTTTTTCTCCCTTACCACACGACTATTTATAAAACGGAATAAAAAATAATAATAATAATAATAATAATAATAATAATAAAAATAAAAAATAAGAGAGAAATATCGTTGATAGAACTGATGAAAAGAGATGAAAAAAAGAATGAAAAAGACCCGTGGGCCCTTATAATATCTCTTTAGGGGTTGGCTGTCGTCGTCATCGTGGCACAGGTGGTATCGCTTCGTGGGAACACTCGTTCACCAATCTTCCCGTGTACCTCTCGCTTCTTAAGCTTTACACATATGTATTGTATATATAACTATATATATCCCTCAATTTCTTGTCTCAACTTGTTCTTTCACCATCTCCCCCTTACACTCTTGCTCGCCCCCATTACTTTACTTTCTGTCCCCTCAAAAAAAAAAAAAAAAACGAAGAAATAAAAAAAAAATCGTGCAAGTGTGACAGCCATCCACCCCAACAAGATTGGCCTATTTTAGTGGGTGTCAGTAAATAGGCGCCTGTAGGGGGATACTCTATAGGCCACACTACCACCAACAGTTTCGCTTAGATATATATATATATATATTTCTGTATATTATTATTGGTCTACAGGCCCTAACATTCCCTTACATATGCATACACGTGAACACAGATTGGTGTAGGACACCCCTCGATTTTCTTTCATTTCATTCTTTTATTCTTTCCACTTTTTTTTTTTTTTTTTTATTTTTTCTTCACGTTTATTCTTCAATTTCATTTTTTCTTCCTTTCTCTCTCTTTTTTCTTTTCTTTTTTGATTCTTATTCTAGGTCTTTTTTTCTTTCTTTTTTTTTTTTTTAGCTCTAGCTTTGATGGATGAAACGAGTGATGGGAAAAAAGGACGCGAAACGTGACTGGGATGTTGCCCGGCACGTTTCCAACGTGTGCTTGTCTCTCCCCTGTTTCTCGCCCTACTGGAATTCAAATATATATATATATTTCTTCTACATATACTTTTATTTCTATATATTTTATCC
Source organism: Dinocampus coccinellae (assembly GCA_963920625.1). Taxonomy (NCBI): domain Eukaryota; kingdom Metazoa; phylum Arthropoda; class Insecta; order Hymenoptera; family Braconidae; genus Dinocampus; species Dinocampus coccinellae. The sequence goes on along the minus strand of OY987187.1, from coordinate 4,467,177 downwards.
TAGTTATTTTTCCATTGCTCATCATGCACTTTACTTTCTTAAAAAATATTGATCTGTTACGGCTACTGAATTATTTTGTTGGAAAAAAGTTTTTTTTTTTTTTTTTCTTTTTTCATTTCTCTTTCTTCCTAATTTTTATATATTTTTTAATTTACAGTTTAATTTTTAATTTTTAATTAATATATGAAGTGAAAAAAAAATTTTTATTTGTTTTGTTTTTTTGGTTTTTGGTTTTTTTTTTTTTTTTTCATCGTAATTGTAGTTTGAGTAATCAGTTTATATTGGTATTGGTATATTAACTATCTCATGTAATTACCAAATGGACTTTGGACTTTATTAATGTGTTTTTAAAATTTAATTTCAGTTACGTTAATTACATATGTGTGTGTAGACATTATTTATAGTATATATTGAAAGTTAAATTCAAAAAAAATTTTATCATATTCATGATCAATTTTTCTTTTTTTTAAATTTAACGTTATATCACATTTGTAGATTGTTAGTGTGATAATGAGAAAATAATGTTGAATTGAATGTGTATTGTAACATTTTTTTTTTTTTTTTATTTTTTTTTTACATATTGTAATATAAAATAATTTTGAATAAATTTTAAAAAATTTTTAAATGTAAGCAATTTGTATTTCAAATTGATTATTGATGATTAAACTCATTAAAATTTGATCGGTTATGTATTTGTTTTGTTTGTTTATTTAAAAATCTATTATTTGATCAATTTCAATCGTTGAATATAATTATATTGACGTGTAACTAATGAGTTTGGTGCTTATATATTTATATATCTATTTTTTTTCTCATATTTCTTAGATTAATTGCGATCAGTGTATTTATAGATTTCGTGTAGTATGTGCACGCGTGTGTATACAGTGTGTATTCGTTGATTATGTGTGTAAAAATCCTGAAGGTGAGTTCACAGTCCCGTTGGGCGGATGTGCGATAACGTCTCGCTACTTCTTTTCACTTTGGCTTGAGCGTATTATCGCCAATGGATTTTTATTTTTTTTTTATTAATTTTTATTTTTTATCAAGTAGATGAGTACACAGTGACGTTTTATTGGGAATGTGTATGTGCAATAATTTATATACGAATCAGACCGACATCTCGGTAATGAACATAAAAAAAAAAAAAAAAAAAAAAAAAATCTGGACTTCTGAATTTTTTATTATAATAATAATTTTTTTTTCTTTTACCCATAAATTATTATCAGTAAATGAATTGAAGAAAAAAAAAAAAAAATCATTCCAACATATGGAATAATTTAATTACAATTTGTGTATGTGTGTGTTTGTGTGTAATTATGATCAATTTGAAGCTGAATTATACTCAGTGCAAATATATTTGTGCCAAATAGGATTAATTACTTTTCTTACGAGTCGAAGGAAAAAAAAAAACAAAAAAAAAACATAATGTGTAATGAAAGTTACGAAATTATATATAATTTCATATATTTCGACCTCACTGACTTTTATTTCTCATAAAGTACATACACAACAATTCTTTTCATGATCCAAACATTGAAAAAAAAAAAAATAATAATAAATAAATAAATAAATAAATAAATAAATAATGAAAAAAAAAAAAAAAAAAAAAAAGCACGAGAAAGTTAAAAAAAAATAAAACTAAATAAAAAAAATAATAATAAAAATAAAAAAAAATAAAGAGAGAGAAAGAAAGGAAGAAAGAAAAAGCACCGAGAGAAAAAGATTAAAAGAACATACTGGAATAAAGCGAATAAACGTGTTGTAACGTGGCACGTACACCCCACGTGAGATTGTTTTTCCCCGTGTCGTTGTCGTTGTCGTGGTTCACGTTCAAGCCGACGTTCGTTGACACAACGGCGTATAATAGTGTGATTCGATAAAACTATGCGCGGTGAAATCGTCAATGCAAGACGTGACACGTCCTCCAACGGCCTCGAGAGAACACAGCACATGCCTTCACACCGCGAGTTCCCATCGATCGTCAGTGCTGTATTGACTGTGTTATATGCGCGAGCTCGTGCCTTCTCTTGAATTTTTTTCCCCTCTCCACACTTCTCATCATCCTTTTCTCCCTTTAAACACAAACCTCTTTCACAATACACACATCTATATCTCTCTTCTATCATACGATTAAATTCCTCCGTTCATCATTCTCACAATTTTCTTATCCATTATCGACACTTCAATGTGACCAGCATATATATATATCTCAAATACAATCACATAAAATTTTTTTTATCCACACAACAATTAATGTATTTATTTGTATATAATATATTATTGTAGGGGTTGCTAAGAAACAAATAGAAATAGAAAATATGATCACTCACATTATCACATAACTCATTGTCGTTACTTGAATCTGTAATTTATCTTCCTGAATATATATAAATATTTTTTTGTATCATACAATAGTCATTTTATATATTGCTAAATACAATGAGTTTGTGAAATACCGTGAGACACTATTTTCCCGTTATTTATTATTACTATTATTCATTTATTTATTTATTTATTATTATTATTTTTTTAAACCATTTTATTCATGACAATTTGTGAGTAAAGTGTATATGTGGATATTTAAATATATGAAGAGAAACTTTGGGATTCCCGCGTCAATGGAAAACAAAAAAACATATATAATAATAATAATAATAATTGTAGTAGTAATAATAATAATAGTAAGAATAATGAAATATAAATTCATAAATAAATTGAGTAAAACAAACACGTTCAAGTGTAGATATATATAAATGTAAAATTTTAAATCACAAATTACGAGATGTTTATTTATTTCTCTACTTTTTTTTTTTTTTTTTATAGTTTGTCGAATTTAAGCAAAAAAAAAATATGTATATATGTACAGATTACGTATATTGAGAAGAAGAAAAATATAATAAAATAATAGAATGAATAATAGGATAATAGTGAAATGGAATGAAATGGAATGGAATGAAATGGAATAAATAATAAAAAATAAATAAATAAAAGAATAATGTTAAATTGTCACGGGGATAACGAGAAAAGAGAGTGGAATTAATTTTTATTTGGATGAATTGAAAATTGTGTGAGGTTCGATAAATAATGTGGGTGTGTGATATTATAAATAAAACTCGTGAAATAAAAATAAAATCGAAATTGGTAGCAGTGACCTCTATCTGGTAACGCACGAGTAACGTTCTTTCCGCGTGGAAGAAGCACTAAAATCAACAATGTTTTTCTACTTAAACCAACAATTGTCTACCGCTTCATTTTTTTTCCTTTCTCTCTTTTTTTTTTTTTTTTTTTTCATTTTCTGTTTGTTTTTCCTCGCTCATTCTTTTTATATACCATCAATGTGGAAAATACGGTTATACACGGTAAACAAAAGTTCCCACAACGCGCGTGAGATTGTTGGACATTCATTTTACTACCACTTCTTCAATATATATATATATTATGTATCTTTATTTTATTTTTAAGATTTACTGTATCGTATTCACGTCACAGTTCATTCGTTATTGGTACAGGAACAAATTTATATTTGATATTTGAAAAAGTCACGCGTTTGTCTTGTTTACAATCGAAAAAAAAAGAAAAGAAGAACAAATACATCGTTTTATCTTTCTTATAGTTGATAATATTTATAAAATACATTTATATATATATATATATATATATATATATATTTTTTTTTTTTTTTACTCTCAAAAGATAAATCTATTTGAGAAACTGAACGAATAATTGAAAAACAAAAAAAAAAATGAAACTAAATTTTTTTTTTCTAATTGAAAAAAAAAAATTATTATTTTCTCCATAACATCGTATATATAAAAATTCAATATTTATTCAACAGATAATTGTTTATATAATTATCAATACGTAAAATTCATTGAATAACATCAATGGAAAAAAAAAAAAAAAAAAAACAAAATGAATTATATCACATAGAAAATTTATCATTAATTCAATCTAATATCACAATTGTGATAATCAAATAAATTTTTATTTGCACCGATTGGCGAAGAGAAAAAAAAAAAACGAAAAAACAAATAAAAAAATCTGATGAAGTAAATGAAGAACCAAAAGGAAGAACCAAAAATTGCCTAAAAAGTTGTTATTGTATATACATATATATCCAGTGGCGGTGAGATTGGAACGATTAAAAGGCAGAATACATATATATCGGCATCACCACACCGCCGTGTGACTCGACACGGCGAACTTGAACGAGCGTTTTACTGGGTCCCCAACTCTCACCCAACATAAAACGAAGTAATTATGTCTAAGAGGGGTAACATAAGCACACGTCAAAGGGTGTCGCTTCGGTTCCGCCTTGCAAGACGCGTTAATGATCGCCCACAAACTTGTTGGTACACATAGTCACATACATATATATATATATATATATATATATATACCTATTGCACAGGTTGATAGATGATTCGGCGAATTCTCAATCGTTATATCGGCGCGCTTTTGGCCAAGGGGAAGTCCATCGTTTTACCTTGGTTAATTGGCATTGCCAGGTTGGCGCGTTTGCGAAATACTTTGTGAAATAAAATATATACACACACACACACATATATATATATACATGCGCACATATATATAGTTGACTTTTAGTAAAAACCGGTATCGGTCGAGAGCGTGTTAAAAATCCCAACGGTTTTTTTGTGTCGTTTTTTTTTTTTTTTTTTTTTTTTCAAACTAATAGAGTATTTAAAAAAAAAAAAATAAAACGAAGCGAAGCAAATTTTTTTTTTTCATTTTTATTGGCTAAGATTGAAGTTTTGGTATCTATACATATGCATATATAATCTGTGAAATGCGGATATGGGTGAAAGGTTAATAATCCCGAAGAGGAATCACGCGAGCAAGTTTTGGCAAACGATGTGAACGAGCGCGCGTATATGTGTATGTGTGTGTGGGAATACAAGTGAGTGAGTGAGAGAGAGAGAGAGAGAGAGAAAGAGTTTGTGTGTTTATATGAAATGTTTGAATCGCAATTGACGTTGAACATGCATCTATGTGTATATGTATGATAGATTGAGTTTTAGAGAAAAAATTTGTTACTGATATTGATCAATCTAATATTAGTAGTGGGATAAATGTAGTACAGAAGGTCGTTCGAGGCCGTGATAGATCGAGGTATGATTGAATTGTATTGTAGCGTGCAAGTTCAAACACGATAGGAATTAAATAACTATCATGGGCGAGTTTCCAATTGTATATATACAACAGTACAAATATTTATTCACATAAACATATATGTATGTATATACTGTTGATATTTATACAGAATGAATTAATGATGAAGGAAAAAAAAAAAAAAAATTTAATAATAATAATAATAATAATAATAAATAAATAAATAAATAAATATTGTTCGCGTCAACACGTAATATGTCAATGCGCGTACAACTTAACTTTATTCTAGAATATAAATGTGTGCCAGGGTTCTCATTGAATTGCGGAAAAAGAAAGAAAAGAGAAAAATAGAAAATAAAAAATAAATAATAATAATAATAAATAAATAAATAAATGAATGAGAGAATAATTCAAGGGCGGCGGTTGTGCATGAGAAAAATAAAAAAGATATAAATATAGCAATCGAAATTCCATGACTGCAAATATTTTTTACTTGGGAGATTTTTTTTTTTATTTTTTTTTTTTGTATGTCGTTTTCTCTTCTTCTTATTGCTTTTTTTTTTCTTTTTTTTCTTCTTCTTCTTCTTATTTATTCGTGCATACCTCTATGCTTATGGTTCACATCGATCACGTTTTTTGCAAACAGATCACGTGCAAATTCTTTTCCATACACACTCAGGGATTACCCACAGTTTGATATGATCAACTGTGACATGTTCGCGCGCGTATACTGTATACATATACATATATGGTGAGATACACGTATCGCGCATTGATATTTTTATTTAGTCGTATATATATATATTGTTTTGTAGTATATGTCATTACAATTATGTGTATTACAAAGATACGTTTAAATTTGTCTCATTACTATTTTTTTTTTTGTTTTGTATTTGCCATTTAATCTGTATTCCACAACGGCCCACACATGAATACACATGAAATATATTCATTAATTAATTTTATTATTTTTTATTTCACTCTTATTACATTATATTTATTATTATTTATTTTTTTTATTTTATCATTTAATTTGATATCAATTAATTTTCACTCTACTGATTACAGTTAATACAGACAGATAGTACTATAAATTAAATAATAAGTAAAATGATATTGAATTATTTATATACACATTTGTAATTAATATTTTTTTTTTCCATTTTTGTATGAAAAAAAAAAAAAAAAAAAAAAAAAATACATATATTTATCCAACTTCTATTCCCTTCCCACATTTTGCACGCAATTTCCGGCTTTTTCACACTTTTTCTTTATTTCTTGTGAAAAATTATAAGTGAGGATGTAAAATAAGGATTTTATGAGAGTCCGAAGGAGGGAGAGGATCAAGGGAGTGAATTTTTACGTACGTGTGTAGACTTGTTCGTGTAGAATCTCGTTGAACGTGCGCACACGCTTCTATTACAAAATAAAAACGAGGAAAAAAAACAGAACAAAAAAAAAAAAAAAGGTAATGACCATCTCAAGTTGTGGCGGCGCGACTTGTACACGACGCTCATTCCGTCTATTCTCGACCAGTTCCGTCGGTTTCTTTTCGCGGCATCTGTGCAATGAACACTTCCCTATGTACACTATAAAGCTCAACATTTCTTTCACCCTATACGTATTTTTTTTTTTTTTTCTTTTATTTTTTCCGACATTTCATTTTATTTATCCATGTAAATACCATAAATATATTTAAAAACATATAAACATAACATTCTTTTCTTATATTTTCTTCTTCTTTTTACTCGTACATTTATAAATATTCGCTTTTACTACTGTATGAGTATATACATTGGTTTATAACTTGATCGTGATATTTTATATGTGAGAGGAAAATATTTTTGTGCGCGAGCCAGATTTTTTTGTGCACCATCAACATAAGAAAAAGAGAAATTGTATATAAAATGTATAAATTATTTTGTATGTATTGCAATTACTTTTTAAATATTATTCAATTGTAATGGAATAAATTTTTATCTATAACATTAGATATAGTAGTTAAATAAATAAATAAATAATTAGATATACATAATATACATTTTTTTTTTTTTATATGAATTGTGTATTTTTTAAGTAGTTACGCCCATTGTTACGTCAGACTGGAAAGTGCATAAAATAATTTATATTTACGCCAAATATTGATAGAAATAAAATCATCAAGTGGAGTGAATTTTCATTTATTCATCAAAGAAATTAGAGAAAAAATTAGAAAGAAATCGAAAAGAAGAAGAAAAAGAAAATGATAATTGTTAATAATAGAATATGATTAATATTAAAAAAATTTCAACTATGATTTTTTATCAATTTAAATTGGATTTTTATCCCAATATGTATGCAAATATTTTATATACCAATGCATATAAAAATGTGTCATGCTCACATGCGATTGTGTATGCATGCAAGTCACGATACATTTGAATTCAACCACATCAAATATTATTATTCAATAAAAAAAAAAAAAAAAAAAAAAAAAAGGAAGAAATTTATATGCGTGTATAAACGTGTAAAGAGACAAGTATAGAATAGATATCTATAAATATATATACTGTATACTAACACGAGTACAAGTTATCACATGGTAGACTATTTATCCTCGCTCGCATTTGCTGAACGCGCGTTCAAGCGAGAGCGAGAAAAATAAATATATACAGAGAGATTGAAGCGAACGGAGGTGGAGAATGAGGAGGAGAATTGAAGTGAAGGAAAGAGAAAAGAGAGACACGAGTATATAATATAATGTGTGTGCCAGCGCGCTCAAGCGTACACGAAGTAGCGGAGAGTGGAAGGCTCGTGACGTCACGTCCGGCGTGAGGGCAACGAGTGTGGGAACTGGCGGCAGGTGCGTCCGCGAGTCAGTCAGAGATCGTACGAGTGCGCGGGGTGACGCGACGGGGGGCTCACGCGCCCGACATATATATATATATATATATACGTAAAGGAAAAAGAGAGGGAGCAACCGAGTGAGAGAATATATCGAGGTGAGAGGAAGAGTGAGATGAAATGAATAGGGAACCCGCGCGCGGTGGCCAAGTCAGAGACGATCTGATGCGCTCGAGGTGGGGGCAAAAAAGTAGAACCCGCGCGCTGCACGCTCGTCGCGCACGCCACGCATACACTCATAAAATATATACCAATACATATATATATATAAATATAAAAGATTTGCACGTGTTAAGCGTGTGTATTAGGCCTGTCGGGAACGCTGACGATGATGCATTTTTTTTCATTCTCTCATTTATTGTGAAAGGGAGAATTTTAATTTTTAATTTTTTTTTTTTTCTCATTCTACAATTTTTCGGGGGTATCTATACATATATGTAAATATGTATATGAGTATATATATATAAATGTATGTATATTTTTTTTTTCCTCGTTCTTGCTCTATCTCACGGGGTTTATTTTGCGTGGTTAGTGAGTGTGCGGTTGCAAACGTCTTCTTATTTTAATTTTGTTTGTGTCTTTATTCATTTTTTTTTTATTATTTATTTATTCATTATTATTATCATCATTATATATATTTTTTTTTCTTCAGGTAATATATATGTATATATTCTCAAGGAATTATGACTACTTCTCGAAATGACGAGGTATGTCGACGTGCGAATTACTTACCACGAGTGAAGGGCTTATTTTTTTCTTTTTTTTTTTTTTTTCTTTCATTCATTATCTTTATATATTTTTGCATTTTTTGTTCTTGTCGTTTTTATTTATTTATTTTTCTTTTTCCTTTTTTTTTTGCATGTTGATGAGGGGAAATGAAAAGAGAAAAAGAGACAGAAAAAAAAAAAATAATCTGTATGAAATAATTCTGATAATAATGATGAAATTTATAATAAAAAATAAAAAATAAACGAAACAAAAAAAAAATTTCTATAATAATGAAGATGCAGATAGCACAATGGATTTTTCGGTTTTTACAATAATTATGTATACCAATTTATAACAATGCATATAAATTATTATTATAAAAAAAAAAATGTTTTTTTTTTTTTTTTTCGTATACGTTGAAAAATAAAATTTGTCTGGGGTATTGTAAGAAAAATTCGTGTGAAATAATATTATATACGAATTTTTGAACGTATCTGTATTCGCACGTGTGTGTGTGTGTGTGTAATGGCAAGGCCGTGAATGAATAAATAAATAAATAAATAAATTAATTAATTAATTGATTATTATTAATAATAATAATAATAATAAACGTAATATATCTGATGATTTTCAATGCTGTTACACTTCATTACGCATTGGCAAAATATTGCAAACACTTGTCACAATATAAAGTTATATATACTTATTTTTGAATGAGTCTCTATATATCTATATGTGTATGTATTTGTATATACATATGTATGAAAATTCCAAGCCACACTATTATATGTAACGAAGAGAAGAGAGATAAATAATAATAATAATAATAATAATAAATAAGAATACAGTAAAAAAAAAGGTGTTTAATTATGTCGAGAGGACACATATTTGCATCTGTTATTATCGAGGTCATTACCATATACACCTTTTTATTTCTATTTTTTATATTATTTATTTATTTACTTTTTTTTTTTTTTCGACACTTTTATCGATATGCAAAATACAGTTTGTCATTTGCCAATGGAAAAATAACGTTCTGGTGTTCATCGAATAAATCATAATTAAAATTATATCTTTTGTTTGTATAATAAAGAATAAATTTTTTTTTATTATTCATTTATTTATTCATTTTTTTTCTTTTTAAATAATATTAATAATAAGATTTGATTGAATTAATTGCCAACAGTGAAATGATGATACGTATTATTTAAATGTATTATCATACGTTATTTGCGTGACTTGATTAGACACGAAAGGTGATTACTTGTATATGCATATGTTTTTGTGTATTGAGCTTTTGATTACGACAAAAAATAAACTAGTCCTATATATATATATATATATATATATATATATATACATATCTATATATTTGCTTATGAGATGTTGTCACACCGGGAGTACTAAATTTATTTCCCGCAGCGTTTATCCATATAATAAATTAATCGAATCAATATATATATATATATATATATTCATCGTATAAAATCACTCGTTAGAATAATTTAACTACAAATTTAATATCGTCTTTAATGTCGTGTTTATTAATGTATAAACAAAATTAATTGTTAAATATATAGTGAATATGCGTATTCACTTAATTAATATGAAATTAATTTCATTAGATAAAAAAAAAAAAATTAATAATAATTTATTTATAATAATAAATACATTTTATTATTTTCATATGAATTAATATTTTAAATATAACATTTTTCATATGCAATTATTATTTTATCGAATAATTATATATATTTAGTTTTATTATTATTATTATTATTATTATTATTTTATTTTATTTTTTTCGTCCATTTATTGATTCATTTCATTTCATATTTTTTGGATGTATTTTGTCTTTTTTTTTTTTTTTTTTTTTCTTCAGTTTATGATCGTGAAATGGTCGTAAATTTGATTCTGACAGCTGCATTGAATGAATGGCCACCGGATGTGCAAATGCACATGCGCAAATATCCATGGCAATCAGAGGATAAACGAGCATTTCGACGGATACGCATATGTGCTTGTTCACATGCATACACGAATACGTGTGTCGTTCAAATGATACATATATATATATAAATATTACACGAGTTTGAACGTGCGTGTAAAAATATCTTCGCGTAATGAGAAATAGAAGCAAAGGGTAAAGAGAATAACACAAAAAAAAAAAGAAAAAAAAAAAGATGTAATAATAATAACAAGAAGAAGAAAAAATACATGATCATTAGCCATTGCAACTGCATCTCCCTACAATCACACACTTGTTATACCTTTGGACCAATTTTCTGATTTTTGTTTGCTACATTATTTTTTCCCTGTGGCCCTCGACTTTAACTGCAATTACTCACGAGTTATACATACACATACACAGAATAACATATAAAATTTATGTACGTGTGTATATATAAATACGTGAAGAGAGTAAAAGCAGTTGGCAAATAACGATGAGACCCATGAAAAATCCTCACGTTTATATTTTACCGCTTTGTACGCCAATAAAAAAGAATTATACGTATGTAAATAAAATAAATGTAATACGTGTATATTGTATAATGATGATAAACGTAATGGAATGGAGGTCAAAAATATTTACGAAATATACATATTTATATAATAAGATAATTTATAAAATACAAATGTGTTTCGATTGTTTTTATAAAGTCGATGGCAATGAAAATTTGAAAGATAAAGAAAAAAAAAAAATAAAAAATTCTACATTAACTTACTCGTACATAATTATTCGCCTTTTTTTTATTTTTTATTTTTTATCTTGCTATTTAATTTTGTGATATATTTAATAAAAATGAAAAACATTATATATTATATTTTATGAAAAAATATATATACATAAAATTGAAAACAAAACAAAAAAAAAAAGTCGTATGCAATTGAGTTGAAAAGATTAATTTATTTTTTAGAAGAAATAAAAGTAATAAGGGAAGAAAAAGAAATTAATCTGACATATAAAGAAAAGTTCGCACAAGGAGGAGAATAAAACGAAAAACAAAAAGGAAAAAAAAAAAAAAAAAAAAACAACGTCGAAATGATGACCGTGAGTAGACTCGTAAAATACCCGTGCAAGATACATACCGGATGTTCTTAAGCGCCTTGTATTAACGCGACCGGGAAATAAATGTGAAAAAGAGCAAGGCGCGTACAGACGATGTACTTATAATTTTTTTTATTTCATTTTTCTCTTTATTATTATTATTATTATTTTTTTTTCTACTCATTCGATAAATAAAGCAGAGAGAAATAAAAAAAAAAATATATATATATATATATAAAATAACACAATCAAACATTATAGACAAATAAAATAAATAAAGTAAACTGTTTGCGTCGACACTTGTGATCAAACAAAATAGCGCATTGTCATTATTTATTGCCTTCCTTATATATATATATAAACATTTTATTTTATTTTTCTCATTTGTGTGAATTGTATTTTTCTTTTTATTCTTTTTTTCGCATTTGTTCATGAGAATATTTTTCATTTGCAAACATAATTTTTACGTAATTATCCATGTGGATATCCACGTTTATTTTGCAATCGTGTCAATGATTTAAAAAATCTGTATACACCTGTATGAGATTGTATCATTTTTAATTTAAAATGATTAAATTGATATTAATCATTACACTATAATTGTAATTGTATTTATTATCTTTTTTCATTATTTCAATAAAGAATAGAAAATTTTTTATTTCAAATTATATTTGTTGCTCAATAGATACTTGAATGTCATCAGAAAATATATACTCCACTTTTTTCCACTTGATTTATTATCATGGTCGTATATATTATACATCACAAACTCGAATGAATTCAGACGATTGAACAAATGTTAACTGTCAATAATATCTTTTGCACAGGACAGATTTATTATTTTAAAAGTAATCAAATAAATAAATAAATAAATAAATAAATAAAAAATAATAAAATAATAAAATAATTTGTAATATATTACATTTTATTTTGTAAATTAGAAATTTGTTCAGTGAAGAGTGGGATTGCAAGCTCTGAAAACTCTTCGTGTGCTTTCATACTCTCCCGATCATTAGTCCTGACGCCCGCGCTTTTTCGACGAGGCGCACCCTCCAAAAATAGATTTATCGCTTGATTTTTGGGCGGAGCGTATTCCACACAAACATCAATAATAACGACTACTACATCGACATTGCAAGTTCAAAAATAATACCAATACCAATATTCATAATATGTTTGCCTAATACTGGGGGCTGCTTGCAAGCAATCGTCGGGTGTTTTGTCTTATTCAATGCTCCCTCATTCACACTATGTCTAACGTGAAAAATGTTTCTTATACTCAGAAGAAATTCTTTCATCCACTTTGATCGAAAAAAAAAAAAGAAAAAAAATAGTAATAATAATAAACAAAAAAAATTACCGAATCCGAATTTTAATAATTATTAAAAGTTCATGTAATGTAAACGTATGAAAAAAAAAAAAAAAAAAAAAAGTTGAATTTATTCGTATGTATAAAAATCTATAAAAAAAATTTTTTTTTCATCTTTTTGAAATTTTATTTTATTATTTTATTATTATGTTTTTCTGGAATCAATATTTTCTGCTTTTTCATCCTCTTCGTTGTCCTTGTTCGCCCGATGACTGCTTCAACTAATTCCTCATGGTATTATTTATCAACATTTTTTTTTTCTTTTTTCTTTTCATTGTTATTTATTTACTATTTTTATTATATAACTATTTTACGTACTGATAAAATATTAAAAAGCTTTTACGTTAATTATTCCATGTTGTCCTGATACGACGTCGCGAAGTCCGACGGCCGACGCCTTAAATTTTTATGGTCCAACGGACAGCAAAAATAAATATACCAAAGAAAAAAACAATAATATATTTGGATCACTGGTCTGTATTGTATCAATTTATTAATGAGATGATGTATAAATTACGTGAGATCACTAAATTCACGCACACATTTCACATTTAATTGCAATAATTTTTTTTTTTTTCTCCTTTTTTTTTTGCTCTCACAATCCCATTAATATGACAATGGCGATAATAAATAAAATAAATTTACCTTGATGTACCTATAACTTCCTGATACAAAATTTTTATATCCGACATCGGTGCCTGCGACTCAAGGAGGATAGCACCACCTCTAACAAATTTTATAGAAAGAAAAAAAAAAGAACAATAAAAACAAAAAAAAAATTTCATATAATAAAACACAAATTGGTCTGACCAATTATGTACAATTCACAATCTACTAGATACAATTTATTTATTTATTTATCATTATTTTTTTTGAATAAAAATCTCCTGAATTTTGTGTTATCTTTTATCAGTGTCAGGATCAGAAGCTTTTCCCACCTCAATCTCACTACAAATCCGAATATAAAAGAATAAAAAAAAAAAAAAAAAAATTCTACTAATTTTCCACCGTCAACAAAATTAAATTATAAGAAATATAAATATACAATATTTCAATACCATCATATATAATCATCGAATAATTTTCATGTGTCCCTATTTAAAGCTCTACTACTTGTGCTTTTCCAATCTCTATCGCTAAAAACTCCAATCTGTTCTCCTAATAAACACAACATTCACCAAGTGACAACATATCCATCTAATTTTATCATTATTACCCTCATCATTATCATCACCATCATTCACCACAATATCTAAAAAAAATTACACTTTCTCTTTGCCAATTAAATTAGTTTTTATTCCTCACACAAGTCTATAATATATAACAATACATAACAATATACCTATCCCTATTATATAAAATCTCTTTCATCACATTATTCCTTTTTTCAAACCCAAATTCTTCTTTCATCTTAAATTATTATTATCATTATTATTATTATTATTATTATTATTATTATTATTATTGAAGTATTTTATTTCTCTCCCTTCGTTTTAAAAGTAATTGTACGGTCCAGCGATTCTTCGTATCAACTGATGATCGATTCGACTTCTCAGAGCGAGGCACGTAATTAATGAGACTGTGGCGTTGTCTTGATACTCGTGGATGTTGAAGTGAATAAAGAGTAAGAAAGACTTAATATGTTAACAGAGAATAAAAAACGAAAAAAAAAAAAAAAAAAAAGAGAGAGAACGATAAGACGAGAAAAATAATGAATGTAAGAAAGAAAGCAATGTCTTCCGGTGTAGAGAACTCAAAGACGATGACGACGATCAGAAATAATATACACGCCACTGTAAATCGCCTTTCCGGTCTTTCTTATACGTATATAACCGTAGTCAATTATATATACTGTATCTTTGTTCACTCGATTTATCTTGATGATGTCTTGAAGAAAAATTTTTTATTCATATATATATATATATATATGTATGTATGTATGTGTATAAATTTATGTGAATATAACTATATAATAAAATGAGTGAATAATATTTCCTCGCGTCTTTTTTCCATTCCTCAATGTATTAAGGCATGAGATTGTCGTGAGAGTAAGTCAAAAATTCGTTTTCATTCACGTTCATATATATATATATATATATATTTGAAGATAAAAAGCGCGGGATTTCAACCCCCATTATTTTGTGTTTAAACCATCTCAGAGCTTTTATATTCCTACAGTTCTATGTTACCCCAATGCAACGCGTCGACTTTGACGAAATACTGTCATTTCCGTTAGGCGCATCAAGTGTGAGTTTCACCAACGTGTTCAAACACATTACGTGATTGTGGATTTTTGTTTTTTTTTTGTTCGTTTACCCGCTCACCCATCATATTCCACCTATAATCTATATAAATATTTTGTATATATTCACGTGAATTTTTTTAGAGTCTTCCAGTTACTTTCTGATTACTTGATATGGGATTTTGTAAAAGTACGACCGCACTGCTTGGTGCTTTTCACAAGTACAAATGAATAAGACACACTTCAGGAACGTTACATTATTTTTGATATCCACTACAATGTATTTACGTCATTTCAAATTTATGTATAATACAATAATTATCATTTTATATACGTCGAAAATGTGAAAACAAAAAAAAAATTAAAATAATAATAACAAATAAATAAATGAATATTAATTAATCGTGGATTATTGTTGGTAAAATTGGAATTTAGTGATAGAATTTTATTTGGTGCGACGGCACTGACGTGAAATTTTGATGACGACAACGTAGCGACGGCCAACATCGCTTGATAACCGCCTGGTGCGGCGCCAGACCGTCTCTCGACCTGAAACTTGGCCTTGCACAGGTGTAGAACACTCTAAATTCAACTTTTCCACGTCTCCCAATACTATACACCCTCAATTGACCTCTTGAATATTTCATGTATTTATCTACTGGCATTGTTCAGACACACACGCAATCTGTTACTACTTGTTGAATAATATAAATAGACGAGGTGAACATGTATATGTAAATTTGTTTGTGAATGTTTGTAATTGAATTGATAATGATTGTCCGGTGAATTTTGAGTATCTGTCGTTCATTCGCTTGTCGCGGTACGGTCGTCGCAGACCTTTGAATCCGGCGAACAGTCAATGACGAGAAGTAAAACTTTCAATTTATACAATAGTTTAAATATAGATACACGAAATATCGTCTATCAACGTTTTGTTCGTGTTCTATTTTTTATTTATAATGAAGATGGGTCATTGCGACGACAGTGTGTGAATTGATCTCTCATATGGTCTATCTTAGTGGCGCCAGTCCTCTACGCTTGCTCATAGCGAGCAGGAAAGTACAAATGATGAGGAAGTTTTTATCCGTCGTCGACGTCGACGTTGGTGCCGTCGGTGGCTCAGTCATTGTTCCACTTTTATTTCACGTGTATCTCTATACAATGTCGGATAACACTCAGACCTTTACTACTGCGATGTTGCCGGTGATAAAAAAAAAAAAATTTTTTTTTTTTCGTCTTCGAATAATTTTATCTGAATAAACGTAATTGAATTGTTGAATATTTTTTTTCTTTTTTCATTGTAACAAATTCTTTTATACATTCAACGATAGAAAAATTGTAGAATTATTTTTTTACTATAACAATTGATAGGGGGGAAAAAAAAATAAAATAAAATTATTTTTCTCCTCTTTCTCCCAACCCCAAATGGGTAATAACGGAATTTATTTGAAATAATTTTAATGATATTAATTTATTCAAATACTAATAAATATAATAATCGATAAAAATATTTATTGATAAATTAAATTATTATTATTATTTCTTCAAATTTATTGACTCACACTCCCATATAAATTGAAGATGAAATTGAAAAAAAAAACAAAAAAAAACAAAAAAACTAAACAAAACAAAACAAAAAAAAAAATCACGCCTGTATACTATATCGTTGGGGCGCCCTATCCCCACAATATTTTACCCGGATAGTATGTAAACGCGTGTGTGATTGTAAAAAAAAAATATTTAACAACTAAACAAAAACATTGAATGTTGTACGAGGAAAATATAAAAGGATGGAAAAATGCGCGCACGCGCAAAAAAAAATAATCGACAGTAAAAAAACAAAAAAAAAAAAAATTACCCAAGACAAAATCCAATCGCGATGAAAAAAAAAAAAAAAAACAAAGATGACAACAATAAACAGAAGAATATTTTTATTTACAAAACATAGTGACTTTGTGAGGGAATGTGAGAAAAAAACAAGAAAAAAATACAAGATAGTACTTGACGTGTGACAAAGCTGCCCGTCAATTGGAAGACGCCGTCTGACGTACCACAAGAACAGGGTAACATTGGAGTAAAGAGCTTTTTCAAGCGTCACGACGCAGTGTGCTTGCAATACTATAGCTATAGATGAATACAGAATAATACAGAAATCTATTTATACATTTACACACGATGTACAATTGCATCAATATATTCGAATAAAAATCAAGTGTATGAATAAAGAAATAAAAAGCAACACTACATAATCCTCCAATATAATAATAAAAAAAAATTAAAAAAATCCTAAACTGTTTGAGTTTCGTGAAAAATTTAATAATTGATACACTTGATTTTGTCGACACGACGACGTGAACCGTCGACGTCTTGACGAATCCGACGTCAAGCGTCGTTATAACGGTGTTTTGTAACAGGAGAATATAGAGATATGGAGGTAGCAGGCGTCGCGACGCATTTTCACTTTGAATATATCTATATACAAAGACGATTATAGATTTTTCGACAGGGGCAAGATTATATATATATATATAAACATAGGGGGATGAAAATAGAACACGCGACTGCGCGTGGGGTCGACAAGCCAGATGTGTTGAGTGTGCATATGCTTGAGAATTGTACATGTGTAGGAAATATATAAAAAAAAGTCATTCAAGAAGAAAAATTTCCATATTATTATTATTATTATTATATAATTTATTAATTATTTATTGAATTATAAATTTGAATATCAATATAAAATAATTATATCGTGAATGGAAGTGATAAATGAAAGATGAAAAATTATAAATGATCAATTGTAAATATTTTTTGTGATGTGGCGAGTGAAAAAAAAAAAAAAAAAAAAAAAAAAAATGTAAATTGTTATTTGGTTTTATGAATTGTGAAGCTCTGTAGTATTGAGACGATACTTGTTTGAGAATGGAAGCTTTTTGTGGGTGCTATTGTATTAGGATATCAGAAAAGTAAAGAAAATATATAGCGGGTTGTCTTTGGGGGATAAAATTAGAAATAAAAATGTTCGCGTGTTTGAGTAAGGAGTGTATGTGGCCAATGTGTTGAAAGACGAAAGATTCAAAATAACATGATATTTGTGAGTGAATTTAAAACACGTGAGTCACAGCTGAAAATGAATCACGATAGGATAAATATAATAAATTTTTTTTCTTTTATATATAATATTATTAATGTTTCAATTGATTATATTATGTATATGTTTATAAATACACATAACTTGTTGCAAAAATTAATCGTTAGTTGATTTTACCCTGATCAATTTTTATGAAATGAAAAAAAAAAAAAAAAAAAAAAAAAATACGAGAGATAAATAAAAACAAATGCGTTTTATATATACACACATATATGTATATAAATGTAATGTTTGGATACTTGAAGGAGAGGCTATTTAATTTATCATTGAAATGCAATGAGAAAAGTAACAGAAATAACGCGCGGATCTTCCACCTGGAATATAAAATTGTTGGACGTGGAGTACGGCCATTACTCACTTAAGAAGGATTATCGCGGGTGTATCGTGGGCAGTAGACTTTTAATGACCTAACACAAGTGCAACCATGAAGAACGAGTTTCTCCATGTATATTCCTCTTTACTTTTATAATATGTATATATATATATATATATATATGAGTATAAACGTATAGTATGAACGTGTCCATGCACGTTTATTTGCTCTGTTGCTCGAGGGGCATTTGGCCTGTCGTCTGTTACTACTTGCGAGTAGAACAAAGCGCGGGCGCGATCCGCCCACTGTGAAAAACACTATCAAGGGAGCATGATGGAAATAGAGGCTGTTATAAATATCTACTCATATAAACTAGAATATATATATATGATGAGTATAATTGACGTGAAAGTTTATTCGCAATTGTTTGTTACAATGAGGAAATAAAAATTTCATCAAATTAATTCATTGAATTATATTATTCATTTTATTTTGCAATTTTTAAACTGTAATTTAAATATTCCAAAGATTTTTTTTTTTTTTCTTAATGAAATAAAATAATATTCATTAAGTTTTTAATATTTAATAGTAAATAGTAACATAAAATTGAAAAAAAAAAAAAAAAAAAAAAAATGAGATGGTTTCATTTATTTTATAAATTGACTGAAAAATATTAAAGTCAATTTTTTTTTTCTTTATAGCTCGTAGCAATCACAAAAGAAAACATGAGAAAAAAAAATTTTATGAAATAGTGAGACAGTTGAAGGCTATAAAAAATTATTCGGAAGCCCATTGGCAAGCATAAAGATTTCTATACGCACATGTGTGAGAATGTAAGGATTTCTCCTTCTCTTTATCCTTCTTTCTGTGTGTATATGTGCATTTATAAATGTATATGCATATCTATATGACTTTACAAAGGATACAAAGGCGGAGAAAAAGAAAAAATTACGTACCACTGCAATAACTCCTGAGGGCGCGTGTTACACGGTTCGAATATAATATATTTTTTCTTTTTGTAAATTTATGAGCACAACGAGTTGGAAGCAGTCGAGCCCGGGGCTGGTTTTACATTACGCAAAAAAATTGACAGTCAAGAGCAAAATTTTCGACGCTATATCTTTATATGTATAAGAGTGAACGTGATTCTCTATGTGTGTCTTAATATGAATAAAATACGTGAAATAAAAGATGAAGCGAATGAATGAAGTTGTGTGTGTTTGTGTGTCTGTGTGTGTAGGAAAAGATAACGAATCCATGATAGCAGATATAAAAATAAAAATAATGACAACGGAAAAAAAAAAAAAAAAAAAAAAAAAAATGGGAGTTAATATTTATATTATTATTGAAGGTGAGATGGAATAAATCGCTGTGAAAAAAATTTTATTTTTATATATGTGAGTTGAAGGCCTGCAGGATATAATATTGACATAAAAATATTTAAATTAGGTGACGGTCGCAAGTGACTGCTCACTGACGATTGGATTTAATTGAAAAAAAAAAAAAAAATCATAATAATAATAATAAATAAATAAATAAACGAGAAAAAAAGATAATGAAATAAAAAAAGAATAAAAATAATATGCGATATGTATGTGTGTGTGAGTGTGTGTATATATATTAATGTTAAGATGAAGAGGGAAGGGATAAAAAGAGTTGCATGAGTTTGAAAGCAAAGGAGAGAAGAAGAAAAAAAAAAAGTGAGAGGAAAAAAAATGGAGGTAACGAGAAAAAAAAAAAAAAAAAAGGTAATTTGAAGAAGTGAAAAGAAAAAAAGTAAGAAAAAAAAAAAAAAATCTGTTGTGAGAGAAGGATAAAAAAAATTCTTGAATAACAACCAATGAGAGAGTGAAGAAGATTGTTAAGGCGTGGCTAATGTACCAGTCACGATCCTCACTGTATTTCTCAACGACCAATCGTGATAGTCGTATGATGTTGTGCGAGTTCAGAAATCTCCCAATTGCGTCCAAGCACCGTATCGCATTATACATATTATAAAACTTATATATAGAAAATCACGCGAGTTTAATATGTCCTTCTTTGGATGTTATTAAAGTCACGATAATTTTTTTTTTTTTTTTTTTTTTTTTTTTTTAATGTAATATATACTACACGTATGTATAAATTTTTATTTCACCACTCATGCGAGCTTTGAATTTATTTTTTTCCTCTCATCTTCTTTTGCTCCGACGTATTTTTATACTTTAACACACATTTATATATATATTTTTTTTTATGACAATGTAGCCTGACTAATGAAGCGTGAAACTTATTTTTCATGAATTTTATGAATGATAATTTCAGTGAAAATCAACAACTTTCTCGTATCATAAAATACGCAGATGTTTTCATAACCCTGAATGTAATGATTTTTTTCTTTTCTTTTTTTTTTTCAAAGACATTCAATTGATTACGAAAAAAAAAAAATAATAATAATAATAATAATGAAAATTACAGTGTATATATATGTCTCTACTCTATCAATAATTTATTTATTCATGCGCCCAAATCAAAGAAAAAATTATCATGAAGAAACATTAATAATAATAAAAAATGAAAAAATAAATAAAATGAAAATGAAAAAACTCCAGAAATGTTTTTATTACCGTAATAAAAACTTTCATTTAATTT